>BSBK01000189.1:222500-822500 GCA_027943335.1 Chamaecyparis obtusa | reverse complement strand
TTTGGATAATGTTGTAATTAGGACGCTCTATGATTTCCCTATGATGCTCTCACGTGAAATCCATTTTGATGATTCCTAGGTCTACCTTAGATGCTCTAATTGAACAGGATTAGTCCTTAAATACATCATTATAGCATGGAATATGAAGTAAGTTGTGCGTGAGTTTACTCATAACAACTAGCAAGGGAATGAAACATGGCTCCAAATTAAGAAAGGTCAATTATACAATAACTTATATCAACTAGGGTGATGAATAGTGGAGATGTAAAATAATATATCCAAATCTTGAGGATGAGTAACAATCGAAACATGCTAGTATAAGGTCTATTTGTCAAATACCACACAAAATATATGAGCTTGCACATTAGTCATTATGAACTCAAAACATAAAGAAAAATGAATGGATATGTGATTTCACCTTTATAATAAAATATATAGTGTAATCTACCATAATCCTTAAACCAATAAGATTGAAACCATAATGAAAATGAACCTCCTACTAACATAATAGTTGATTAGTTACCCTTCTTCTATTTGACTTTTCTTTAATATATAAACACTTTATAAAGACATTTAAAAATACTTTTCCCATCGAATTGAATATACCTAAAATATGTATGATGAAAAAATATCCCACATACAAACTTATAAAAAACATTTTCCCCCACAAACCTAAAATTATATATTCAAATATAATTTTCAAATATATCTAAAAATATTAATTCCTTTCATAACTGAAAATATCTTAGGAGCTCGATTCAAATTCAACCTAATACTCCATTACATAAATATCTAAACCTTTGCCATCAATCCCAATGTGACACCGCAACAGAATAAGTCACATTTATTTAGGTTTACATCATATGTATACACAAACTATTATACGATATTGAAATATCCTTCCTAACACTTTAAACATTTAAAAATAAAAAATAAAAAAAAATCCTAACTACATTTAGTGATATCCGACCATGAGTTATGGCGTAATTTACTGAATAATAATTATGACAACCAAATTGCACTTTATAAATATCTTAGAAATGTAAAAGTAACCAAAGATTAATCGAAACGTATAGTTCTATGGCCCTATTGGCTTCTTCCTTTTGTCTCTTATTGGGATTATTAATTTGGGTATTAGGTCTGAGTCCTTTCGCAATGGGTAATGATTCATAGTGTCCTTGTAGCATTGAAACCAAAATCTATTTAGTATTGAAACACCTTTACCTCTAGTGCGCGTCAGTTTGGATCTACTCATTAATTCTAGTACCCCACCATCTTATAAAAAATGATTTATTCTTTTCCTTTATAGTAGAAGTTTGTGGGTCTTTTATATATATACCTAGTTTCCTTTGACATGTTTGAGCATTTTATATCTTCCTAAACACAAAGAATGTGACTTTTGACGAGTCATGCATTTTGTTACATTCTTTCAAGTTGTTCTAGAGAGCTTTTAAACATCTAAATCTTAATAAATTAGTTATAATGTTGACATATATTATTTCATTGACCTATTTATTGTATCTTATAAAGACCATGTCTTTTAGCCTTATCAAAAGCACTCTTTCATTCGATTCATCCTTGAACCTAACTCTAACTACAATATTGTGTTGTTGTCGTATCCTAAAATTAATAATATGATCTCCATGATCTCCATGAGCATTGTATTCTTGATTCTTTTATGTGTTATGTGGATCATTTTCTTGAGCCATAACATTGATAAACTCTCCACAACAACCATGCATGGAATTAGGAACATCCTTGCAGACCATTTCCTAAACCATGGGAGGCTCGCAAATGATAACCATAGTGGAGAAGAGAAACAATAGGTAAGGTTAACATCAAATGTTATCTTCATGTTTATATATTAGATGTAATTTTTAACACAAATAAAGAATTGTAGTATAATTTTCTCTACAAGAGTTGCTAGTTCAAAGATATATTTTTGTTTTCTCTAAGTATTTTTAAGTCTTGATGAAATCAAGCTCTTTCAAATATATTTATTAACATTAAAAATAGATAATTGAAATGTAGTAATCTACTTTAATATTATCCATTTTAACAAATATAGGACCTTACATAAATTCTTTTTTTAAAATAGATTAAAAATAAAAATGTAAGATAACTACATAATAATAGAAATGATAAAAAAACACCAATTGCACCTAGTTTTTGTGAGCTCTAATGTGAAAAATGAGTGAGCATGTCAAGAAGAACTAGTGTGATATTTTGAAATTATTTTGGAGACTTATTCTTAGTAGGGGTGTAATAATAGCTCACTTCTAAGGCTACTCTATGATTGTCTATAACCTTAATTCATATTAATAAAATGTTTTGTTTACTCCAAAATTCTCTTATATTCACTCTACAACAAAAGGAACAAAGAAACATTAAAAATAAATAAAAAAATTACAAATCAACATTAGTCAAATCCTTAGAAGGTGTGTATCAAAAGTACATGTCAAAACTAGATATAAGGTGTGTGTACACCTAGGTTTGTAGGGTAAGCGATACAATGATAAAAAAAGAGAGAAATAAACTAAAAATGTTATATTCTTTTTATAATGATGTGGTCTATATAAAGTGAAAGAGACAATGAAAAATATAGTGGCGATGACAAGGAAATATGAGAAGGAAGGAGAAGCCTTCAAAACTACTAGGAGTTAATAATGAATTCTTAATATAGCCTAGGACAAGAATGCTAAGGAGAATGTATCTCTATGAACTCCAAGATACAAACAACTGGAATATAATGAAAATGGAGATAAGTTATAAAATTTTAATTATAAATGGTTAAGGATGGCTTTATATGTTTCTTGAATCTTTAATACTTCAAGTGATTTTCTTTGCACTCTGCACTATAATAGTGTTCTTTTGCAAATATGTTTATGGTGGTACAAAGAATATTAGCTTTTTATTGTGAGTGCATAATAAGTGTTTTGAGATAAAATAACTTAAATATAAATTCCTACTAAATTTTTAAAAATGTAGCTCACAAAAAAAGACTAAGTTTTTGGCTAACTTGGATATATAAGACGACACCTTTTGGACTATTCAAAGGGGAACCCATACCGAAATCATTATGATCTATGTGGAATTAACTAATATAGGTTTCTTATGAGGTTAGAGAAGGTTTTCTAATGCTAGGATCTAACTTACAACATCTTGTGATCACTACCAAGTTGGATTGAAATGTGGATAGAGTGATTTAAAAATATAGTACAAAAAATGGTTAGTAAAGAGGGCACATAAATGTAAGGAGGAAATTGTAAAGGAGAAGATCTCCTACCCACAATTTTACTTCACTTTAGGGATTTAATGCAACTAGGTGAAACAATACTTTAAAATAAAACATAATAACTAAATCACTATATTAAAGGATGAAAGTCATCTTCTCTTCTTTTCTCTTAAACATGTTCCTAAAAACACTTCACATCAAAAGATATATTTATTATAGGACAATCAACCATAACCATATACAAGATGGACACAATGTTTAAGACTTAAATTAAATCTAACCTAATAATCATAAACATAGAAAATAAGACACTAACATCAACAACCATCAATGACAAACTTAAACACAATTATAGTTAAAAATGAAAAGCTAAGATTTAACGCTCTCCTATCCTACATGTGTACGGAAACATAATTAAATAGATAAAAGTTGGTAATGTTTTTAAATGGACTAGGTAAATAACCTGTACAAAATTCTCATCTATGTAATAACTATATAGTAAAATGACCAAAAGATAAACTAAGCCATGATGAAAAAGATAAAATGGTCAAACGGGCCACACCACCCCAAGAAGGTATAAATGGATACAAATACCAAAATAAAAGGTGAAAGGAAAAATGGGTCAAGCCACACTCAAATAGGTAAAAACAACTAAATTGGCCAAAATAAATTAGAGTAAATAGAGCTCTATAATGGTAACTTGGATAAAAATTTGTTGGGCAAAGGATGAGTTGGGAAAAGTGTCTCAACCTTGCATTTACACATGTTTACTATGTTTAGTAATTTTACTTTCAGAAAAAGTTTTCCCTATTCTTTTCCAAAAGGTTCAAAATGGTTATATAAGCAATTAAGCATTCTAGTAAATGCTTGTTGCAAGATCATGTCCAATTTGGAAAGATATTAAATTTTTTGTTTTTTGGAAATTCCAAGAAAAAAAGTCACAAATGAAATTACAAAGGCTTTAGAGGCATAAAAATGGGCTCAAACTGTGGCTAAATGATGTAGAAATTTGGATGTTATAGAGAACATCACGAGCATTCCAACAATTCAAATGACTTGTGAATCAGATAATCGATTTGAAAGTTATGACCTCTAGAAGTTGGGTCTCCCAAAATATGAAATGTAAAAATGTGTTTGTACAATAGGAAAATGGGGGAGTAATAGGTAAAGTGATAATCAATTACTTCCCCATTTCATTAATTGTACATTAGGAGGGAGGACTGCTCCCAATAGGATCAAGAGGAGACTCAAGCACTCATTGGGGATATGATTTCTCCTTCACTAAGTAATGTGAATGAATGAAATGCAAATTATTAATTAATGTAATTGATTTGTTAGACAAGTCACTAAAAAGATGCTAAACATAGACTATGATAGACAAATAATGAGTTAAAACTGGAAGAAATAGAAATCAGAAGAAACAATTGATCTTTGATAGACATTTGAGTTGAAAATGGATGAGACATGTTGAGATTGTTGACATGTCCCTAGAACAAGTTGAGTTTGGCGATGTGTCTCTTGTGTTTTTGGCTAAAATTTTTGCAGATCCTATGACTGTACCTTTTCTGCCAAGATGTAATTTGATGGCTTTGTATCCAATTCCTGCACATAGAAAAATGAGAAAAAAGGTTGTAAAAAGGGGTTTTCCTTGGTCAAACCCCTGTTTAGGAATCAACCTTAGAAATGAAATAAATTTTCATAAAGGAAAGTATATAAAAAGGAAAATAATAGATTCACCTTGCATAAACCCTCATAGACGAATGTAGAAATCACTCATATCCATGAAGATACTTGGATGTGCTTAAAATCCAAAGATTTAACCTTGGAATGTAATGTAGAATCAAGGCTATTGAAAAAATGGTTAGCGCTCCCCTCAGGATTCATGACATGGCTTAACCGCCTCCTATGTCTTCTATAAGTCTTGTGGTTGTATCAAGAATTAATAGGTTGATCTTTTGGTGCAATGGAAACCACTACTTATAACAAGTGGTATCAGAGCTTGGTCATAGGTTTGAATCTCCTCGGGTAATGCTGAGGGGAAGATTGTTGGAATAATGGTCAGCACTCCCCTCGAGATTTGTGACATGGCTTAACTGCTTCCTGTGTCTTCTATAAGTCTTGTGGTTGTATCGAGCATTAATAGGTCAATCTTTTGGTGCAATGGAAACCACTACTTGTAACAAAGGATTCCTTCACAAATACATAGATCTATGATTGTGATGCAAGAGCATCCTGGGTGTAAGAGCAATCTTGCATCACCCAAAAATATTTGTTTTTGCTTTTCAATAAGGGCTATCTTATGCAGAGCTGCTATTTCTAGAAACTTTCTATTTTTAGTAAGTTGGTCATACGATCTCGGAATGTTCTGATGTCACATGTGGAGGTTCATCTCTGTCATATCAGCCTGCCAATAAAGTTTCATGGCTAGATCAAGTCTGGTTTTGAAGATATTAAAAATTTTCGGTTTTGGAAACAGGGTGCAGAAACTTTGAACTCAGTTTTGAAGGCTTTAGAGGCCCCGGATGAGGTCAAATTTTGGGCTGAATGAAGCTTGCTTAATTTAGGTGTTGTAGAGCTCCTCGCGCCCTTTCCGAAATGGGGTTACAATAGTCAATCGGGTCAACTGGTGATGACTTATGGTCTTCGGAAGTTGGGTCACCTGAAATGGCAGAAAATGATTTTTCTTCAAAATTTCTGTTCGGGTTTCAAAATTTATTTTGAGCCGACTTTGATGTAATAAATTGAAAAATAAAATAATTCTAAGTTTGGTCGACCCTATGGGCTAAATTTCTGGAACCTTCCCAGGCGGTGGAAAATTGCCTATATAAGGAAGGCTGTATTATTGTCTTAGGCAGTTCAGAATAGTTCTGGGTAGTAGATCTGGGTAATAGTTCGAGGCTTTGTCCTACAGAATATTGTAAGGGAATGCCCATGTGGCTTTGCATGTTTTAATTCTGAAAATTTGTAATTCCACATTTGTGGAGATAATAAGAAGCCAATTTTCTGTTCTTGCATATTATTGTTGTTGTTTCGCTATGTCTGTTATGTGTTTGTGGTATTAAGGGGAGCACCCTTCATCAAGTGGTATCAGAGCAGGTTTTCCTGAGTGTGTAAATAGATCGCCGACTGTGAGGCAGTTTGCACCAGGACCGTGGTTAGGGTTTCAGCGCGTATCGCAAAAATGCCTCCACGAAGAGAACGTGGCGGAAGAGCTGGTGCTGTGACACCTGAGGTTAGAGAGCTGCAGAGACAAGTGCGAGCATTGCAAGAAGAGATTCGTAGAGGAATGAATCTTAATGTCAAAGACGAAAGCGAGGATGAAGCCGAAGAAGAATATCAAGAAGGAGAAGTTGAAATTGTGAACCAGGAGGAAGAAAGACTTTTTCGGGCGATTTCCAAGATTGGGAAAAGACCTAAGATTGAGGTTCCTACATTTTCTGGAAATCTTAACCCAGAGGAATTGATCGACTGGATCAATGAATGTGAAGAATATTTTGAGTATGAAGATGTCGAGGATCCTGATAGGGTCACATTTGCGAAGGCCAGACTAAAAGGTCATGCGAAGATATGGTGGCAAGAGATTCAGTTGGAGCGAAATAGAAGGGGAAAGGAGAAAATCACGAGATGGGATCGGATGGTGGATAAATTGAAGTGACAGTTCATTCCTGTTGATTATGAGCTTGACCTACTGAAGAAAATGCAGAGTTTGAAGCAAGCAGGAAGATCTGTTCAGGAGTATACAGAGGAGTTCTATCGACTTCTCATCAGAATAGGCCATGCAGAAGCTGATAAGGAGAAAGTTGCCCGATACCTTAATGGGTTAAGGCCAAGCATTCAGGAGGAGCTGAATCTGGTTCGAATGAACAGTATTGAAGAGGCATACCAGTTTGCCCTAAAAGTAGAGGAAAAGCTGAACAAGAAGTTTGAGAGCAGACAAAATGGAAGAGGTCGTGGTGGACGATCTGGTGGACGGTCATATGGTGGCCGAAATGAAGATCCGAAAAAGAAGGATGAGGCCAGTAGCAGTCAGAATCAGAGAGGAAATAATTCCAATCACTTCCAGGATCAGAATAATAAAGATCAAAGAGGAAGGGGAAGAGGACAAGGATCTGGAAGAGGTGGCTTCCGTGGAACATGTTTTCACTATGGAGAAGAAGGTCATAGGGCATTTGAATGTCCTCAGCACCAAGGCAGAATAGACAGGAGAAATGAAGGCCAGACCAGAGTTGCACATGTAGATGAAGATGCCAGATCATCAAATTCTGAAGATGCTGAAAGAGGAGAAACGCTGATTAACAGAAGAGTCCTGTTGAGTGGTGAGAATGAACCTGCGCAAAGGAGGAGCTTGTTTCGCACCAAGTGCAAGTGTGGAGGTAAATGTTGTGATGTGATCATCGATAGTGGAAGCACTGACAATTTGGTGTCAGAAGAGATGGTGACAAAGTTGAAGCTCAAGAGATAGAAACACCCACATCCATATCGGATTGCCTGTGTACAGGACGACCAAAAGGTCATGGTCAATGAACAATGCCTGGTGAAGTTCAAGATTGGTGGATACCAAGATGAGGTACTGTGTGATGTCATATCTATGGATGCATGTCATATGTTGTTGGGTAGACCATGGCAGTTTGACAGATGTGTTGTACATGATGGTCGTGCGAATACCTATTCCTTGACAAAGGATGGAGTGCGACATAAGCTAAAACCATTGAAGGAGACTGAAGAAAAGGTATGTGGTAATGCAAGGATAACTTTTGTTGATGGAAGAAATTTTCTAGATGGTATGAGGCATGAGCATGTATGTTTTGCTTTAATTCCAAAAGTTGGTAAAGAGGAAGTAGAAGATGTTCCTGTAGAAGTTGCAGATTTGTTGAATGAGTTTCAGGATATTGTATCTGATAACGTGCCTGATGGATTACCACCAGTCAGGAAGATCAGTCATCAGATGGACTTGATCCCAGGAGCGAGTTTGCCAAATAAGGCAGCACACAGAATGACACCTGCAGAAAGTGAGGAGTTGAACAGACAAGTACATGAACTGTTACAGAAAGGATTGATCCGTGAGAGTCTGAGTCCCTGTGCTGTACCAGCAGTATTAGCACCAAAGAAGAATGGAGAATGGAGGATGTGTACAGATTCTAGGGCAATAAACAAGATCACAATCAAGTACAGGTTTCCATTGCCACGAATGGATGATATTATGGACTGTTTGAGTGGAGCTGTGTATTTCTCAAAGATAGATCTGAAAAGTGGATATCATCAGATTCAGATCAGAGACGGAGATGAATGGAAGACTGCCTTCAAGACAAAGGAAGGATTGTATGAGTGGTTAGTCATGCCTTTTGGGCTAACCAATGCACCGAACACTTTCATGCGGCTCATGAACGAGGTTCTAAAAAAATTTCTGGGTAAGTTTGTCATTGTTTACCTAGATGATATTTTGATCTTTAGTAAGACATTGGATGAGCATATGATTCATATTCGTATGGTATTTGAGAAGTTGAGAGAACAGAAATTGTTGATTAATTTGAAGAAGTGCAGTTTTGTGAAGAAAGAGTTAGTGTATTTGGGATTTGTAGTTTCAGTAGAAGGTCTAAAAATGGACCCAGAGAAGGTACAGGCTATCCTTGAATGGCCTACTCCAAGGAGTGCTACTGAGGTAAGATCTTTTCATGGTCTAGCTAGCTTTTACAGAAAGTTTATCAGAAATTTTAGCAGTATTTGTGGACCCTTGACTGAAACAATGAGAGGGGATAGAAAAGAGTTTAAGTGGACTAATGGGACAGAAAAGAGTTTTCAATTGTTGAAACAAAAAGTTATAGAACAACCTGTTTTAGCACTTCCAAATTTTAATAAGGTGTTTCAAGTAGATTGTGATGCTAGTGGTACTGCAATAGGAGCTGTTATGAGCCAAGAAGGTAAACCTGTTGCTTATTTCAGTGAGAAGTTAAATGATGCCAAGAGGAAATATTCTGTTTATGATCAGGAATTTTATGCTATAGTTCAGGCATTAAAAAAGTGGAGACATTATTTGCTTCCTAAGGAGTTTGTTTTGTATACTGATCATCAAGCTTTGCAATATTTGAATAGTCAAGGAAAGTTGAATCAGAGGCATTTGAAATGGGTTGAGTTTTTGCAGAGTTATACATTTGTTTTGAAACACATGAGTGGAAAGTCTAATAGGGTTGCAGATGCTCTTAGCAGAAGGCAACTATTGCTGACAGAAATGTAGATTGAAGTGGTTGGGTTCAAGGAACTCAAGAATTTGTATCCAGAGGATCCTGATTTTGGTGAAGCTTGGAAAGCTTGTAAAGAACCTGTTACTCTAGACAGGATGAAATGGCTGGATTTTATCATCCAAGATGATATGCTATTCAGAGGGAGTCAGTTGTGCATTCCACGAAGTTCTATGAGGGAGAATCTCATCAAGGAGAAGCATAGCGGAGGATTGGCTGGACATTTTGGTCGTGATAAAACCCTTGGTTTGGTTAGTGAGAATTATTATTGGCCACAGTTGCAGCAAGATGTGAAGAAGTTTGTACAGAGTTGTAGAGTATGTTAGATGGTGAAAGGAGTGAAGCAGAATACAGGATTGTATCAGCCATTACCTGTACCAGAGAAGCCTTGGGAGGATATCAGCATGGACTTTGTTCTTGGTTTACCGAGGACTCAGCGGGGACATGATTCAATTTTTGTGGTGGTTGACAGATTTTCAAAGATGGCACATTTCATTCCTTGCAAGAAGACTAATGATGCTGTTCATGTAGCAGAATTGTTTTTCAGAGAAGTAGTGAGACTTCATGGTTTGCCAAAGACCATAGTTTCAGATCGGGACACTAAGTTTGTTAGATATTTCTGGCGTACATTGTGGAAGAAGTTGAAGACAGATTTGAAGTTCAGTTCATCACATCATCCACAGACTGATGGACAGACAGAGGTGGTGAATAGGAGTTTGGGAAATTTGCTGAGATGTTTGGTTGGAGATAAGCCAACAGGATGGGATTTGATTTTACCACAGGCGGAATTTGCATACAATAATTCTGTCAACAGAAGCACTGGTAAATCACCATTCCAGATTGTATATGGAAGTAGTCCAAGAAATGCATCTGAATTGAGGAAGATAGATAAAGGAGAAATAAGTAGTGCTGAAGCTGAGGATTTTGCAGAACACTTGAAGAACATCCATGGGGAGGTGAGGAAGCATATTACCAAGATGAACGCACAGTATAAGGCTAAGGCAGATGAGAAAAGGAGGTATAAAGAATTTCAAGTTGGTGATGAAGTCATGGTTCATTTGCGGAAGGAGCGGTTTCCAGTTGGTACATATAACAAGCTGAAAATGAAGAAGTTTGGACCATGTAAGATACTGAAGAAACATGATTCAGGAAATGCTTATGAGGTAGAATTGCCTACTGAGCTAAATATTTCACCAGTGTTTAACATTTTAGATTTGACAGAGTATCATGAAGGAGGTGTTGAAGATGAGATCACAGCAGCACAGTGGAGTATTCCAGCAACTAGTTCAAACACTAAGGAGATCGAAGATATACTGGACAGTCGTGTTGGCATAAGCACAAGGAACAGGACATATGAAGAATATTTGGTCAAGTGGAAAGGATGACCTATTGAAGATTCATCATGGCTAACAAGGGTGGAGGTTAACCGTCTTGGTTTTCCTCTGCACACCTGAGTCGTGATAGGGTCACTTCTCAAATTACCTTGGGCGTCTGATGCAGGAGCATCCTAGGTGTAAGAGCAATCTTGCATCACCCAAAAATATTTGTTTTTGCTTTTCAATAAGGGCTATCTTATGCAGAGCTGCTATTTTTAGAAACTTTCTACTTTTAGTAAGTTGGTCATACGATCTCGGAATGTTCTGATTTCACATGTGGAGGTTCATCTCTGTCATATCAGCCTGCCAGTAAAGTTTCATGGTTAGATCAAGTCTGGTTTTGAAGATATTGAAAATTTTTGATTTTGGAAACAGGGTGCAGAAACTTTGAACTCAGTTTTGAAGGCTTTAGAGGCCCCGGATGAGGTCGAATTTTGGGCTGAATGAAGCTTGCTTAATTCGAGTGTTGTAGAGCTCCTCGCGCCCTTTCCGAAATGGTGTTACAATAGTCAATCGGGTCAACTAGTGATGACTTATGGTCTTCGGAAGTTCGGTCACCTGAAATGGCAGAAAATGATTTTTCTTCAAAATTTCTGTTCGGGTTTCAAAATTTATTTTGAGCCGACTTTGATGTAATAAATTGAAAAATAAAATAATTCTAAGTTTGGTCGACCCTATGGGCTAAATTTCTGGAACCTTCCCAGGCGGTGGAAAATTGCCTATATAAGGAAGGCTGTATTATTGTCTTAGGTAGTTCAGAATAGTTCTGGGTAGTAGATCTGGGTAATAGTTCGAGGCTTTGTCCTACAGAATATTGTAAGGGAATGCCCATGTGGCTTTGCATGTTGTAATTCTGAAAATTTGTAATTCCACATTTGTGGAGATAATAAGAAGCCAATTTTCTGTTCTTGCATATTATTGTTGTTGTTTCGCTATGTCTGTTATGTGTTTGTGGTATTAAGGGGAGCACCCTTCATCAGATTGTCTCTCCTAGATCTTGAATGTAGATATGGTTGATAATTACTTGCAAAGATGAGAGAGAAGGTGGATCAATGAGTTGATCTTCCTTCTTGATTTGATAATTCCTTGACTTGGCCATAATGAGAGAGAAACTTGCATCAAATGGAGAATATTTCCTTGTATTTTAGTGATCTTTAAGGATTAGAGACTTGGAGATCTTGATCTTGGATGCTTTCCTTCAAATCTTGAATCCAATTACTCTTGCTTTCTCAAAATCTTGATGGCTTGGTTACCAAAACACTTGCATATAGTTCTTGGATACAAAATGAGGAGTGATAAGGGGTTCTTATACTAACTCCATCATTTTTGGGTTCAAATATGATCCAGGTCAACCACAAGTAAAAATCTCAAAATAGGACTATTGGTGTTCTTTTTCCCCAAAGGTCAGATTGGCATTAGGATTGACAGGGCTAGTGTCACATTCACTCAACACTCCAAATCTGACAAGGAAAAAGGCCAACTGACAAGGATCAGAGAGAGATCCTTCTACACTTTGAGCTCCACATCACTCAGGCGGGTATACCTCATCTGCAAACTTATACAACTTGTGTCACACTACATGCCTGTAAATAACTGACAGTGGAATGGTTCTCAAACTCATATAGGTATCCTATACCTCAAATGGAACCAATATCTCATGCAATAGCCCTACTTGCATGGAGTGAGTATGAAAACCAGAGACCTACACTAACAACATGAAAGGGAAAGGGTGGAACTAAATGATTTTAATGTTGGGTTGAATGGTCCCTTGAAATACCCCCAGTCTCCCATAGACCAGTGCCTTATCCAATGGATAACAAAGTCAAATACCTCACTCCAATAGCGCTATGAAACAAGAAGACAACACATGCACCCTGACCAGATCATACATTACCAAACCACCAGTGCACCCAAATGTGTTATTATTCATTTAAAGGATTTTAACCCTCCCCTTAGAAGAGACCTATAAATAGGCAATACATAACCAACATCCACTAGAAGACAAGCCTGAGACACCCTTGATACCTCAGCTCATACACACCTAAAAACTAATCTTGAACTCAGTTATCTTTGCGAAGACAACTCTATTGCAGACACTCACTGGAAATGCACATAGAAAGATTAAACACCCTTGATGTTATAATCAACAAATTCAAGATTCAAATGGAGACAATCTGATAATAGAACAAATATAGAAATCTCATTCATAAGACAAGCTGTTACAACATGTATTCTATTCTCAGAAACCAGAGAAGAAAGAGGGACACCCTATATGCAAAGAAGAAGAAATATTTACAAGGCAAGAAACTTTACCATCCAAACCTTCTTACAGAAAAACCTCTATAATATATACCATCAGTCATCTTGGGATCCCAAAATAGGGATGCAACAAGCTACAGATAACTGAGGTAGGGTTTCAACTACCCAACTAACTAGAAATTATGTCAAAATTAAAAATTCCTTGGAGGGAAAACCAAGAACATGTTTGTTAGACAAAGGATGATCTTCGCACATGAGAAGAATCTTTGAGAAGGATAGGAGATCATGAATTCACCATGCAAACCATACTAATCAAACCTGCAAAACACCTCGAGCAACAAAAATTGTCTATCACCACATGGTACCAATCCCACAGGCAACCACCCAACTCACTGGACCATTCTACAACCACTGGCGCCACCAACCAAATCAAATCTGGCAGCAAAGCATTCAATTTTGGTACCTCCTATCACATAAACCCTCTACAAGTTCAAACGGTCACATTCATGGTGCCAGAAGTAAATTAGTGGTCTACATTCAAATCTCGGCCAACTCTAAGTCCCCATCATCACATCTCCACTTTCTTGGGCATCAACAAGATTAACCACAAAAAAAATCTCGGTTACATTTGTGCTTGGTTGCATGATCGCAAGGCACCATTTTAACCTTTGTGATCGTGCGACCACAATCTCCTAGCCATGCAACTGCGATCACAAATCCCTATGAAAAGTCCTCCACCATGTAACCTTCACAACCCCACAACTCTGATAGATCCTTTTTAAAAATTTGTGGGCTTCACACACTTTATATTTCTTTAAACAAAATCAACGGTCGTCGTTACACCACGATGCTAAAAGTCAAGCATCTCACCTCAGCGGTATAACAACAACCACTCGATCTTCACAGACTTGCAGATGCTCTACTTCCTTTGAAAACTATGGCCCCACTGACAACACCCAGCTCATCACCCCACTGACCAATGAGAATAGAGCACATCAGTGCCACCGAGCAGACAGGTCCCATCGCACTTATCCACCAACGGGCCCCAAGCAGCAGATGTCAATCGGTCACATGATCGCATGTCAAAAATCTCTGACATGCGATCATGTGACAGCCAACCATAGGCCACCACATAATCACCATGAACCACTGCCCTCCCACCAATGGGCCCAACACAAGAAGGAAACTTGTCCCATGGTCGCAAGCTATGAAACTGGCCCTTGTGATCATGCGACAAGGCCATAAGACCGCCACCTCACCACCACAAACTTCCAATCAGAACTAAATATGTCACCACCTCCTTGACAACACCTGGAGTAACCAGTCACATGGTCGCATGTTAGAAAAGTCTGACATGCGATCATGCGACAACCAATCATTTTGAAACCTTTGAAGACTCGGGCCCACCATCAGGTCACAGTTGCGTAGATTGGAAAAGTTGACAAAGAGGAAAAAGTGTGAGGTCAAAAAAACAAAAGGTTTTCACAATGGCGAAGGGTCAAAAACACATAGGGTTTTCATGCAGACCAAATAGAAAACATCGTAGGTTTTCAACACTTTGGCAGATTTTGAGACTATTTCTTGTAGACCTTAAAACTTTAATAACTCCCTAGGTTTTACGAATTAGGAGGTGCGATCTGAACTGGAGCAAGGTAACACATTATAGAACATGGGGCCAAGAGCGCACACCATAAAAACTCATAGATTTTCTTCGCAAAACAAAACTATGATTGCAGGCATGGCAGGACAGCATTACAAAACATTTGTGGGGAACATGCCATTTTCAAAGAATTTTGCATGAACAGGAAAATGGACTAATAGTGGCTCTATTTGGGGACGATGGGTAACTTGTGCCCATGCGAGAATTCAAAATCTCAAGTTTAAGCAGACCACCCATAGGACAAAAAGGCAGGGACCTCAAAAATTGGCAATTGAACCAGGGAAAGAAACACACAATAGGAAAGGGAAACTGTACAAAGATTTACAATATTTACAAAAAGGCTCGGGGCCCCAAAACTTCTAATCAGTTTTACCTTGATCAAACAAATAATTTTCATCTCCATTCAGCAGAGGAAAACTGAAATTACCATTTTCATCCACCCTGCCAAGAACATTGTGATCCACATTTAGCACATTATATAAAAAATGATCACCACACTCACCATTACTTAGCAAGATAAGGCCATCAAGCTGCCATAGATATTGATCATCTTGTGACATCAAAATGTCACACTCTTCACCTTCACTACCATGCTGGAAAAGGTAACACTGCTTATCAACCTCATGGATGGACACATCAGCATGATTACCATCAGTTTGCAATGAAGAATAAACCCTTTCTATCTCTCTGCTCTGCAAACTGACATAAAACTCCTCAAGACAAAGATCTGATTGCATGAAAATGGAAAAAACTTGCTGATCACAAAACACATCAGCATCTTCTGAAAAGGAACAAGCACTGTTAATCAATGACTCATCAGTCATTTGCAAATCTGATAAAACTCCTTCAGAATTGCCACAATCTCCAGCATCAAAATATAAACAAGAACCACTGACATTAAGCTCTTGAAAAATTGAATCCACAATGGTACACATATCATCATACTCATCAAATATGACATTATCAAATTCCTTACAATGATGTGTACTATCCACTTGCATATCAAGAATAGGAGAAGGGACATCCACAAATGCTTCACACACCATGCCATCACTCATTCTTTCTTCATCAAAACTTATATAAACCGGGCATGGAATCTCAGAAACATACTCAGGAGTGCATCTCTTAAACTTTGCATCCAAGAGCTCTAAAATTTGTTCACTACTTAGTAGGCACTAGACTTCACACTCTATCTCATTGGTCTCACTGCAAATGCTGCAAATATCTTCCTCATCTGAGACAGAGGTTGAAAAATCTTGTGTCAAGTCATCACTGCAGGAACTCATATCTACAGATTCATCTTCTGTCTCACAAATTTCATTATCAACATCAGCATCACAAGATTCATCCTCCACAAATGAAGCCATCCATTCTTTAACATTTTCTAATGCTTCATTTCTAACAGATGCAAACCAACTGACTGACTTAGGCATACCAAGTTCTAAAAACATTTCGACACATTGGGAGTCTTGAAGCTCAATACCCACAAAAAGCTCATCACAAGCTATAAGAAATTTCCTATAGTATGAATGGGATGAATCACCTTTTATTTCTCCTATTGCACACCTTAGAATCTTTATGCAAGTTTGCTGGATTTTTTGACTCATCAAATAAATATCTCTTTCTCTATTAACATTTCTAGAATCTGACAGAGAACTTTCAGACCTAGAAACATCAACCTAATCTATCAGGGCTGGAAACTCCATTTTAAAACACTGACAACACTACACTGCTTGTTCCCATGACAATACTTTTATCCAAATTAATGATATCATTGTCCTCATTAAATCTCAACATATTCCTGATACTCTTTACAACAACCAAAGCTTCTATCCAGAAATATGATCAAACTTTCATCATTAATTTTCCCTTTTCAATGATGACCTGTTCACCTAATTAGGGACCGTTCTTGCTTAATGAAATAGGATTACCTAGAGATGTTGTGAATGCTACAAAATATTAGTCTGAAGTCTCCTCTAGATCACCTTTAAAAATTTGGTAGAGCCGCCACCTCTTTGCAGAGGACAAATCTGAATCAGCTGAGAAACCTTCCTCAACTCTGAACCTTCTTCAAAACCAACAATCACAAAACAACCTCATAGGATAACTGCTTGTCAAGACTACAAAAAAATCACACTTTGCCACAAAACACTGACCAAACTGAGACTCAGAGTCACTGAGAAGATTTTACAAATGTGTTTTTTATATCAGACTTTGTGATCTTTTAACTAGACTCTAGGATGATCCAGCCAAGCAAAAACTTGTTGTCTTTTACTTCTTCCCCAATGGAGTCACCATTTTGTTGGTGACTCAGATGGGGCAAATTAATCTAGGCAATAAAATATTTTGACTTTACAATATAACCATAACCAGAGATCTTAATAGATATATTTCTTTTTCATTGTTCTCCCTAGCAGATTCACCATTTTGTTGGTCTTCTTTTTCCCCAAAGGTCGGATTGGCATTAGGATTGACAGGGCTAGTGTCACATTCACTCAACACTCCAAATCTGACAAGGAAAAAGGCCAAATAACAAGGATCAGAGAGAGATCCTTCTACACTTTGAGCTCCACATCACTCAGACGGGTATACCTCATCTTCACAATTATACAACTTGTGTCACACTATAGGCCTGTGAGTAACTGACTATGGAATGGTTCTCAAACTCATATAGGTATCCTGTACCTCAAATGAAACCAATATCTCATGCAATAGCCCTACTTGCATGGAGTGAGTATGAAAACCAGAGACCTACACTAACAACATGAAAGGGAAAGGGTGGGACTGAATGATTTTAATGTTGGGTTGAATGGTCCCTTGAAATACCCCTAGTCTCCCATAGACCAGTGCCTTATCCAATGGGTAGCAGAGTCAAATACCTCACTACAACAGAGCTATAAAACAAGAAGACAACACACTCACCTTGACCAGATCATACATTACCAAACCACCTGTGCACCCAAATGTGTTATTATTCATTTAAAGGATTTTAACCCTCCCCTTAGAAGAGACCTATAAATAGGCAATACATAACCAACATCCACTGGAAGACAAGCTTGAGACACCCTTGATACCTTAGCTCATACACACCTAAAAACTAATCTTGAACTCAGTTATCTCTGTGAAGACAACTCTATTGCAGACACTCAAGGGAAATGCACATAGAAAGATTAAACACCCTTGATGTTATAATCAACAAATTCAAGATTCAAATGGAGACAATCTGATAACAAAACAAATATAGAAATATCATTCATAAGACAAGCTATTACAACATGTATTCTATTCTCAGAAACCAGAGAGGAAAGAGAGACACCCTATATGCAGAGAAGAAGAAATATTTACAAGGTAGGAAACTTTACCATCCAACCCTTCTTATAGAAAAACCTCTGTAATATATACCATCTGTCATCTTGGGATCCCAAAATAGGAATGCAACAAGCTACAGATAACTGAGGTAGGGTTTCAACTATCCAACCAACCAAAAATTATGTCAAAATTCAAAATTCCCTGGAGGGAAAACCAAGAACATGTCTATCAGACCAAGGATGATCTTCGCACATGAGAAGAATCTCTGAGAAGGATAGGAAGATCATGAATTCACCATGCAAACCATATTGATCAGACCTACAAAACACCTCGAGCAACAAAAATTGTCTATCACCACACGGTACCAGTCCCACAGGCAACCAACCAACTCACTGGACCATTCTGCAACCACTGGCGCCACCAACCAAATCAAATCTGGCCGCAAAGCATTCAATTTTGGTACCTCCTATCACAAAAACCCTCTGCAAGTTCAAACGGTCACATTCATGGGGCCAAAAGTAAATCAGTGGTCTACATTCAAATCTCGGCCAACTCTAAGTCCCCATCATCATATCTTCACTTTCCCAGGCATCGGTAAGATTAACCACAACAAAAATCTCGGTTACATTTGTGCTTGGTCGCATGATCGCAAGGCACCATTTTAACCTTTGTGATCATGCGACCGCAATCTCCTAGCCGTGCAACTGCAATCACAAATCCCTCTGAAAAGTCCTCTACCATGTAACCTTCATAACCCCACAACTCTAATAGATCCTTTTTAAAAATTCATGGGCTTCATGTGCTTTATATTTCTTTAAACAAAATCAATGGTCGTTGTTACACCGCGATGCTAAAAGTCAAGCATCTCACCTTAGTGGTATAATGACAACCACTCAATCTTCACAGACTTGTAGATGCTCTACTTCCTTTGAAAATTGTAGCCGCACTGATAACACCCAACTCATCACCCCGCGGACCAATGAAAATTGAGCACATCAGTGCCACCGAGCAGATAGGTCCCACCGCACTTATCCACCAATGGGCCCCAAGGAATAGATGTCAATTGGTCACATGATCGCATGTCAGAAAACTTTGACATGCGATCATGCGACAACCAACCATAGGCTACCACATAATCACTATGGACCACTACCCTCCCACTAATAGGCCCAGCATAAGAAGGAACCTTGTCGCATGGTTGGAAGCTGTGAAACTAGCCCTTGTGATCATGCGACAAGGCCATAAGACCACCACCTCACCACCACAGACTTCCAATCAGAACTAAACATGTCACCACCTCCCTGACAGCACCTGGAGTAACCAGTCACATGGTCGCATGTCAGAAAAGTCTGACATGCGATCATGTGACAACCAATCATTTTGAAACCTTTCAAGACTTGGGCCCACCATCAAGTCATAGCTACGCAGATAGGAAACATTGACAAAGAGGAAAAAGTGTGAGGTAAAAAACACACAAGGTTTTCACAATGGTGAAGGGTTGAAAATAGATAGGGTTTTCATGCAGACCAAATAGAAAACATCGTAGGTTTTCAACACTTTGGCAGATTCTGAGAGTATTTCTTGCAAACCTTAAAACTTTAATAACTCCCTGGGTTTTGTGAATTAGGAGGTGTGATCTAAACTAGAGCAAGGTAACACATTATAGAACATGGGGCCAAGAGCGCACACCATAAAACCTCATAGATTTTCTTCGCAAAACAAAACTGTGATTGCAGGCATGGAAGGACAACATTACAAAACACTTACAGGGAACAGGCCATTTTCAAAGAATTTTGCATGAACAGGAAAATGGACTAACAAGGACCCCAACATCAGGCTCTGGAGAAAGTTTGGACCTCAAAAAAAAGGGACATATTGCCATTGGTGACATGTCCCATGGATATGTTGACTTGGTGGTCAACACCTCCTTGGAGATTCTTGACATGGATTAACTGCCTCCTATGAGTTAGGTTGAATGTATCATTTGTATTAGGCATTGAGAGTTTGATCTTTTGGTGCAATGTCAAATGATTCCAACAATTGGTATTAGAGCCTTGGGTCATGGGTTCAAGTCTCCATTCAGTGGGTGTTGAAGGCTTAGTTGGTGTTGATGGGGATATTGTTCACTTGGTGGTCAGTACCTCCTTGCAGATTCATGACATGTCTTAACTACCTCCTATGGGTCAAGTTAAATCTAGCATTTGTATCGAGCATTGAGAGTTTGAGCTTTTGGTGCAAAGACAAATGATTCCAACAGGAGAATGGGCTCAAATTTAAAGGGGAGCTTGGGGAGAGAGAATAGTGTTGGAGATTTTCCAGTGGGCCAATACTGACTATATGTTTGTCATTGATGACAACATATGGAAAGTAGCATCTGCGTAAGACTCATGTAGTAAGCTTTAAATATATGTAGCATGGACATGTTATCTACATGATATCATGGACGTAGAGGTCAACTATTAGTACAAATAGTAATATAGCAGCTTGTGTCAGCAGTGTTCCTGACAGAGTAACATGTAGTGTTCTATGTATGGTTGTCTATATAGTTATCATGGAGTCTTGTGCATTTGTATATGTGATGGAGACATGTTAGTGATGTTACATTCATGGACATAGAGTCTATTGATTAGTATAAGTGAAGTTATGTAGTCGTTATTCACTAGTAGCAGCTTCTTGTGTTTGTTCAGAAGAGCCAACAGAGATTATACTAGTTCAGGAGTTGTGCCTATCATTTTGGTATGCACCCTTGGATTAGAGATTGGAGAAGAGTTAGTAAGGTTCAGTTAAGAGTGCATGATGTAATTTAGTTTGAGGAGAAAGATTCAGTTATTTTGGTAGAGCTGACAGTGTGTAGCGTATGTCTACAATTATCTTATTAGATAGGTCCCAGTATGTGTTGCGTGCTTAGTAGAGCTGACTGAATTATCATTGGATTTTGTTATGGTTTCTCTAATATGATTTCAAGGTGGTTCTAATAGGCCGACTTGATTATATCATTTAGAGGAAAGATATTTATAGGTAGTCATTTGTGATTGCTAGAGTGTGGTTCATAGTTGATTGTGAAGAGCAGATTAGAGTGTGTGAAGTGTTGAGCCATCAGAAGAAGGTCTATGTGACCAAGTAAAGTATTTGTGCTATACATTGGAACTGATCCAGATAGCAGCTCAAAGTGCAGTTCACCAAGATCTAGATATAGTGTCTATCTATTAAATAGAAGGTTGTATCCTTCACCCCTTTGAGCAGTGTTCTCTCAGACAGTGCACCCTCACCCCTAACAGGGTTAATTGTAAAAGACTCCTAACAGGGTCTGACCCTTGACCAGGTCTACTGTACTAAATATATTGTAAAGAAAATCCTAACAGGGTTAAGGATCTTTAAAAAGGATCATTATACACTAGTGCAGAATATTAGTGGGTGTCAACTCCCACTAGGGTTTTTACCTATTTGGGTTTCCCAATAACCAAAATATTGGTGTTGTGTTCAAGTGTTCTTTCATTGTGTTTATGCTTTATGTTTAAGTATACTTAATTGGATAAAGAATTGAAACTTGTAGATAACTGATTCACCCCCCCTGCCCCCCCTCCCTCTTAGTTATCTCTTGGGACTATTCCTAACAATTGGTATTAGAGCCAAGTGCCTCATAGAGAAAGTTTAACCGCTTGAGCTTGATCAGATGACATTCTTTAGAAAAGACAGTCCTAAGTTTGATGGAGAGAATTATCTTGATTGGAAGAATAAGATGATGACACATTTGTAGTGCATTTCTTTTGAAGTTTTTGAAGTGGCTATCAAGGAAGTTGAGATCCCCTCTCTAGCAGATCTTACAAAGGATGATGCTACAAGAAAGCAAAAGGATTTGTTCCATTAGAATGCAATAGCAAAAGAATCCCTTATCAGTGCCTTATCTGATAGGGAGTTTTCTAAGATAAATAAAATAGAGACAACCTACAAAATATGGAAGCACCTAGAAGATATGTTTGAAGGATATAAACAAGCAAAGGATGTGTGCAGAAAAACTTGGAAGAAAAGATACAATGCATTAGAAATGGTACTTGAAGAGAGCATCAAAGATTACAACCAAAGGATTAATGAAGCAGTTGCAGGAGTCAGGAACAATGGTGGAGAGATCTCAGAAGAAGACATTATGGATAAATTGATGACCACTCTCACAACAAAGTATGAAAACAAGATCAACATACTTGATGAGACCATGTAGCTTACATCAAATTTCAAGAGAGAGACCTTGATCAGCAAAATCTCAGCTTTTGATATTTCAAGATTGAAGACAGAACCTAAAAGTGAGACAACCTTCAAAGCTTCGGTCCATGGTAATAAATATGAAAACACTTCTAGTAATTTTGATGATGATGATGAAGAGAAAACATTAGATGATTTCATTGCTATGGTTTCTAAAAGAGAAAAGAAAGTAAAAGGAAAATATGAAGGTCAATTTCCATTTAAATGCTTTTCATGTAACAAGATTGGTCACTTTTCATCTAAGTGTCCTACAAGAGCTAGAAAGTTCAAAAATGACTACAAGCCTAAATACTCTAAGGAATGTTACTATGCTGGAGATAGAGTTTCAGATGATGATTCAACTGAAGAAGAAATTGTATTTATTGCTATTATAGAGAAAATGAATAATAAGATAGATCATGAAGATAAGAAAGAGGAATAAGAGCTAGCATTGATTTCACAAGATAATATAAGGACAGACTGGATTATAGATAGTAGTTGTTCACATCACATGATAGGTGATAAAGAGAGATTTTTTCATCTAGTCAAATATAATGGTGGCATGGTTAGATTTGGAGATAACACTCCTAAACCTATCATTGGTAGAGGAGCTATCACATTAAACGGAAAGAACATTACTAATGATGTTCTCTATGTAGATGGTTTGAAACATAACCTCCTTAGTGTTGGGTAGTTACTTGAAAAAGGTTATCAGTTGGAGTTCAAAGACAAAAAAATGCATCATTAACAACAAGGATGGTGTTATGATTGCATCAGGCTCAAAGACTAAAGGTAATGTTTTCCAACTCATTTCAAAAGCAAGTTGTTTTGTTGCTAAAGTTGATGACAGTTGGTTGTGGCATAAAAGACTATGTCATATCAATTTTGATAACATAGTAAAGATAAGAAATGTAAAGGTAGTAAGAGATCTACCTAGCATAGCAAAGCCGGTTGAGACTATATGTAGGGAATGTGTGATGGGAAAACATGTGAGAAAATCATTCAGGAGCAAGCACAATTCAACAGAGAACAAGTTGGATTTGATTCATACATACCTATGTGGTCCAACTCAAACAAGATCATACTATGGTGAAAGGTATTTCATTTTTTTCATTGATGACTATACTAGAATGATGTGGGTTGAATTCTTGAAAGATAAGTCATAAGCATTTGAGAAGTTCAAAATATTCAAAGCTAAGGTTGAGAATGAATTTGGACTAAAGATAAAATGTTTGAGATCAGATAGAGGAGGAGAATTCACTTCTAATAGATTCTATGAGTACTATGAAGAACATGGCATAAAAAGGTAGTTGAGTGCACCTAGAACCCCTCAGCAAAATGGAATTACAGAGAGAAGGAATAGGATCATCCTTGATACAACACACACCATCATGATTGAAGGAAAAGTTGCACACACCTATTGGAGAGATGTAGTCAATACAACAGTCTATACCATCAATAGAATTCAATTAAGACTTGGTGCGGACAAAACACCATATGAGCTATGGTTTGGTAATGTTCCCAAAATAAAATAAGTTCAAAATAATTGGAAACAAGTGCTACATCAAGAGGGATGAAGCAGGAGGTAAGTTTGATGCAAGAAGTGATGAAGGTATTTTCCTTGGTTAATTTTATGGTTCAAGAAAGATATCATGATTACTCACCTATGATTGAAGAAGAACCTAGACTTTTCACTAGTGAGATAGTTTTTGAAGAGATTTATGATAGCATTGATGTGTTATTCAATGACCCTGAGTCAAGTGTGTTAGAAATAGGGAATACTGAGAGGGGGGGGGGGTGAATCAGTATTCTACAAACTTTATCTTTTGCCCAATTATGGATATAATAGATTATCTTTATACTTCCATAATATAAGAAGCTAAAAAAAATTCATAGCAATAATACTAAACAACTCATAACACATTATTTGTTCTCGAAGAAACCCTGGCCAAGGGAAAACCCCAGTGGGGATGGTACCCACAAAGATCCACTAATCAAAAGTATCATGTTAAGGATGTTGACCCTGTTAGGAGTCTATTACAAACATATAGTGTATCAGTCCTGATTAAGGGACTATAGGCCTTGTTAGAAGCCTCAACCCTATTAGGAGTTGGTAGTACAAAATGTGATTACCTGATGAGCCCACTGCCCAAACATGTCACTACTTCATTACATCACATTTTCAACTATAATACACATCATCTTTCCTAATTACAATTACATTTATAAAAATAACTTTATCTTAGAGTTAACATCTAGGATGCCATCCCTTTATATTGTTAAGTCATTATTTTGATAAACAAAATAATCCCTTAACTCTTTACTAATTTTGTCTTCATATTCTATCCTGTCGGCTTGACACTGTCTTCGGTAAAATTGTCATAAATTATTTTGTACATGTCGTACTAACTTGCACTCTGAGATGGGTCTTCAATAGTCACCATAGAGTCTATGTTCAAGTGCACAAGCACTGAACTTACTCCAATCAACATCGTAAACAAAAACTGTGTCTAGGTTCACTGGTAAAAATACTGTCTCACACTTAGACAATTTTGCAATGCGCTCTGTCCTACTAGCTCTCTGACCTGTGCGATCTTCATGTGGATCATATGCTTCCATAATGACAATGTCTATGTAATAAACTCAGCCAAATTGCCAACAATCTCCCCCTTTGTCATTGGTGGCAACATATGAGAAAATTGGCTAAGTTTACAAGTTCAAAATCTCAAAATTGTGGCCATAGTATAAAATATATATACTATCCTTATAACTCCTCAAAAATCTTATCTCTAATACAATATTCCCGCTAAGAGTATCAATCCTTATCATATACTATCAATTTTTTGCTATATATCTCTCCCCCTTTGACAACAATGACAAAATAAAGGTAAGGAGGGTTACAAAACTGTATCACAAAAAGATTATACCTTAATTCATTATTGCAAAGCTGGTAGGCTTGCAACACAATCTGAAAAATCAATCTTTATAGCTTCTAACTCCTTCTCCCATGATTTCTTAATGGAATCTGCCACATTGAGTAGTGCGCTCAGTCCATAAGATGTTATTTCACATGCTTGGAGGTTCTCAAAGTTAAACTTTTGAAAAGATGTCTTAGCTAAAAGACATTCTTCCAACTGCTCTTCAATAATGCTTAACTTCATAGAGACGTGCTCTCTCAAAGGAGTGAATCTTTTCATTTTTTTCTCTCATCTTGCAAAACTCTGATTTCATCATATAACTTATGAATTTTCTTCTCAACATCAAATACCTTCACATTGGGGCTTAAAAGAAGGTTAGTTTCATTCAGAATTTCAGCTTCCTTCAACTTCATCTTCTTATCTTCTTTTGCTGTCAAGGTCTCTAGTTTTGTACACTGGATGTACAAAGATTTTCCTATTTCCAAATTCTTCCTCAAGTCCATTATACAGATATCAAGATTGTTGATATCATTCTTGATATTTTGGCTGATGTTCAAAAGCATTTTGGCCTCATAGGCTACTGGTTCTTTCACTTTTGCAATATCAAATAGAGTTGTGAATTCGTTGTCAAAAGTTCTAATTACCTTCTTTTCTTTCTCCAAAGGGTTAGCTTCTACAATTTGTGTAGTTACAATTCTTTGTGACTTCTTAGTAAGTTCCTTCAAGCATCCTTCAAGACTTTTCACTTTCATGTTCTTGCCAATAATTTTGTTCAAGGATGTGATCAATTCCAACTAATCATCATCATCTACTTCCTTTCCCAAGTGCTCAATCATGATCCAATTTGATTCTTCTTTCCAGTCTCAGGAGTAAGACTGATATCTTCTTTAGTGGGAATGGTTACTTTTTTTTCTATCACTGAGGGTTCTACAACAGTGGTTTCTACTTTCTCTTCTCCTTTTGTAGTTTCCTGCTCTTCAAAGGCCGAATTGACAACAATGTTCTCCAGATTCTTGAATACATTATCATCAGTATCCAAGGTGATCTTTGTTCCTTTTAAATTCATGGTTTCATCTTCAATGTTTATGGCTAGAGGAGAGGGAATATCCTCTTGTTCTATTACACCTGCTTTCTCTACTACAACTGATGGTTCTCCAACATTTTCTGACATAACCTTGATTATTGCTTGCTCTATCTCTGAGTTAACTTCTTCATATCTACCTCCCATAATTAGAATGGTTCTCTTTTTGGTTCTCAAATGGGTGCTTAAGGCTTTCATGATCTGACTAAAATGAGTTTCATCTTTTACTACACAAGGCTTCCTTACAAGCTTTTCTCTAATGGTTGTGTCTTCTTCTATTGCTCTCTTCTTCCTATTCACAGGTTTATTATACAAATCATCAGGCATCTGACCCTAAAATGTATAAAACTTCTTATGCTTTACTACTGCATTCTCCAGATTAAGTCTCTTTGCATAATCATCAATATCATAGTACTTATTCATTCTTGTAAAGTCTCCATCCTCAATGATCTACTCATTAAACTTCTCAACTTTGGGTTTCCAAGCTTTCCTCTTAATAGAAGTTCCATCATCTTTGATTTCTGCAATTTTTCTTGGAACTTGTTGCACTAATGTTTTTTGTCTTTTTCCTAGTCTAGTAGCACTTTCCTTTACTCTTTTGCTAGGTGTGGAGGAAGTGGATCTAGTGGATATCTTTGCTTCTTGATCCTTCTCAATTTCTTCCACTTTCAACTTAACTTGTGATTCTTCCTATTGTGCTGCAATTGATGATAAAGGTGCAATAGACAAAACTTCTTTTTGTCCACTCTCTCTGATTGCTACTGCTGTTTTCTTTGCTACCAAAAATTCATGCTCTATCATCCTTGTATCTTTTATGATTTTCTTTATGGTACTCTGAACTCTTTTCTTAGACTGCTTCTCTTCAAGTAAGGTCTTTGTAGAGTTGAAGTTCTCCTCAAAGGTTCCAAACTTGTTACACTGAGTGTCCAACTTACACTTAAGTAACCTGCTAACATACTCTTCTATCTCTACCTCAGATATCTCATAGCCAAGAGGGTCTATGAACTTTGTTCTAGGTTCTATTGCTTCAATGTAGGTAAAGTCAGTATCCACCATAAAACATGTCATCTTTATACTTCTCCACAAGAGACTTTGGGATCCTTGATCTGTTAGATACTATATCCTGAAATGTCTTGATTACCAGTACTGCACTCTCATTCACCTTGTCAATAACATGCCTTCTGTACACTAGGTTAATCCTTTCCATTGTAGTTTGGCCATCATTCTAGTCATTTCCAATAATGTAAGGAAATCTCCTCAATAGATGAAAAAACATGTAGGTGATTAAGGATGAGAACCTAAACTATGTATACTTAGTTTTCTTAATCTTTTCCAAGTTCTCAAACAGTTTAATTCTTAGAATTTCACACATATCAACTTGTACCTTGTCAACACACATTAGATAAGCTGTATGTATCATTCTAGCTGCCATGTCATCCTCTCTTGAATTTGCACAAAACTTAGTGGTTAGGATCTTGCATAAGTATCTGACATCATCTTGTTTGATCTTACTAATCACAATTCCTCTACCATTACAGGATGAATTTGTGTTATCAATGACTATTTTCCTCATGTTTTTCTCATTTAAAGGAATGGCTCCAATTTTAGATAATCCAGTGACTTCATGAATCAAATCAGCTGTGATATCTATCACTCTATCTTCTAACCAAAACTTCCCATTATGAATTCTGCTTAAGATAATCTTAGTACATTCTTCATTATCAAATTCATACTGTAATGCATACTTAGCAATTTCATTATCTTCCAAATATTCAAATCCTTCTTTCAGTGCCATATCCTGATTGTAGATCTTTTGATATTCATTTGTGAAATCACTATCACTGACAATCTCTAATTTGCATCCAAGATAACTTCTAACATTCTCTAGGTGTAAAACTTCATCTGGTACAGATGATAAAGCTAACCTAGGATCATCTTCCAAGGGTTCTATTGGTTCCCTTTTCAACTTAGGTCTATTCTTATCTCTAACATTGTGTATTAAGGAAACATCCATGATTTCTTCTAATTCCTTTACTGATTTAAAGATCTATCAAGTAAATTACCTTGATTTCGCAATTTTAGGGCTTGCATAGATTCGACACAAAATTCTTCTCCAAATCCTTGCAAAATTCTTCCAATCACTGCTCTTTGATCTCCTTAACACTTGAATTCACTTTGATGATCAAATAATACTGATCATGACCTTTTATTAATTCAATCTCACTTAGATCTGACATCGCATTCAATTCTTTTGTCGCTTCTTTCCAAAAAGTTGTTTCTGCTAACCTGCAAAACTTAAAACTTCTTGCGATCTCACAAAACATAATATTTTTCTTTGTGCTCTTAACCATAGCATTAGAACATCATAAACTACCTTGCATTAACTGCACAAGACTCAATTCATTATATATCTACTTCTACACTAATCTAAGTTCCTATTCTACTTCAATTTACATAAATTAAGTACTTTGAGATGGGTCAGGTAAAGATTCATTCTTACCTTTCAATACTTCACCTTCCTGATTACCTTCAATGTTGAATATGTCTCCTTGGTCTATGCTTTTGATAAACTTCACTTCATCTAAATTACTACAACATCCTTTTTGACTATTACTTGCATCTTCATTTCTTCTTGCATGATTTCTGGGATTAGGATTAGGATGAAAAACTCTATTGTTCATATTGCAAAACCTTGTTGTATGTCCAATCTTGTTGCATATCTGACAAACAATTCTAGTGTTTCCATATCTTGGTCCAGGCTAATTGATTTGTGATCTGTAGTTTCTAGCAATGTGTCCAACCTTGTTGCATCTATAACATATTACTCCATTTCTTCTGTTCATATCTTCAGTAGGTTTCTTGTCTACATTTTTAGTATTCCTAAACATTCTACTACCATCATTATTCTCAATAAATGTAGGTTTCCTACATTCAATAGCTCTGTGTCCAAAACTATGACAATTATAACAATAACCATTAAGAGGTTTAAATTGCTTACCTATGCAATCTCTCTTCATATGACCAATAGTATTACAAGCAAAACATCTAGCTTTGAATTCTCTTTGCATACCTTTGGGTGATTCCTCCTGCTTAGGTGATTCTTCTTCTTTAGGTGTATCTTCAGACTTGTTAATCTTATCAGACTTATTCTCATCTATGCTTTTAGATATTTTCAGATCTGGTTCCTTGCTTTCATCATTTGCTTTAAAAGTGTTGAATCCAAGACTAGTCTTATCATAGAATGGTTTTTGATAAGATATTTGTTAATCAATCTTCTCACTAGTTGAATATAGCCTTTCAAGTTATTGTTTAGATTGAGTCAGTTCATCTTTCACAATCTTGTTGTATTTCTCAAGTTTAGCATACTACAAATTGACTTTCTCAAGTTCAGATGTTACTTTACTAACTTTAGATTTTAATCCTTCATTTTCAGTCTTTAGACTTTCATTCTTAGATTTTAGATTTGCTTCATTCTTGCCATTTCCATCTTTCAAGCTAAGATTCAGATTTTCTATCTTCAGTTCATGCTTAAGGATCTCATTTTATTTTTCTAAATTGTCATCACAATCTTCAATAAAAACTTCAGATTCCTTTTCAGATCTCAGATCTTCCAACTTGTTTTTTAGTTTCTCAATGAGGTTCTTTAGATCATCATATTTTCTTTTCAAAGTATTTTTTTCAATAGTAAGCAAGTCAATTTGTTCAAGAGCTTCTTCAAGATTCTTTTGTAGTTGATCCATATCCATAGAGATCTTACTCAAGCTGCTAGGCTTTCCTTGAATGATTCTTTTTTGAGTAACTAAGCTCTTATACCAGTTGTTAGAAATGGGGAATATTGAGAGGGGGTGGGGGTGGTGAATCAGTATTCTAAAAAAATTATCTTTTCTCCAATTATGGATATAACAGATTATCTTTATACATGCATAACATAAGAAGCTAAACAACATGCATAGCAATAAAACTAAAGAACTCATAACACATTATTTGTTCTCGAGGAAACCCTAGCTAAGGGAAAACCCCGGTGGGGATGGTACCCACAAAGATCCACTAATCAAAAGTATCATGTTAAGGATGTTGATCTTGTTAGGATTCTATTAAAAACATATAGTGTATCAGTCCTTATTAAGAGACTATAGGCCTTGTTAGAAGCCTCAACCCTGTTAGGAGTTGGTAGTACAAAATGTGATTACCAGATGAGCCCACTGCCCAAACAAGTAATGTAAAATATACATTGATTACAAAAATAGGTTAAGGTAAATAACCTTATACTACTTGCATCAATATCTCTTCACTGCTCTTTCACTATCGCTATTACATATGCATCATATATTTCGCATCATGTCACTACTTCATTACATCACATTTTCAACTATAATACACATCATCTTTCCTAATTAAAATTACATTTATAAAAATAACTTTATCCAAGAGCTAACATCTAGGATGTCATCCCTTTATATTGTTAAGTTATTATTTTGATAAACAAAATAATCCCTTAACTCTTTACTAATTCTATCTTCATATTCTGTCATGTCGGCTTGACACTGTCTTCGGTAAAACTATCATAACTTCTTCTGTACATGCCATACTGACTTGCACTCTTAGATGGGTCTTCAATAGTCACCATAGAGTCTATGTTCAAGTGTGCAAGCACTGAACTTACTCTAATAAACATCACAAACAAAAACTATGTCCAGGTTCACTGGTAAAAATATTGTCTCACACTTAGATAATTTTGCAATGCGCTCTGTCCTAATAGCTCTTTGACCTGTGTGATCTTCATGTGGATCATATGTTGCCATAATGAAAACATATATGTAATAAACTTAGCCAAATTGCCAACAAAGTGAAGCAGAAACTCCAAAGGCTGATGAGTCAACATCACCTAAAATTCCAAAGTTTACTTCTAGATATCATTCTAAGGATGACATCATTGGAGATCAAGGCAGAAAAGTCACAAAAAGATCAAAAGCCAAGAGTTCTATAGGAAATAAGGCAGTATGTTTACTATATGAGATTGAACCCTTAAGTGTTGAAGATGCATGCAATGATTCAGATTGGCATGATGCTATGAAAGAAGAACTAGATTAGATTATCAAGAATGATACTTGGGAACTTGTCCCAAGACCTAGTGATAAGAATGTGATTGGAACAAAGTGGATATTTAGAAACAAGATGAATGAAGATGGTACAGTAGTGAGGAATAAAGAAAGGTTGGTATGTAAGGGATATGCACAAATAGAAGGTATTGATTATTCAGACACTTTTGCACCAGTAAGCAGGTTAGAAGCTATTAAGTTATTTTTAGCTCTTGCAACATTCAAAAACTTCAAAGTTTATCAGATGGATGTTAAGTCAGCATTCTTGAATGGAGAGCTAAAAGAAGAAGTGTACATTGAGCAGCTAGAAGGATTCACCTTATTAGACAGACCTGATATGGTATGTAGATTGAAGAAAGCCCTCTATGGACTTAAGCAAACCCCTAGAGCATGGTATTAGAGACTTGATGGATATCTAACAAAGATTGGATTCAAAAAAGGAGTAGAAGATTGTAAACTATTCATAAGAGAGTCATTTGAAGGTCTACTACTTGTGGCTATATTTTTTGATGACATTATCTTTGGGGGTAATGACAAACTCAGTGCAAAATTTGCTAAAGAAATGCAGAGTGAGTTTGAGATGAGCATGATTGGTCCTATCAAATACTTTTTGGGAGTAAATGTGCATTAGATAGAGAAAGGTATTTTCATTAATCAGTCCAAGTATGTGAAAGAGATATTAAAGAAATTCAAGATGGATGATTGCAAGCCACTAGGCACACCTATGATAACAAGATGCAAGCTTACAAAAGAAGATGATTCTCCAGCTATAGATATAATATTGTACAAGTCTATGATTGGTAAACTCATATATCTTACTCAAACTAGACCTGATATTTTCAATGCAGTTGGCATAGTTGGAAGATTTGCAGTAGAACCTAAACAGTCACCTCATGGTAGTAAAGAGAATATTCAAATACTTGAAAGGCACTATAGACTATGGTTTATGGTATCCTAATTTAGAAAATGTTGAGCTTCATGTGTATATGAATGTAGATTGGATAGGATGTGTTGATGATAGAAAGAGTACATCAGGTGGAGTAGTGTTTCTTGGTGATAGAATTGTCACTTGGACAAGCAAGAAGAAAAATTCTATCTCTTAGTCAATAGTAGAAGCAGAGTATGTTGTAGCAGCCCTGAATTGTTCTACAATTGTTTGGATCAAGCAAATGATAAAGGATTTTAGAATTCAGATTGATTATCCTATTTTTATTCACTATGATAACACTAGCACTATTAACATCTCAAAGAACCCTATGATGCATGAAAAGACAAAGCACAATGAGATCAAGTATCACTTCCTAAGAGAAAGAGTGGCAGAGAAAGAAGTCAAGTTGGACTATGTGAGTACTAAAGATCAGTTGGCAGACATATTCACAAATCCCTTGCCAAAGGATACTTTTGAGTATCTCAAGGAGAAGTTGGGAGTAATTCCCTTCCCTGATTCTGCTTAGAAGAAAGAAGAAAGAACATCAGTCCCCAGGGACTGATGGATGGTTGACTACTCTACCTCAGGAGTAGTACCGGTGCTTAAACTATTTGGTGCCCTTTGCCATTAATGTCAAAGGGGGAGTAATATATAGTCATGAAAAACTGAAGTAAAAGGAGTTATATACTATGGGGGAGTAGTATTCAGTTATGGAAGTAGTTGAGTTGAGGAAATGGAGAATGTTGAAGAATATTGTAGCAGATGGACTCATCCTTGGGGGAGTGTTGAAGAAGAAATGGAGAATGCTATAAAAGAAATTTTCATTTGGATTGGTGCATTTTTTCATTCCATATTTTTTCATCAATGCCAAAGGGGGAGATTGTTGGAGATTTGCCAGCAGGCCAGTACTAATTGTATGTTTGTCATTGATGACAACATAAGGTAAGTAGCATGTGTGGAAGACTTATGGAGTAAGATTTAAGTATATGTAGCATGGACATGTTATCAACATGATATCTTGGACAAAAAGGTCAACTATTAGTACATATAGTAATATAACAGCTTGTGTCAGTAGTGTTCTTGACAGAGTAACATGCAGTGTTCTATGTATGGTTGTCCGTATAGTTATCATGGAGCCTTATGCTTTTGGATATGTGATGGAGATATGTTAGTGATGTTACATTCATGGAGGAAGAGTCTGTTGATCAGTATAAGTGAATTTATGCAGTCACTATTCACCAGTCGTAGTTTCCTGTGTTTGTTCAGAAGAGCCAACAGAGATTATACTAGTTTAGGAGTTACACCTATCATTTGTTAGCTTGTGGTGATTGAATAGGAAAGTAATATACAAGAAAGTACTTATGCTTTAGTTGTAGGGAGCTTAATGTATGCTATGGCATGTACTAGGCCAGATATTGCACATGCAATGGGAGTTGTTAGCCGATATATGAGTAACCCTAGTATTGAGCATTTAAACACAGTCAAATGAACTCTCAGATATTTGAGAGGTACATCCAGTAAGTTTTTACACTTTGGGGGTTCTACTACTCCTGTACAAGGCTATGTTGACTCAGATTTGGTAGGAGATATAGATAGCAGGTGGAGTACTACATGTTATGTATTTATTGTTGGTGGGACAGTAGTGAGTTGGATTTCTCAACTACAAAAGGTGGTTGCTTTATCCACTACAGAGGTAGAGTATGTTGCTACTACAGAGGCAGCCAATGAGATGATATGGATTCAATTCTTCATGGAAGAATTGGGACATCCATAGAAGGATAGTTTTTTGCATACAAATAGCCAAAGTGCCATTCATCTTGCAAAGAATTCTACTTTGCACTCAAAGACAAAACACATACAGTTGTGGTACCATTTCATTCGGTCAGTTTTGGATGATGGGAAGTTAAAGCTAGAAAAGATTCATACAGATGATAATCCAGTAGATATGTTTGCAAAGGTGGTAACAAGGGAGAAGTTGAACTCATGTTCAGCTTTAGTTGGTCTTCTAGACTGAACAGAATAAAGGAATAGCTGAGTCCAAGGTGGTTTGATCCAGTGGGAGCCTCATATGGTAGTAGTTATTCTATAGGATCAGTCTCCAAGTGGGAGGTTTTTTTTTAGTGTGGATACTGATCAGTCACCAAGTGGGAGATTGTTAGCTTATGGTGACTGATCAGGAAAGTACTATCCAAGAAAGTACTGTACACTTTTCCTTTCGACCTCACCGACATATTTTTAGTAATTTTTGGGCTGACATGTTGTAACTCATTCTAACCCTAAAGCGGAAAAATATTGTATAATATGGCTTAGGGTTAGGGATTTCATAATGTATGATTTTAGTACTTGCGGCAGAATTGAGCTATAAGGGATTATGATTGTAATAAAGTTGTAATCACTGGATAATAATAATATTGGATTCACTGTTGGTGGATGTAACCTAGGGATTGGGTGAGCCATGTTAAATCTTTGTGTCTTGTGTTCTCTTCTGTGTAGTTTATTGTTTTTTGATATTGGTTATATTTGCATGTAATTGTTATTTTTGCCTTGTCAATCCTAACAAGTGGTATTAGAGTGAGGTTTTTTTTAGAGTTATCCTCTGTAGGAAGATCTCATAGTTTAGTGGGAGTCTCATGGTTGAGTGGGAGCAATGGAAGATGAGGGTAGGTTGAAGGTTGACAAGTTTAATGGGCAGAACTTTCAGTTATGGAAAATGCAAATGGAGGACTATCTCTATCAGAAGGATCCATGGTGGCCATTGGAAGGAAAAGGCAATAAACTGGCAAGCATTTCTCATGAGGACTGGGTAATTCTTGATAGAAAGGCTCTTGGTAGTATTTGATTATACCTGGCACAATCGATGAAATTCAATATTACACAAGCAACGATGACTGAAGATTTGATGAAAACCCTAAAGAAGTTGTATGAAAAGCCCTCTGCTTCAAATAAGGTATTTCTCATGAAGCGTTTGTTTAATATGAAAATGGTGGAAGGTGGGTCATTTGCTGATAATTTAAATGAGTTTAATATAGTTACCAGTCAATTAACTTCTTTCAATATTATTTTTGATGAAGAAGTCAGGGCTCTCTTGATTTTGTGTTCTTTTCCTGAAAGTTGCAATGGCTTGGTAATGGTTGTTAGTAATTACGTTTCTAGTTCTAATACCCTAAAATATGATGATGTTATTGGTGTTATTCTGAGTGAGGAAATTCATAGGAAAAGCTCAGGTGGATCCACATTAGGTAGTGTCTTAAATGCACAAAGAAGGGGTAGAACCAATGAGAGAGGAAACAACTCTGGAAATCATGGCAAATTAAGAGGAAAATCAAAGGGAAAGAGGTTCGAATCCAAAGGGCCAAATGATTGTTGGTATTGTGAAAAACTAGGTCATAAGAAGAAAGATTGTTGGTCTCAGAAGAATAAAGAAGGAGACAAACAAGAAGGTAACAAGGAGGTAAATGTGGTAAGTAATAAATCTGAAGAGGATGCTTTGATTCTTTCTTTAGAAAGTATTGATGATTCATGGGTTTTAGATTATGGGGCTTCATTTCATGCTACACACCATAGAGGTTACTTTCTTGATTATGTCCAAGGGAATTTTGGGCTAGTTTATTTGGGAGATAATGAACCTTGTCAGATAGTTGGAAAGGGAAAAATTAAGATTAAGCTGTAGAATGGGAATCATTGGCTATTACAAGAGGTAAGACATGTTCCAAGGCTGAGTAGGAATTTAATTTCAGCAGGGCAACTGGGTGATGAGGGTTGCATGGTTACTTTTAATGATAGAAATTGGAAGGTTTCAAAAGGTTCCTTAGTAGTAGCCAAAGGTGTGAAAGTAGGCACCTTATATCTCTGTATAGGTCATACTATTCCTTCTACTTTAATTGTTTTAGAAGATAATGATTGTTCAGGAACAATGGCTGCAGTTGAGCAGGAAGAACATCAAACTGTTGTTGTAGATTCTGACATAGCACTGTGGCACAACAGACTTGGGCACATGAGTGAAAATTGTATGAAATTAATTCATTCAAAGAAAATTTTACCTGGTCTGAAATGTGTCAATATGGATTTCTGTGAGAGTTGTGTGTATGGAAAACAAAAGAGAGTTAGTTTTGTGAAGAGTGGGAAGGAAAATAAAAATGAGAGATTAGAGCTTGTGCATATAGATGTATGGGGACCAGCTTAGGTATCTTCCCTTGGTGGCTCTCTGTATTATGTTACAATTATAGATGATGCAACAAGAAATGTATGGATTTATTTTCTTAGACAAAAATCTGATGTATTTCAAACTTTTAAGAATTGGAAATGCTTGGTTGAGAATGAGACTGGTAAAAGGTTAAAATGTCTTAGATCTGATAATGGTGGCGAGTATTGCAGCATAAAATTTGAAGATTATTGTTCCTCTAATGGTATTCCTAGGCAAAAAACTATACCAAGGACTCCACAAGAAAATGGAGTGGCTGAACACATGGACAGGACAATAATGGAGCATGCAAGGAGTATGAGGTTGCATGCTAGGCTTCCCAAAAACATGTGGGAAAATTTTGTGAACACTTATATTTATTTATTCAATAGAGGCCCCTCTACTCCTTTGGACTATGGTATTCTAGAGGAAGCATGGAGTGGTAAGAAGGTGAGTTACTCTTTTCTCAAAACCTTTGGTTGTGAAATGTTTACACATATAGATTTTAAAAATAGAACCAAGCTAGAAGCTAAGTCAAAGAAATGTGTATTTTTTGGATATGGCATTGATGAATTTGGTTATAGGCTTTGAGAGTTTGAAAATCATAAAATTGTAAGAAGCGGGGATGTCATATTCAATGAGAAAGTATTGTACAAAGATCTGTTGCAGTAGCATGAGAAGAAAGAAAATGACTATATAGTACTAGATGATACTCCAAAAGATGATGTTCCAATAGTTCCTTATGCTCCACAACAACAACAACAAAAAATACCACACACACCAGTGAATGTTAGATGGTCAACAAGGCTAAGTAGACCTCCAGAAAGATTTTCTCCATCTTTGTATTCTATTTCGTTAACAGATGTTGGTGAACCTGAATGTTATAATGAAGTTGTGCAGGTGGATACAAAGATTCAGTGGGAGTCTGCAATGGCAGAGGAAATGGACTCCTTGCTAAAAAATCACACTTGGGATTTATGCAAGTTACCTGTAGGTAAAAGGGCTTTACAAAATAAATGGGTTTACAGGCTGAAAGAAGAGGATGGAGGTAAGAAAAGATTTAAAGCCAGTTTAGTTGTAAAAGGATTTGCACCAAAAAAGGGTATTGATTTTTATGAGATATTTTCTCCAGTTGTTAAAATGACTTCTATCCGTACTGTTTTAAGTATTGTGGCTACTAAAGATTTTCATTTAGAGCATCTTGATGTTAAAATAAATTTTTTTCATGGTGATTTGGATGAAGAAATATATATGGTCCAGCCACAAGGATTTGAGGTCAAGGGTAAGGAGAATTTGGTGTGCAGATTGCAGAAAAGTTTATATGGCTTGAAGCAAGCACCTCGAAAATGTTATATTAAATTTGACACTTTTATGAATGAGCATGGATATAGTTGGTGTCATTTTGATGATTATGTTTATTTTAAGAGGTTGGATGATGACATCTACATTATTTTTTGTTTATATATTGATGATATGCTTGTAGCTAGGTCTAACATTGATCACATTAAGGGGTTGAAACAACAATTAGCACATTCATTTGCTATGAAGGATTTGGGGGCAAAAAAACAAATCCCTGGTATGAAAATTTTTAGAGATAGGAAAAATAGGAAGTTGTCTCTATCTCAGGCTGATTGTATTGAGAAGGTGTTGCAACGTTTCTCTATGGAGAATGCCAAAGCTATCAGAACACCTTTGCCTAGTCATTTGAAATTAACTAAGGAGATGTGTCCTAAGACATCAGAAGAAGAGGAAAAAATGTCTAAGGTACCTTATGCTTCAGCTGTAGGGAGCTTAATGTATGCTATGGTATGTACTAGGCCAGATATTGCACACATAGTGGGAGTTGTTAGCCGATATATGAGTAACCCTAGTATTGAGCATTGGAATGTAGTCAAATGGATTCTTAGATATTTGAGAGGTACATCCAGTAAGTGTTTACACTTTGGGGGTTCTACTACTCTTGTACAAGGCTATGTTGACTCAAATTTGGTAGGAGATATAGATAGCAGGTGGAGTACTACAGGTTATGTATTTACTATTGGTGGGATAGTAGTGAGTTGGATTTATCAACTACAAAAGGTGGTTGCTTTATCCAATATAGAGGCAGAGTATGTTGCTACTATAGAGGCAGCCAAGGAGATAATATGGCTTCAATTCTTCATGGAAGAATTGGGACATCCACAGAAGGATAATTTTCTACATACAGATAGCCAAAGTGCCATTCATCTTGCGAATAATTTTTCTTTGCACTCAAAGAAAAAACATATATAGTTGTGGTACCATTTCATTCAGTCAGTTTTGGATGATGGGAAGTTAAAGCTAGAAAAGATTCATATAGATGATAATCCAACAGATATGTTTACAAAGGTGGTAACAAGGGAGAAGTTGAACTCATGTTCAACTTCAGTTGGTCTTCTAGACTAAACAGAATAAAGGAATAGCTGAGTCTAGGGTGGTTCGATCCAGTGGGAGCCTCATATGGTAGCGGTATTGCTACAGGATCAGTCTCCAAGTGGGAGGTTTTTTTTTTAGTGTGGATATTGATCAGCCACCAAGTGGGAGATTGTTAGCTTGTGGTGACTGATTAGGAAAGTACTATCTAGGAAAGTACTGTACACTTTTCCTCTCGACCTCACTGACATATTTTTAGTAATTTTTGGGCCGACATGTTGTAACTCATTCTAACCCTAAAGCAACAAAATATTGTATAATATGGCTTAGGGTTAGGGATTTCATAATGTATGATTTTAGTACTTGCAGTGGAATTGAGCTGTAAGGGATTACAGATTATAATCAAGTTGTAATCACTAGATAATAATAATATTGGACTTGCTATTGGTGGATGTAACCTAGGGATTGGGTGAACCACGCAAAATCTTTGTGTCTTGTGTTCTCTTCTATGTGGTTTATTGTTTTCTGATATTGGTTATATTTTCATGTAATTTTTATTTCTGCCTTGTTAATCCTAACATCATTTTGGTATGCGGCCTTGGATTAGAGCTTGGAGAAGAGTTAGTAAGGTTTGGTTAAGAGTGCATGATGTAATTCAGCTTGAGGAGAAAGATCCAGTTATTTTGGTAGAGCTGATAGTGTCTAGCATGCATCTACAATTATCTTATTGGACAGGTCCCAGTATGTGTTGTGTGCTTAGTAGAGCCGACTAAATTATCATTGGAGTTTTTTATGGTTTCTCTAATATGATTTCAAGGTGGTTCTAATAGGCTGACTTGATTATATCATTTAGATGAAATATATTTATAGGCAATCATTTGTGATTGCTAGAGTGTGGCTCATAGTTGATTGTGAAGAGCATAGTAGAGTGTGTGAAGTGTTGAGCCATTAGAAGAAGGTCTATGTGACCAAGTAAAGTATTTATTCTATACATTGGAATTGATCTAGATAGAAGGTCAAAGTGCAATTCACCAAGATCTAGATATAGTGTGTATCTGTTAAATAGAAGGTTGTAGCCTTCACCCCTTTGAGCAGTGTGCTCTTAGATAGTGCATCCTCACCCCTAACAGGGTTAATTATAAAAGACTCCTAACAAGGTCTAACCCTTGACCAGATCTACTGTACTAAATATATTGTAAAGATACTCCTAACAGGGTTAAGGATCTTCTAACAAGGATCATTATACACTAGTGTAGAATATTAGTGGGTGTCAATTCCCACTAGGGTTTTTACCTATTTGGGTTTCCCCGTAACCAAAATATTGGTGTTGTGTTCAAGTTTTCTTTCATTGTGTTTATGCTTTATGTTTAAGTATACTTAATTGGATAAAGAATTGAAACTTGTAGATAATTGATTCACCCCCCCCCCCCACCTTCTCAGTTATCTCTTGGGACTATTCCTAACAAATAGGAGTGGGAGGAGAAAACACATCTTTCCAAGATCAAGAATAATGGGCATTCAAACCTCAAATTTTCCAAAATGGGGCCTAATTGGTCCTAAAGCATCCAATTATAGGTGCTATCTTTTTAGGACTATATATTTATCTCTTGCTTTAGCAAGAGTATGAGAAGAGCTCATGCTCAAAGTAAAGTAGATCAATTCATAAGAATAATCTTATCATGGTCAAGGAGACAAAGAAGCATCAACCCCCTAAGTGATTGAAGTCTTCATTAGTCCTAAGGAAAGAATCATCTCCATAGGGATAAAGAAAAGGAAAGAGTATTCTTTAAGGAAATAATTATCTTTGTTAAGGAATCTAGAAAAGTGATTAGGCCTAATAAAAACATTGTCTCTTTAGGGATCAAAGAAGGGGAATAGTCCTTAAGGAAATTCTTGTCTCCATTAAAGGATCCAATGAAAGGATGAACAAAAGGAAATAATTGTATCCTTGGACATCGGCAAGAGAGGTTTCATTGAATCATTGTGTACATGTGTGAAGAATGTGAAACACAAAGTAGAGTGTATGCCCCCACATTAAAGTGTTACAAATGCCTTAATGGGAGAAATAGCTTTAATAGAGCATACATGCACCCACAATAAATGTTTCCACTATGAGATGCCCCAATAAAGGACAAATCAAGGGAAATGAACACATGAAAAAAGAGAGCATGAAATGGATCTACTAACTCTGGGGTCAGTATGATCATATAATAATACATGAGATATTATATAAAAATAAAGTGTCATCATCCCTCAAAGTTAGTAGAACTACAAGCACAATGGAAGAATGTCACATAAGAGTTAAGAAGAAGAGTAATTTTGAGCTGACATCATGGGGACCAAAAATAATAGGTAGAAACCATTTTGCATCATCCCTAATTAGACAACAAAAAGGAACATTTATGAATAGTGACACGTGTACGACATAACATATAACAACATATAGAAGAAGTGAGGTAAAAATAGAGGAATGTCATGACATTTTGATTCCTTTATCACCTTGCTCCAATGGAGAAAAAAGGGTCATCTAAAGAAATATATAACATAAAAAACATCATAGGGGGAGAACATTACAACAAGAAAATGCACAAGATCCATTGTAAAAGAGGAGCTAGTCAAGTGTATTGTCTGCACCCCCATCTCGGTATGTAGTTCTTAGGGAAGGTAGGAAAAACACAAGAGGAGAAACATAAAGCATGGTAGATGGAACAATAGCTAGTTCCAAACAAGGACCATGCTATGAAGATGGGTCACTTTTCTCAACACTGGGATTAAGAGACAATTGTTGTGAAAACATAGCTAGTAAATCATGATTAATATCAATAAGCTCAAAAATATCATCAGAATCACTAGCATGAATATCATCATTAGTTGCATTAGGAACATAAAAAACAACATTATAAAAAGCATCTTCATCATCTAAATTAATTGTAGCTAAATCAAATATATAAATTGAATTTTTGTGTTTGCTCAATTTCATCTTTTTCAAGTTAACTTGTTGTTTTGGCTCAATCATAGGTTGATCAAAGGGAATCAAAGAATAAGTACGTATTTTAGGTGAAACCATTTTTTTGGAATCATGTTGATGGCTATAGAAAGATGTTTATGAAAGTGGTCACGAGCATGACAATTATGCTTAGTTTTTCTAGAACTTGGTTTTGGTTCAGGGTCAATCAACATTGGATCATTTTCTTTTTTCGGAGGTAAAAAATAAGGAGGAACACTAGATTGAGAGATAACATTGGTAGAATTTTTATAAGATATAGGAGGTGGAACCAAAGCATACATAGGAGGTGTAGGTGGTGTAGGAAGAAGTCCACGTCCAAAGCAAGCAGATGGAATATCCTTAGGTTTGTTAAGCTCCTAAATATTTTGGATTTTGTAGGCTTGATATGATCGAAAGAGGTTATCTCTAGGGGTTGAGTTGTTTGAGGCATAGAAGGCCAAAATAAATGAAGGTCGACATACTCTTGAGGCACTAAAGACTAATAGAGGCTATGGTTAACAGTAATTGTTTATCCATTGTGAGGAAATATCAAACACTTATGAATAGAAGAGGCCATATGAATTAGAGTGAAGGTAAAATCTAAAGTTTTTCCACCAACTTCAACAAGAAATGAAATGGAACCATGTGAAGGATAAAGGAAACCATTTCAAGTTTGGATCTTATTACGTCAAATTTATCATAAAAATCACATTGCAATTTTCCATTAAAAAGATGTTCTTCAGTTATGACATTCACCATTCAAGTAGGATCAATATGAACACCATGAGAATTAAGGCCATTAACCTTTTCCACAATATAAAGAGGGCTATAAGGTTCTTTAATCATCTTAGTAGGGTCAAAGGTAATGCAAAGCTCAGGTTCAGGTTTAGGTTTAGGTTTAGTTTGATCAATGAGGTTGACAACATTATTGGTTTAATTACACTTATCATCATAGTCAACAACATGAGTGGAAGAAGAAGGAAAAGGTTGAGTAGAGTCAACAATATTGGTCGAATGAGATGACAAAGGGCTAGTATATATTTGCAAGTTTTGGTTGGGACGTGCTATACATTTTTTTCCTTGATCATTAATACCCTCAACACATATAGCATTAGAATCAATAGGGTCTTGAATAACATATTTAAATGGAACCACTTTTTAGTATCATGACCGGATTGGGAATGGTATTGATAGAAAGCTTTGTGATCAAAGTGTTTGGGTAAAGGTTTGGATGTGTCAATTGGCTTAATAGGATGAAGAGTTAACACTTCAGCATTGATCAACTTCAACATCACATTATGCAAAGATTTGGAAAGCTAAGTAAATTTATGAGAAAGTCTAAAAATAGATGACAAAGGAGCCACGCCTTTGGATGCTATTGCCAATTTCTCGTCAACATTGTTGCTTGAATTATTGATCTTAATGAAGTTATTTGGTTTCTAAAACTTGTTAAAATTTTTGGATGAATCTTATCAACTAGATCCATTAGAGTGGTGCTCTCAAATTGAATAACTTGAAGCTGATAATTATGAAACACTACACATAGAGGTCTCAACACTAGTAGAAAGTGGAATAAAACCTAGCTCTTGAGTATAATCTCTATTAGGATTAACGTTGTTATTAATAAGATGAGATTACTTGAGCATTAGATTACTTGAGATTACTTCATTAATCCCTCTACAATAGAAATTACTTGAGCATTAGATTTTTCTTGTCCTAACCATTGTTCAAACTTTTCAAGGTCATTGGAAAGTTTTTGTACTTGTATAGGAGGGACTCTTAAAGCCTCATCTTCATCATGAGAAGAATGGGAAGAGTTATTCTCCATAATAGGATTGATGTCACTAGTATGCATGTTGGTCTCATAAAGATTCCTAGGAAAATGAGAAGGCTTGGGATCAAAAGGACCCATAAGTCTGACTTCTCCTAGCCAAAATGCTATATGTAGGACTCAAAGTAACAACACTCATGCACAAGGGAATGAAATAAAAAATAGAGATCTAATGAAATTTTAAGATTTGAAAGAGATATGTAATACCAATGATTTTATGAAAATAACATCTAAAAAACAAAGTTAAAGACTTAATGTAAAGCATGCAAAGTAGATCTAGATGTAACTATGAAAATGAAGAATATCTAATGCATACAATGTATATCTAAACACCAAATCAGATTTGAAAATATTATTTTAAATGTAGATGCATGAAATGTAGCAAAGATATGATGTAAAAATTCCCTATTACAATGCATACAAAGGAGATCATGCAAAGAGGATCTAATCACCAAATTAGAAGTATATAAGAGGAGTCAGGTTCACCAAAATGTACAATAGGTGAACCTACACATATAGATGCATACAATGTGATAAAGATATGATCTAATGTAATGCATACAAGGAGATATAGACACCAAATCAGATTTTAAATGTTATGAGTCGGGTTCACCAAAATGTACAATGGGAAAAAAATGAATGGGGGAGAAATAGGTAAAGTGATAAATAAATTACTTCCTCATTTCATTAATTGCACATTAGGAAGGAAGAGTTCCCCCAGTAGGCTCAAGAGGCGACTCAAGAACTAATTGGGGACAAGATCTATCCTTCACTAAGTAATGTAATTGAATGAAATGAGAATGATTAATTAATGTAATTGATCTACTAGAGAAGTCACTAAAAAGTTGTTGAAAACAACCTGTAATAGACAAATAATGAACTGAAATTGACAGAAACAAAAAACAAAGGACAAAATTGACCCATGATAGAAATTTGAGCTAAAAATGGTTGGGAAGCAATTAGATTGGTGAATTTTCCCTAGGACATGTTGATTTTGGTGATGTGTCCTTGATGTTTTTAGCTAAAACTTTCACAAATCTTGAGACTGTACCTGTTATGCCCATATTTGATTTGATAACTTTGTATCTTGTTCATGCACATAAAAAAAATGAAAAAAAAAAGGTTGCGAAAAGGGGTTTGTCTTGGTTAGACCCCTATTTAGTAATCAACCTTAGAAAATACATAAATTTTCATAAAGAAAAGTAGATAGAAAGGAAAATAATAGATTCACCTTGCATAAATCCTCATGGATGGATGTAGAAATCTCTCATACCCATGAAGATGCTTGAATATTCTTAAAATCCAAAGATTTGACCTTGGAATTTAATGTAGAATCAATAATTCCTTCACAAATGCATAGATATATGATTTCTACTCATAGGCCTTGAATGTAGATATGCTTGATAATCACTTGCAAAGAGGAGAGAGAAGGTCGATGAATGAATTGATCTTCTTTCTTGATTTGATAATTCCTCTAATTGGTCATGATGGGATAGAAAATTACATAAAATGGAGAAGATTTCCTTGGAGTTGAATGAATTTGAAGGATAGGAGACATGGAGATCTTGATCTTGGACTCTTGCCCTTAAATCTTGAATCTAGTTGCTCTTGCTTGCTTGAAACACTGATGACTTGGTTGCCAAAATGTTTGCATATAGTTCTTGGATTAAAAATAAGGAGTGATAAGGGGTTATTATACTAACTCCATCATTTTAGGATTCAAATTTGATCTAGGTTGACCAAAAATGAAAATCTTAGAATAGGACCATGACATTGGGCTATGGGGAAAGTTTGGGCCCCAAAACCGAGGGACATACCACCATTTATGACATGTCCATTAGAGAATGGGTTCAAGTTTCAAGGGGATCCTAGGGAGAGAGAACATGGGTGGGAGGAGAAAAGAAAAATTGTCAGGATCAAGCATAACAAGTCCTTGGATTTTCCAAAAAAGGGCCTAATAGGTCCTAAAGCATCTAATTACAGGTGCTAACTTTTTAGGACTATACAATCTCGAACATGTAAATGAGTTGTAAAAGGGAGTTGCACATGTTGTTGTATGTGTTGACATATCATATGACATATTTAATTAGAGATAAGGTGGATGTCACTTTATAAGTGATTTTAAACCCATGATTTATTAATATTGTTTGATGGTTTCTTGTATTGTATCTCCTATATATTAGGTGTGTGAGATGGAGGGTGAGTTTAAGAGTCTTATAGATTTTTAGTGATGCAAGAAATTTGTGGTATTTTTAGTAATTTATACTAAATTAGAAATTTGGCAACTCATGCCATAGGAGTTTTTTTAGATTCTTAGAAGTTTTCATGTTTTTTGGAGTAGATTTGAAAATTACCAAACAAGGCAAATTTTGGATTTTTCAAAAATCTTCCAAATGGAAATTTTTTCTTTGTAATTAAATATGATTATTTTTTCTTATAATAGAAGAGTAGTGGAAGGAGAATAGAGAACAACTAATTTCATCTTTGGTATTGATAAAATTTCTAGTTTCTTATGGTGAATGTTGTCTTGTAATTAAACTACATCATTTGGTATCAGAGCACTAAGATGGATAGGAGAGGAAGAAGAGGTCTTGAAAAAATGAATAGAGACATGCAAAAACTACCAAGAAAATTATAACAAATTCTAGAGATTATGGAAAGGAAAAGAGGAGATTATTTTGATGATGAAGTAGGCCAAGAAAGAGGAGCAAGCCAATATGCAGAAGTTGAAGAAGAGGAAGAACAATTAAATGAACAAATCATTGATAGAAGGATGGTGAGTACATTAGAAGGGAGAAATGATGGGATAAAAATTGAAGTATCTTATTATGAAGGTAGTCTTAAAATAGAGGAGCTGATAGATTGGATGAACATGGAAAAATTATTTGAATGGAATCATATGACATAAGGAAAGAAAGTATAGTTTTCATGCACAAAGTTAAAGGGGCATGACATACTTTGGTGGGATCATTTGAAAAGAGAAAGAAGCCAAAAGGGAAAGGAGAAGATAAGAACTTGGGACAAGATGGAGAGGAACTAAAAGAGAATATTCTTCTTGTGGACTATGCCCAATCTCTTTTTTGAAAATTTCAAAAATTGAAACAAAATATGACTACTATAGAAGAGTATACAAGTTAATTTTACAAATTATCCATCCATGTGGACCCCCATGAAACTAATGAATAGATGGATAGAAGGCATGTTGATGGCCTAAATTTTTCTATCCAATATGAGTTGAGCATGTATGGAGTCACTAGCATGAAAGATGCATACTAGCTTTCCTTAAAAGTAGAAGAAAATAAAATTCAACAATATTTTCAAAGGAATAGAGGAACATGAAGGGGTAAATCATCCCATTTTTATGGAGGTTCAAGGTACTATTGGGGAGAATCACCCCAAGGAACAAATAAATAATAAGAAACCCTCTAGGCTCTATCAACTCAATAAAGATGAAGAGGGTTTCAGAGGGGTTGAGGAAATAATGGTTGTAGAGGATGGGAAACAAAATGAAGATCCTTTGTTTTCTTTAGACATGGATAAGAAGGTCACAAAGAATTTTAATTCTCAAACTATAACATCATGAGTAGAGACAAAGAGAATAGACTAGATTGAACCTGGTCCAAGCTAAGGAAGAAGGATATGGATCTCAAGTTCCATTGGACGTTGGAGAGAATATCATGATAAGGAGAGTGATGGTGATTCCTAAAAAGTATTAAGTTAAAAAAAGTGATAATGAGGGATCATGGCTTTTAACAAACATATTTTGAACTAGATGCACCTCAGGAGGAAAGGTATGCAAAGTTATTATTGGTAGTGGTAGTTATGAAAATACATGGTCTATAAGGAAATGGTAGAAAAGTTGAAGTTACACTATGAAAAACATCCCAATCCTTACCGTATTGCTTGGTTTAAAAAGGGGAATAAAGTCACTATTGATAAGAGATGCTTAATAAATTTTTTGATAGGGAGTCCTTATATAGATGAAATATGGTGTGAAGTCATTCTAATGGATGCGTGTCATGTCTCATTGGGGAGACCATGGTAGTATGATATAAAGGTCATGCATGGGAAGAAGAATATGTATACTTTATAGAAAGAGGGACCTCTCTAGGATGAAGGGAGGACCATGAGTATGTTGACTACAAAAGAGATAATCAAATAAATGAAGGTAACATGATTTTGTTATGAATTAATGACCAAAAGAAGAGAATATGAAGAAGTATCAATACCTATATAAGAAGTAGAAGTACTTAAATAATTTGTCGATGTTATACCAAATGAGTTACCTGCTGGCCTAGCACAAAAAATGGATATTCAACATCATATTAATCTAATTCTAGTAGAATCTCTACCTAATCAGGTAGCCTATAAGATGATCCCTACCCAACAAGAAAAGATTAATAAGCACGCAGCCAAACTTATAAAGAAGGGAGATGTGAGGGAAAGCATGAGTCAATGTATTATACCCAAATTGTTAACTCCCAAAAAGGATGGAACATGGAGGATGTGCATAGATAACCAATCCATCAATGAAACCACCATCAAATACAAGTTCCCTATACCTCACTTGGATGACATGATGGATTCTTTAGCAGGAGCTAAATATTTTAGAAAAATTAATCTATGAATTGGATACAACAATATTCAGATTCGAGAAGGAGATGAATGGAAGACAACCTTCAATACTAAGGATGGCTTATATGAGTGGATGGTGATTCCATTTTGGTTATCTAATGCACCCAAAACCTTCATGAGGCTAGTGAATACTTTGTTGTATCCTTACATTGGTAATTTTGTGATGGTCTATTTTGATGATATATTGGTTTTTAGTAAGAGAAAAAATAACATCTACAACACTTGAGGGTCATTTTAGGGGTGTTGAGGATAGAGAAACTCTATGTGAATTTGAAGAAGTGTAGGTTCATGCAGGATATTCTAGTATTTATAGGTTTTGTCATCTCTATAGATGGTGTTAAAATGGATGCAAAAAAGTTTAAAGAAATTTTGGAATGGCTATCCACGTAGCATAATAGAGGTAAGGATTTTACAAGGGTTGGATGATTTCTACATAAAGTTTAATAGAAATTTTAGTAGTATTGTAGCACCCATAACAAATTGCTCCAAAAAAGGGGAATTTTTGTGGACTACAAAATTTGAGGGAAGTTTCAAGTATCTCAAGAAGAAGGTTACAAAATCTCCCATACAGGTTTTGCCCAATTTTGATAAGGTAGCACCCATAACAAATTGCTCCAAAGGAAGGGAATTTGTGTAGACTACAAAAGTTAAAGGAAAGTTTCAAGTATCTTAAGAAGAAGGTTACAAAAGATCTCATAATAGATTTTCCCAATTTTGATAAGGTATTTGAGGTGGAATTTTATGCGTTGATCTCATGTAGGCATTGGATTTGTACTCTATCAATAAGGTAAACCCATAGCCTTTTTTACTAAAAAATTGAATGATGTGCAGAAAAATTATTCAACTTACAATGTAGAATTCTATAGAATTGTACAAACTTTGAGACATTGGAGGTATTATCTAGTGCCCAAGGAACTTGTGTTGGATATAGATCATATTGCATTAAAGTATCTAAACACACAAAATAAGTTTAGTAGAAGGCATGAAAAATGGGTCTCCATTCTGTAATGCTATAGCTTTAAACACAAATCAATAAAACAAAATCAAGTTGTAGATGCCTTGAGGAGGAATGTTATACTTTTGACCACCATGGAAAAAAGGTATTTGGATTTAATGAAATCAAGGATTTATACGACTCTAGCAATAATTTTTGGGAGGTTATCGAATAGTTAAGGAACCCAATTTCCATAAACATGGATTATGTTCAAGGTGAGTATTTTATGCAAGATGGATATCTCTTCAAAGGGAAGTAGTTATGAATTCCAATTGGTTCTATGAGAGCCAATATTATTAGATAATTTCATAGTAGTGGCTTGTATGGACATCTTGGAATGGATAAGACAATAGCCTTAATAGAAGATAAGTACTATTAGCCAAAATAGAAAAGAGACATAACCAAGAATGTGGTACAGTGTAGGATTTGTCAAGAGGCTAAAGGAAATTCACAAAACATAGGGTTGTACATGTCACTATCAATACCTATTGAACCATGTATAACTTTGAGCATGAAATTTTTTTTGGGGTTGTAAAATACATAGAGAGGTAATGATTCCATTTTTGTGGCTTTTTATAGGCTCTCTAAGATGGTATATTTCATTTCCTATGATAAAACTAGTGATTTTATATGAGTGGCAAAGTTATTTTTTCACAAATTGTCAGATTGCATGGTGTCCCAAAAACTATTACCTCTAATGGGATACCAAATTATTGAGCCACTTTTGGAGGACCTTATAGAAGAATATGGGGACTAAGTTACAATTAAACACTTCCTATCATCCTCAAACAAATGAGCATACATAAGTTTTCAACCATAGTTTGGGAAACTTGTTAAGGTGCATTGTTGGAGAGAAGCCCAAATAGTGGGATTTGGCATTACCTCAAGCAAAATTTTCTTACAATAGGTCATTGAACAAAACAATAGGTAAATCACCATTTCAAGTTCTTTATGGAAAGAATCCTAAGGTTGTTTTATATTTGGTGCAGTTACCACTTTCCAAAAGGATCGATGATGATGGGGAAGCATTTGTAGAACACATTCATCAACAGCAAAAAGAAGTAAGGTAGAAGCTAGAGGAAAGTAATGAGAGGTACAAATATTTATTAGATTTCAGTAGAAGACATCAAGTATTCAGTGAAGGTGATTTGGTGATAGCTTATTTGTGAAAAGAAATGTCTCCCACAGGAAAATACCATAAGTTGAAGTATAAGAAAATTGGTCCTTGTAGGACTCTCAAGAAAATCAATGATAATGCTTATGAGGTAGATTTACTAGCTGATCTTGACATTTCCCTATATTTAATGCTTCTAATTTGTTTTCCTTTAATGGTGGAGATCATGTTGACAATAGTGAGGGAGAAGTGTCTTGACAAGGTACAATTCTGAATAGGAAAAGATAAAAGATTACACAGATCTTAGATAAGAAGACCATTCATACTCAGTAAGGAGCATACAATAGATACCTGGTACAATGGGAAGGGTGAGCACTAGAAGTGAGTACATGGAAAATAGAATGGTACTGAAGAAATTGGATCATATTAAGTGGAAACTGTTCAAGGACAGGAACTTGCTAGAGTTTCATTCTTTTCAGCTAGAGGAGAATGATGTAGGAACTTTGTGGGGTAATAACTTTTGACTTTTTTATTTGATTGGGATGAAATTTGGCAGGGAAAGGTATCTTGAGAATTTGATTGGATTTCCAAAAAAAACTAGTTCAGTTGGACCTTTAGACCTCAAATCGATGCATTTTTCAAGGATGGATTCCTTCATCTAGGGCCTCAAAATGGGCTTTTTATTCTAGTTTTTAGAAAGTCATTTTTTAGTTTTTTCCCAAATCATAACTTCTACTGAATTAGAAAGTTGTCAATTCATTCCTTAGAGGATTTATTTAGATTCTTAGAATTTTTCATGTTTTTTGGAGTAGATTTGAAAATTACCAAAAATGCAAAATTTTGGATTTTTAAAGTCTTCCAAATAAGGAAATTTTTAGTTTGTAATTGGCATAATTTTTCTTGTAATAGCAGAGTAGTGGAAGGAGAATAGAGAACATTTGATTTCATCTTTGGTGTGATCATTTTTCTGGTTTCTAATGGTGAATGTTGTGTTGTAATTCAATTACATCATTTAGTTACCCCTAGATCTCTAGTTGGTGATACTCTTGAGAGAAGCTTTCTCTATTTAGGTATATGTAATCATTTATTGATTGGTAAATAACATATTATGTTTTTTTTCTAGTGTGGGGTTTTTATCTCGAAAGGGTTTTCCCACATAAATCATTGTGTTGTGGTATGTGTTGCTTTATGTTATTTCTATTAAATTTTTACAATTGTTATAAAGATTTGATATTTTTTTTTACATTACCCTCTCCTCAAGATTAGTGTAGGAAGTTGTTCCACTAGTTAACTTCCTTACATGATTGTTTTTGGGCAAGCTAATTAAAAGGTAGTAAATCCATCATTAAATAAACTCTAATTAAATGGTGGTAGGTCCAACATCGCATGAAGTATATGTAATATTTGTACTATTGATATTAATAGCCATATAAATGATAAAATTGATGTGCCTCACTTAAATTTATTGGTGAAAATACCAAACAATTAATCTAAGTGTAAGAAAGAAGATAAATAAAGAATATTCATAAATATAGTGATGTAAACTTGAGAACAAGTTAAAAAAGGGTCTAATCATAAATATTTGATTAAATGATGGAAAATGAATTTTTATAGGTAGGAAATATATAGGTTGAAGGATAGATTTATAAACGTGATTTTCTCAGTGAAAATGTGATAACAAACAATTAATAATTGTAATGGAGTAATAGAGGGTGTATAGATAAGTGAGAAGATATTGTTCTATTGAAAGTTAGAAGTCACAATAGGTAGTGTAAAAGATGCACAAGGCAAGGATATTGTATGAGAATATTTTTTTGTTAGAATTTCACACTTTAATAAAAATGTGGGTAAATAATATTTGTAAGGCTTTAATTATAAAGTGTAATCTTATAATATACTAAATGTGCTTAAATCATATTAAATATTTATTTAATCAATCAATAAATAATATTTTTACATTAATTTATGTAATTTTAAAATATATTAAATATGTTTCAATCATATTGGATATTTTAATTAGTAAATAAATATTTTTATATTGATTAATATATTAATTAAGCTTGATGTCTTGTTTCGAAAAATTGTGTTAAATTCCTCAATAGAAGTTAGTGGGACAAGTAAATAGGTGGGAATTAATTTACCAAATGAATTATTATTTATGACAATTATAGAAGCACAAATTTGAGTGGCGAGAACATCACTTGGAAGGAGAAAGTGATAGTGAAAATTAAGTTCTTATAAATATGTTATTAATAGTTCACCTATGTAACATTTCTCAAAAAGGAATGATCCTTGTGGGGCTTTTATATTTTTATACTTCCCATAATAATTTATGTTCATCCTACTTTCTTCTCCAAGGTACCTAAGTTGTATATTAATTTAATTCTTATGTAAAATATTCCTACTTATATATAATCAAGATTCCTAACATGGTATATCAAAGTCTCATTTAGGCTATACACATTTTAAAAACAAGAATCAAAGGAAGCATGATTATAAAATAAAAGGAAAAAAGGAAGTAATTGGGCAATAAGGAAGAAAATATAAATTATGGACATTTTTTATTTATTGTGTTTTTCATTGCAAACAAAAAATATGGGCATGTTACCAATTTTGTGTTTATTATGGAGGATTTAAAATCCTTATTGGAATATTTTTTGAATTTCTTAGCATATTCAAAATTTAAATTGTGAAAATTGATAAAAATATTATTACATAGGTTTTAAAAAATATTGTAGAATTGAAGTTGCATACCAAATCCTTATGTGAAAAAATGTAGTGGCAGAAAGTCCTTATTTAAACACTCATATCATAGAATGAAGGTCGACAAAAACACACATGTCATTTTGCTTCTTGATGCTTCTCATTTCCAAACTAATGCTTCTCATTTCCAAACTAGTTATGAGATGCACACTTGAAAGTTTAACCAAAAAATTATACAAATCATCCAAATATTAGTCTAATAGATTAGAAAATATTAGGTGATAGTTCATGTAGAATACAAGACAACTATTAGATAAAATTTCTAAGTGGAATTCATGTGCAAATTGAAATCATATAGAAGCAAAATTAATTGTTTGACATAATATAAGAATAAATAAAATAATTTTTTTATCGTGAAGTGAGAACACTAAAAAATGGATTCCACACATGTGAAGCATTGGGATGAATCTATCTAGAGGCATAAGGAGTCATTCCTATGGAGTGCAAACATTGAAGTATAATGGGTAAAAGAGAATAAATGTATAACAAGAGATGGAACAATTACCAATAAAAAGAGGAAGGAAAGGGGTATTGAAGGCACTTACAACCTTACCATAGGTGTGAATAAAATTCCTTTTTTTCCTAGAGTAGAAAATTGATATTGCACATTCTTTTTTAGAAGTAGACGAAGTAGCTAAAATGATGGTAAATATAAAAGGAAAATATTTCTTTATGAAGTGGACTAGAGAATGGATATTTCTAATCTTCTAGAAATTTATACTTAGAATTTATATCTTGTAGACATATATAATCCTTTTTTGTGGAGTCCATGTGTGTTGCATTGAACTTTGATCATCCCAACACATTTTGGACTAAACTTTGAGAGGTCCATGGAAACCCTCACATCTATCCATTCCTATGAGATTCTATTGCATATTTTCTCATTCCCATGGTGGTGTAGATAATGTACCCTTTGATGATGATGCTTTATAAAATGCTTGAGTATATCATAAGTCTTGTATACTTTTATTGTTTAGAGGTTTTCCTTCTAGGTCCTAATCTTCATACCAAACCATAATCTCCATTTTCTATTTTTCCTAATCAAATTTCATCACCACACCTTTGGCTTCTATTGATTCAATGAATTAAGATATTTCTAATCTTCTAGACATTGCTACTTAGAATTTATATCTTGTAGACATATAATCTTTTTTTGTGGAGTCTCAAATTATAGTTTTGGAGGATTATCTTGAGGACATTCATTTCCTCTTCATCGATATCCACATCATCATTTTTTATTCTACCATCATCTTTATTTTTGGAGCTTATTTTGTATTAAGCTTGATAGATTTTTGAATTGACATCTTCTCTTTTTGACATGTGAACATTTTAGCAATTTTCTAGGAACATTGCTTGAATTTAGATTCTTGATTCATATAGCTTATGGGAATGGATTTGCCAATCAACAGTGGATTTTTTTCTTCCTACGAGGAGATATATTATTTGCAAGCAATGGATCATACTTTGTCTTTAGGAATTCATCAATGACACATGAGCTAATTCTTTATGTGTGGATTCATATCCCAATTTTTTGATGTAGGGACTTTGGATGGTCATAAATTTTACTCCTAAAATTTTATAGGTAGAGTTTTTGGGATAGTTTTAAAATTTTCCAAAAATAGAAAAGAATAGATTGTGAAAATATGCATAAAATGGTGATTTTTGAATGGTAGTTAATTTGGTATTTTCTCTCATTATAGTGGTAGAGTAGTTTGAAGAATAATGAAGAAGCATTGGATTTTGAATCTTATTGTGTTTCTTGTTTTCATTTATGATTTTTTGTTAATGGTTAAAACCATGATAACATCATTTTCTATTTTCTTCTAGGGAGTGCTCATTTTACTTGTGTGATACAAGAAATCCTTTGGGGTCATATTGATTTCTCTTTCATCCTTATTTTGTTAGTGCATTTATTACTTTTTTCTCTCTTTTGGAGTGGAACTTTTTTCCATGTGGTTTTCTCATCTTCATTAATCATAATAGATTTATTTAATTTGTACATGGATACCACATAAAACCTTGTAGTCAAGACCTATCCAATCATCCATTGTTGCATTTTTTATTATTTTTTAGCTTCTCTCTAAGTTAATCTGAATTCTAGTTGTTAGAGTAATTACACAATTACCTTAGTAATTAATTAGTTAACATTAACTTTAGGTCCCATATTATTTTGTTACATGTAAACTAAAATTAGGACAAAATTTCTATATTTAATTTGAGCTAATTATAGGTCATGTTGTTTATAACATAGGATGAGGACACTTTTCACAATCTATCTTAATCCTCACCTAATATTTCATCTAAGCTTTCATGGTTTTTTTTATAGTCATCCATTCAATGTAATTCAATCCAATTGTATTCAACTTTATTCAATCAATTCACATACATTTTCTTTTCTTGATCAATCTCTCTCCCAAGGTTGTGTAGCACATAATCATGTCTTTTTCTATTTATATGTAATAGACATTTGTAGATGATTTGTGGGAGTTGTTTGGTTCATTGTCAACTCTAATGGATTTTTATATTATTCCAAATATATAAATAATGATGTCAATAGTATGAATCACTAATATATTTAGGAAAATGGAAAGTGACATCAACATGTTTGTTATATGATGTTAGTACTTTTCATCATACTAATAGGTGGTATGATGATCTTTTTGGTAGGGTGGGATCTTCTCCAAGTGTAAAGTGAGGGGTGAACCCACAATAGTGGGTTACACTTTTTTTCCTAGATGAAGACTGAACTCTACATTTTGAAAAAAAAATTCAGATTCAGATGCATATTGTCATTAAACCGTTTGAAATTGGAAGATGAAGTAAATTGGAGCCTTTTAGGATTTCCTATCTAGATTATAAATATATTTTTTATTTTTATTTTTGAATTGATTTGAATGGTTTTTTCTTTCTCCCATGAAAACTGGTATGTTGCTAAAAACATCATTTTCATAGAGCATAATTTTTTTTCTAAAATAGATATCAATGTGATTCTTTTTAATTTAGTTTTGTAACATCCATATAGAGGGCATGCAATTGGTTTGATGACATTGTCATGATTATTGCATATTTTATTAACATTTGAAGTTGACTAAATCATAATTTTTACATACCTTGACTACATAGATTATAACTTGTCATGTATTTGTCCAATTTCATTTTTATTTTTATCTTATTGAAACAAAACTTCAATACCTAGGGCATACATATTTTTTAAAATTTTTTTTCTCACATTTACTATTTTTCCATAAGTGTCAAACATAGAGGTAGACATACGGTGAAATATCTATGTTTAGTAAAACTAAAAATACAAAGTCATAATAAACATAATATATATTAACATTATAATCATTGGAAAGATTTTTCTTAGAACTACCTTACTACATAGATAAGTTTGTCAAATTGATTCATTTGATCTACCAAAAGATAAACTCGAAGTGATTTTTTGTCATGTCATTTTAATAGGTGTGAAGGAGACTCCATTGTAGGTATGAATGAGGAGTATAGATGTTATATCAATGTTTTTTTAATCTAAGAGGCTTTGAGATAACCATTTGTATTTAATTCCTTCAAATGGAACCTCTCAAGGCTTAAATCATCATATTTGATTAAAAATTTGTTATTTCAGCAAAAATAAGCATGTCTAAAAAAGTGTAACCCACTATTGTGGGGTCACCCTGAGATGTTGGACATGTGGCTCAAGTGCATTGGCTTCCATATAGGTGGTCAAAGTTTCATCTTACCATATATGTTAACACATTAAATCTATTTGTAGAGGTTAAAGATACTATCACTCATGAAATCTTAGATTTTTTAGAGTTGTTTTCTAATAAAAGACATATAATTTCTATTTGTAGTAGAGGGTAGATAAAAACATTGCAAAGGTTGAAATGTTTCAAGAAAAAAGTTGATGGTTGGGTCAACAAAAACTATGTAGTTAATGTCTATTAGAACATGCAAAGTATAGGTACAAAAAAGGTACTATACCTACAAAAAGAATTTGATGTAGAGGGTTTTGTGTTGGGCCTCAACTATTTAAGGGATTTAGGAGGGAAAGACAAGGATAATCAAAGTTTACGCAAGCAGGCTTAAGGCACCTAAAGGGCTCAAGAGGTCAAAACTCAACCAATGCTCCAACCAAGGCTCCAAATGGATTAGGATTCCTATTAAAGTATATTTCAAAGTGTTTCAAGTGGTTTTAGACTCCCAGGCAATGTGTTTACCTTCAAAATCCAAGTTGCTCCTTGTAGGCCTAATTGCCCCCAACTAGCCCTATTGGGACTGTTTCTTCTCTTTTTCTCTAACTTTTCACAAAACACTAACAAAAAAAATTATCTTTTCTGATACCATTTTCAGGTTTACACAACATAATGGAAGATTGGCTATGGTTGTTTTGGAGCAATATCTGTTGCTCACATGGGTGACCTCATTTTAGGCTAAAAAGAGGGTCATTTAACAAAGCAACACCAATTTATATTTATCCTATGATCTTCTAAATTTAATAAGTCCTATAATATGAATCCAATCTAATTAATATCAAGTCAAAATGACCCTAAGGTCTCTACAACTACCAAAGCCCCAAATTGGCTTCAAATAAATCCTCTATCCTAGGGCTTTTCCAATGTATGCTCTCCCCACACTTCTGAAATAAAAAAAGGATGGTTTCACCATGTCTTTGGTTTATCTAGACACCTCCAATCATAAAATATATCTCTTTTTAAGGAAAATCATTTACTGTTTCTCCCTAGCAACCGAATTCATCCCCTTTCACACACTTTTCTTCAACCAACTTGGTGATCACCTATCAAAATCACTTCATCTACATAGAACCATGTTAGGAATGTAATTTACATTTCAAAAAGGCATCATTCCATGAGAATCAGTCATAGTACATTCATGAAATGACCATTGGCATTTAATCTTGAATCAATATGTTAAGGGAAAACAGTGACTTCAAGGAATAGTTAGCACAATTGGATTTAAATTTGAAACACATATACTCTCAGAGCATTCAAATATTATTTTTTTAAAATATAAATATCCTTAATGCATTTGACACCAAATAGAACTTTTAAGAAAGAAAACCTATGCAATCAACACAAAGAAATTGCCCAAAATTTTGAGTTTTATTGCATTTTCATGCCATAGTCCGTACATAGGCATTCATTTCCATACAATGGTCTTCCTTTGAGCTAAATAAACTCCCTATCAAATTTTCCACCCAATTTGGATTAGTTGGAAGGCTTAGTTAAGGCTAAAACTTCTTAAAACTAATTTCCCACCATTTTGCTCCTAGCCATTAGAATTCAAAAATTTGAATTTCTAACTTACATTTTATTGCATTTTACTATTTAAAACCTATCAAAATTTATCCAATTTCACTCCTATGATCTTTTAAAATTTATCTAACCTATCTAGATCCTTATTTGACTCTTGGGACACTACTAACCCATTTTACATCATTTTTTGTCCTAAGTCCTTCACTAGGACTTCTAGGACTTATTACATTTTTATCAAATTGATCATTACATTAGGCCATTATTGGCTTCAAGATATCTCAATTCACATTTAATGATGTCTTTGATCCTTCCTTCCTTACCTCATTGATTGATCTTGATGTCTTCATAGATGCTCTTGCATCAAAATCACCCAGTTAGTATCATGAACTAACCTTGTATGAACGACCCAAAAAATAAGCATATGTCACGAGCCTTAGATGTAGACTATACTATATACCCTTTTCCCTTGAACACAATGCAATGGTGATATTATAGATCATGTATATCTCAAACAATGCTTAGGGTGAATGTTTTAAAATCCTTTCAAACAAGGTGGTCAAATATCAACACATTTATGGTCAATTCAATAGAGTTTTTAGTGTATTGAGAAAAATGGTGTTGTTAATTTAGGCTAAGATTCCCTCAAAATTCCAACACCTCCAAAAATTAGTTAAATAAACATATGAAAAAACCATGATGAATATTTTCCTTCTAAAATACCTTTGAATCAAAATAAAATCCTACACTAACTCTCTTACTCATCCAAAGATAATGACATAGCCTATAAATTTATATAGGAACTTCTAAGAAGTAACACACCAAAAGTATAAAAACTAAGATCTATTGAAAAATTTAAAATTCTAGAGAGCTACCCTAGACACCATAGCTATGATATATTTTTAAAAGCTACTACTAAAAGTATCAAAGAACCAAGGCTAGATTGAGAAAATTCATATATGCCCTATTTTAAAAATGACCTTATCACTAAAATAACAAAATTGAATAATTTTTAGAGATAGTAGTACAAATACCCATGAGATAAGAAAGGTTCAAGGTAAGCATATGTACAAACAAAAGATCAAAAACCATAACTAACATATGTAAGCAAAGGACATAATACATATAGATAAGAAAGATGGTAAATACAAGTAATGGATGAAAAGAAAATCCAACTATCATATAAAGACAAGTGTTATAGTCATGTAAGTTGTCATCTACCTTTAGAAATGATCCACTCTTAACAAAATTAAGTGAGGTAAACAAATGTGTACAATTTTGTTGGAACCATGTTGTGTTACCAAAGGCAGGTTGCTTTGTGTGGCTTGCAATTAAACACAGGATCTTGGCAAGTGACAGATTAAATAGATTGCATATTTCCCCACCATTCAATTGTTTACTTTGCAATGCATGTGTGGAATTGGTGGATCATCTTCTTGTGACCTTCCCTTTTGCTCATCAGTGTTGGACTTTCATCCTAAAAAAACTAAACTATAGTACTCCACTTTAGGATAATATTTGGGATCTTTTTTCAAGCATGGCTGGTTCTTTATCCAAACTCTCTATTTGCTAACCTTTGGAAATGTGTCCCGACGCTAGTCATTTGGGCCATCTGGTGGGAAAGAAACAAACATATCTTTAGGAAAGAAATTTCTCATATTGACAGGGTTTTAGAAGGCATTGAAAGATCTATATCAGACGTGACTAATGCGAGCTTAAGAAGATGCAAATTTAACCCTATTGTCACTTCATGGGACTCTAAGGTGATTCAGGAATTGAAAAAGTTAATTATCCCAACAGGGTGGGGTACAAGCAAGTTAGCATTAGCATCAATAGTTCAATCAGATGTCCATTGCCATCCACCTTCAGAGGGATTTATGAAGGTCAATTTTGATGGAGCTTCAAGAGGAAATCCAGGAATCTTAGGATTGGGGGCATGTATTTGTGATTTCCAAGGCAATGTATTTTCTCTCACTACCTCCTCTCTATTGGTTGGCACTAACAACACGGCTGAAGTACAAGCTCTATTCGCAGGACTAATCCTAGCTAAATAGGGAAATCATTGTCGCTTGCATATCAAAGGTGATTTTTCAGTCTTCATTAATGCTTGCATCAAAAGGAAGTCACACTCCTGGAAACTTAAGTACATTTTAAATCAAATATGGAGGCTATTAGACTGGTGTCATGAGGTGTGTATTTTGCACACACTATGGGAAGGTAATAAGGTTGTAGAATTCTCCTCAAACTTGGGGTGTGATGGGCTGGTGATATCCTCTCTAAATCCAAGGCACATGATTGATCAGCATGAGGATCTTAAAAGATTGATCATGGCTGATAAGGAGGCCTATCTTCATGAAATCCAATAACTCAAGTATGATGTGGGAATTATTATAATTATCATGCTCATTAAAAGATACAGAATTGAGCTTTTTCGCCCACGTCATTCCCTTGTGTGAATTGTGGTATCACTGATGTGTGGGCTATCAGGTACACATTGTAGTGACATGAGAGGAAAATCATCACAAAGAATTCACAGGGCACCTCATGTGCCAAATTGTCCATTTTGTGCCACTTCATTATTGGCAATTACTAGCTGGGATATTGAATATCCACATATTAATGACAAATTGCCCAAGTACACTTTCAGCTTATAAGTTATGCTGGTTGTTACATTTTGATAGCATCTTTTGAAAATTTTGAAGCCTCAGGATGTCTTTGTTTTATGCGAAACCTATCATAAGCAGCAACGGTTGATTTTGCCAAAAAACTATCGCATATGTCTCCCACCGTGTCTTGAGGAAAATGTGCTACTAGTGCAAGCAGATGATGTGGCCCTAGATGCGATGTTTGTCATCCACTCTCCCTCCATTTTTCAGGTGATTAAGAAGGTAATTGGGGAAGAATTCCTGTCTCCATCTTTGATGCATTTCCTCTACCCTTCAAACATGGTCTCTATCTTTCTATCCAATACTATGGATATATTGCAATCACCCCAGTTTCTGTAGTCTTTAGCCTCCAAGGTAATTAGGCCTCATTTTCTCACTAACAGTAGACTTATCATTTCTATGCAACATTGCAACTTTTGGGGAGGGCAGGCTCTAGTGGGTGGCTTGTTCTCTCACTCCCAATTGCTACAAAATCATGAAGTTTTGGTTACATATGAAGCACTTAAAAGAGCTGTTGAGAAACATAGCCAATCACACATGAAATATACATTGCAGGTCATAGCTCGGGCACTTGGTTTTTAGCTGGAGGACTGTGTGAGAAAAAAAGGGTATGCTATATTGGATTTGTTAAGGTTTTCAAATGCACCACCTAGTCAGTGCTCACAACAACTACTTTCAACTTGGTTGATTGATGTTATGGGTGCTAAGTGGAATGCTTGGCTTTCTCCAATGCTTCTTCAACTATAGGATCCTCAAACTAATGTCCACCATGGGTCGGGTTGGTCCCAAAAAAAGCTGGTTGATCAGAGCTGCGGCTAGGGGTCGGGTGTGCTCCCACAAAGTGACTCCGGTTGGGGTTTGGCTTTTAGTGTGGGTCAGGACTCACTCACATAGGTCAATATGGATTGTGGGTGGCAGGTGGTTGTTGATGATGATTCTCACACACACATGGTCTTGCGAGACAGTGTTGACATGGAAGAATGAGAGATGGAAGAGGAGTTTTTTTGTATTTTGGTTTTTTTGCTTAAGTTATGTGTTCAGAGGTAGTACATACTCCACATTGTAAACCAAATGCTTTTGCACTTTCAAACTATACTTAGCTTGTAAATATTCGATGATTCAAATTTTTGTATTGAGCGACGATTCTAGGTTTTCTTCTTGATTCTTTCCCGATTGAGCTTTTTTTGAATTAGTTTTATTAATATAATATTATAGTGGCTCATCCACTTTTGCCTAAAAAAAAGAACAAATGTGTACAATAAAAACAAAACTACCGTAAATAAAGGAAAAAATACATGCAAAAATAAATTTAATGTGGACATAAATGACTTTCAATTGAAACATTATAGTAAAAAACCAACAAATATATGCTTCACCCTATGAATTAATAATATTTTTAACTTGATATCCAAAATATTGAGTAAAGATAGTATTCCAAGTGAAATGTTGTTGACTTCCTACCTCCAAAAGAAAATATAGTCATAAGAGAATATATAAAAATAAATATGTTTTTCATAGATATTAGTTGTTGAGTGGTGAAAATTGTTTTAGTGGGATATTGATCTCACAAGGAAACTTATTATGATAGGGAAATTGACATAATACAAGTTGCCAAAATACAGAAATGGAGAATAAAAAACACAAACTAAAATTATATACATAATTTAAATCTATTTTTTAAAGCGTTTAAATTGATCTGGTCTAGTCAAACTTTACTCTAAATTTTTTACTCATTCAAATTTGTGCACTTATAGGCAATGAAATGTACCATTATCTAATGTTATTGAACATAAGTGTACAACAATCCATTCCCTATAAATCATAAGTTGTTAGTAATGGATGTTAAATATCAAATGACATAATGTCTAAGTGGGACTAGATTACAATATATTACCTAAAGGGGCAATGGATGTAAAATATCTAATGTTTGATGCAAAGTTGAGATTAATGTTTGTTGAGTATGATGGAAGTCATATTTGATGTCAATTATTATTGATCAATAATATAGTGACAAATTAAGAGTTAATAGATGTTGAACTTATTAAATAAATATAAGTTTGATGCCAATTAAAACTAATGAAAACTAAATTTGGTGTCAACAAGGATTCATGTATGATTCTTGCAAAGAGAGATTATTCTATGGTCACTTGATCTTTCTATGTTTTGTAAAAAAGGCTTAGGGTGGTGATGTTATATGTGTACCCTAGACACATTGTTTTCTTTATTGGGCACCTAATATAAAAAAATATCATCATTTCTCAATCTTTCTGACCTTGGAATCAGGAAAAATTGTTTTTACTCTAAAGAACTTGCAATCTAATCTAAGGGACTAAATTACAATAATTATGTAGTCTAGGACAAGAGATTTTGTTTTCAATGATTCGATCCTTTTGTGTTTTGTTAAAAAAGACTTAGGATGGTGGTGTTAACTACACAATCCTAGACATATCATTTGATTTATTAGGAACCCAAGTGGATAAATAATAATCATTTCTTAGTCTTGTTGACCTTGAAATTAAGAAAAAAATTCTTTGAAGATGAAGCACTTGATTACACTTCCAATCCAATCTAAAGGACTAAATGACAAGCATGATTTTTTTGAGGACAAGAAATTTGCTCAAAATTGTATTAGAGTTGACTTGAAATGAAAGATAATGTATTTCAACATAACATACTAAAATTCAAATCAATGAATTGTGGTCAAAAAGTTACATTCACCAAAATCATATATTAACAAAAACCCATACAAAACTACCAAAAATTCTCCCCTACAATTTTAACCCAATTTAAAATCAGAGAAAACTTTAGTGGCGATTATTCACCATTTGGCGAATGTCGCCCGTCGACATCCCGCGATTTGGCAAATAAATTGCCCATATGGGACTGACCCCATCGCCTCGCATTTATAAAGATTGGGTCCATTGCCTGGGTCCATCGCCAAATGCTATATTAAATTTTATCCATTTCTTGCACATTTTCACCAATGGCATGTACGTCTTGGGCACGATATATTTTTAAAATTCACATATAATTTCAACGCGGCCCCAAATGGACGGCCTATATTCACCCATAGTTATATATAAATATTTTTTAGGCGGCCCCAACTTCACCAGTTATTTTATTGATGCGTGTCTCAAACCGATGGGTTTTCACCACCTTTATTAATCATACCAAGGTATTGGCGACCCATAATTGCCTAGGAAATAACACAAGACGTGTTATCATTACGCGGGCTTCGCCAAATATTTGGACACTGACCTAATACCTCCCACCCAATTTGCCAAAAGAGATTAGTATAAATACATTCATACATTAGTTTTATTGTACACAATTTGGAATCTTGGATCAGTTCAATTTGATCGATAGTGAATTTCAGACTGTGTCACTGTTGAGTCTCAACTGCTTTGGTGAGTCAAAGGTAAGTGATTATTATTCTGAATTTTTGCGACTATGTAAACATTGTATATTATAGTTATGTTGTCATTTGTCACTTCTTCAACAAGTAAACATTTTTTTTACATATTTTTATCACTAGGCTGGTAGCCAATCGAGATGTCGAACAAGAATAAGGGTAAGGCTTCGGCAAATGGGGAAAGCCAAGAGAGGCCAACAAAATGCATAACCTTATCATCGTACTTTGGTCATGGTCGTGGAAATGTTTCTAGCCAAAATAGGGAAGCTAGTGTTACTTCATTACAAGAAGATTTTGAATCCTAAGGCTGAACCTTCATGACATATTGAAGAAGTCAGTGAACTTGATATCTCAGATCACGATGAACTTGAAGAAGATTTTCAGTTAAATACCCAGAGTAGCCATAATGATATAATCAACTTGGATGAGACTGAGAATGTTAGAAAAGATGATGGTGCAATTGCAGGGAAGAAAAGAAAATCCAAATCAAAGAATGATAGACTATGGGATATGTCAAGGAATTTTCAAAAAGATTGGGTGTCAACATATCCATTCATTGAACCAGTGCCCAATCCAATTGAAGGGGAACCTCTGGTAGAATGCAGATGTAAGATTTGCAGCGTGATAAATAAGAAGGAAAAGAGGTTGCAGCTAAAATTTGACACCATAGAAAAGCATATTGGTAAAGTTTACGAAAAGAAAACCATAGATGGAGTTCAAAAATTAATGATAAGATGGAAAACAAAGGAGGAATCTCAGCATGTTAGGATTGCAGAATTATATGAATTTCAGCATAATATAAAGACAAAGCTTGGTGAAGTTAAAGGCTCTATTAAAGCTTGTTTTGGAAAAGCATTGGAAGTAGAACTAATGGGAAAAACTATTCAGTTAAGTGTTGTGTTTAATATTTTGAGCAGAGGGCATCCAATGATAGACTACCCATCATTGAGTGCTTTATTACACTTTCTAAAAGTTCGTAACTATCCTAACAGTCACTGGTCAGTAAACAGTGGATGGGAATGGGCAAGTTGTCTTGCCGATGTTGAAAAAGAGGATTTGAAGGCAAAAATTAAAGAGTCAAATTTTATTGCATTGTCTTTAGATGAGGTCACAATAGTAGACAATACTTCCTGGGTATGCATGCATGTTTATACTGTATAGAATTTTGTTCGCCAACCTCATTTACTAACTGTTGCTAAAATGAGGGATAATGCGACAGTGAAAAATTTATTTCAACGAGTAAAGAGTTCTCTAATTGAATATGGAGGTATAGATGACATGACCATTGCCAAAAAGCTGGTGTGTGTTGGAGCTAATGGAGCTTCAGTAATGCAAGGCCACAGGGGTGGTCTTTGCACAAAGATACAATCTTCTTGTGCACCCTGCGTTACTCCCATTCACTGCATGGCCCATAGAATGAATCTAGCTTTTGGAGTTGTCAGCAAGCATGCTCCAGTACAAAAAATTGAAGTTTTAATCAAAGAGATCTACCAATACTTTTGTCGAAGTCCGAAATGATTCAGGGAATTTCAACACTTTGTTGAAGGACTAACTGACGGGAACAAGCTTCTTAAGGATAATGATACCAGATGGATCGCTTTGGATGGACCAGCACATCAAGTTTTTTCAGAATATCAATCATTGCTTGGTCTAATGAACTCAAGTCGTGACGAAGCAGGGCAACCGAAATTTCCTGTGCTGCTGTCAATGTTAAGTAATGTAGAGACATTGTTAACATTAGCAGGTCTTCTCCCCATGCTTGAGGAAATGAGAAATTTAATGAAAAAGGCCCAGCAAAGAGCTATGTATATCGCAGAATATGCTACGCTCCATAAGTTGACATGTGTGATGCTCGATAATCTCTATCATTTATTTTTTGATGAAGTAAAATTTGCCAGCTAGCTGAAAATCACAGATTTGGACAATCCTGATAACTTTTTAAAAATTGGTTCAAATGGGGGGTTATGTGTAGAAGTTCACGGAGTTGAGATACCAATGCACTACAATGCCAGGATTGAGTCTGAGGAACCAGGAAAGAACCCCAAGAGGTGAGTATCAAGTGTTAAAAGGGAAGACTTTACCAAGATCGTTGAGTTTGTAACAGCTTTAGTGAAGCACATTGCCTTTGATCTTTCCTCACAGATTAGAGCAAGATTCCCTCCAGTCAAACTACTTGAATCCATGGCTATTGTGTTTCCTCATTATTGGCGTATGAACAATCTGAAAGATTTTAAAAGTAGGCTACTAACTTTGATAGATCATTTTTGCAAAACCAAAGAGTTAGATGGAGTAAATCTAAATGGAATTTTAGATGCAAATCATTTGAGAGAGCAATCAGCTCATTTTTCACGGACAATGAGGGAACAATTTAATCTTATGGAGAACCCTATGGAAGATGGATTGGTAACAAGGCTTTGAAAAAACCTAGCTGAGAGTGAATTGTTGATTGATTCAATATCAGAATATTTCAAGCTTGCTGAATTATGTCTAACCATGATATTGGGGTCGGTGGAGGATGAGAGAGTTTTCAGTGCTTTGGGATTCCTAAAGTCAAAGCTAAGAAACAAACTTGACAAGAATTTGAAAAATTGCTTGAGGCTCTATACATCCAAGTATGAAGTCAATACTTTTCCTTACGAAAGGGCACTGAAATTGTGGAGGAAGAAATGTTAGAGAAGAGGGGTGGGCAACATGTCAAACCAAAGTGGGAGTGGGATTGGGAATGCCAAAGACAATTATGTCATTGATCGGGACCCATGTACTGGCACTGGTACTGCTAGCGGTGAACATCAGTTAAGCGGAGGTATGCAGAGTGAAGAAAACATATCAAAGAACCAAGGAAGCTATGAAGTTGATGCTAATGAATCTGACAATCTCAATGATGATATCGTGTGGTAGCTTGAAATTGAACCGTTGTAGAAGTAGCACTGAAGAATTAGCATGTCCTAGGTATTTATTAACTTTTTCCCTGAAGTCTACTGTCAGTTTCTGTATTTCATCATCAATCATGCATATCCCAATGTCAAAAACATGAATGTGGTTGATAATGTCATCAAGATTCAAGATTCAATTCCACAATTAATAATTATTAATAGTTTTAATTCGCAATATTCAACTAATATGGTACAATTCTTGTAGTTTTTTCATTATTTTGTTTGACAACATAGCAATTCGTATGTTACAATTCTTAGAGTTAGAAATACTGATTCTCATTAATTTAATTACAAATATGATACAATGTATCCATTCATTGATCAATACTAGTAAGAACACAACTCTCTGATTCTGTTTACAAAAGTCAATGACTTAATTCCCTTTGGCAATTTAGTAAGCCAATGACCTTGAATTCCCTTTTATAGAAACAAGGGAGCAACAATAGCTTCAGGTCGATTTGCCTAATGTGAAGTCTCAAAATCTAAATCAGTAAGACAACTACAAGACTACAAGTCTACAACATCTCTACAACTTTAGTTGTACATTTCTGCATTTGACAGGCCAGTTTACTAAATTAGCATAGGCAATAGCATCTGCAAGACTGCAACATTGATTCTGTTCAAAAAGTAAAGTTCAAACTTGTTACTTTAAACTCAATTCTAGAGTCTAGACTATAGTATGTAAGATAATATGAAAGATATAGAGATGATTGAAACTGAAAGTACTTTCACATACTATGATTCAAGATGATTCTGTAAGTTTCTGTAGTATGCTCCATTCTTCTTCGGTTGGAAGGGCAAAATTTTTGATAGTATGGTAAATGACCTGCATTCTCGTCAGAATTCCATACTTGGAAGAGTGAGTTTGAAGCAATGTTCCTTCCATTAGTGCATGTAAATTTGTGAATGTTTTGATGCAGTTTGCAATGCCTTCATGAGTTCTTCTCTAAGGAAGGTTGCCTAAATCAAAGGTTATTGTGTCCTCCAACTTTTGTTTATAAGCTTCTCTTCCAACGAAACCCGTTGTTGACAAATCAGGTCCAGGACTCAGTAAACCAAGAGATATCAATTTGGCTATTTTATTGTTCATCTTGGTGAGCTTTGGCCCAAATAAAGCAAGAACTTCTTCTACTTCTGTTAGTTTTTGACATTTATGAAATACAGAGATCACCTTTATTATTGAACCAACATGGTCTTGAATTCCCTTGCTTGCCAATTGCCTGTCAGCAGTGCTGTTGATTTCTTGCATAATCTCCTTTGCAGTTTTCTGTCTCTGACCAAAACTTTTGTTCTCCTCAAGTTGCTCTTTCAGCTTCTCAAAAAATCTGTAAGAGATTCATAGAGTTCAAACCAATCACACAACCTATCAGCAAAAGACTTTATTTTCCCCCAGAAGTAATTTTTTATTTGCTATACTGTATCATTTACATGGTCATTCAAGAAGTTTTCATAATTTTTAATAGTATTATTTGCCTTCTTTAGGTCTTCTTTCATTTCTGAGTACTGGTGTTCACTATGTTTTCTTATTTGCTCTGCTTTCTCTTCCCAGTCTTTTGCTTTCTCTTCCCAATCTTTTGTTTTTACCCTCTCATTTTCCAATTCTTTCTTTAACTCATTGTTTACCTATGTAGCATTCTCCAAGTTTTTGTATAAATTTATTGAAGAGGCTTTTTCATCCTGAAGTTTTTTATCCCTTTTTTCCAATTCTTTCTTTAACTCATTGTTTACCTGTGCAGCATTCTCCAAGTTTTTGTATAAATTTAATAAAGAGGCTTTTTCATCCTGAATTCATAACAACCATGAATTCCATCATATCTTTATTCAGGTCATATGTGGTTAATAACCTGTTGGATGTAGGTTCTGCATCACGAGCTGCAGCAATTGCTTCCATCTTCATTGTCTTACTATTTTGTCTATTCTTGTTTTTTGATTTTTCATAGTTAGTTACAAATTCATTGTAATGAAAATCAGGATTTTGTGAGACAATTGAATGTTTGAATGGTGAAATAGCACTTGCACTGATGTACGAGCTTCCACCAATACCATGAGGATTACCAACACCTAGACCCATTACAAGTGGGGTTTGTGGACTATTCTGAGGGTTTTGTCCTGAAGGATGGGCAATTGTTGGACTCACAGTCACCATTGGCACTATTGTACTACTACTACTACTAATACTTGTCATAACCTTTTGCTTCTTTACACTTTCTTGCCTTCGGGACCAACCTTTCTTGCATCTACATATTGATATGGTTAAAAGCACAATAAGCTGTCACCCTTTTATAAAGGAAGAGGCTAACAAAATCAAAGCTGTTCAACTTCAATAGTATAAAAATGACATTTATGTTTGGAATTTTAAGATGATGTAAACTAATTAAATGTGATAAAATGGATGAAGTTTATGATTAATATTTTTAATATATTTTTTGAATAAGAATTGATATGTTTTTTTAATTTTTAAAGATGATTTTTCAGCTGCTAAAAAATGCTAAAAATTAGGGGTCTAGTTCCCACCAAAAAATTATATGTGAATAAACATAGTTTCTCCTAATTTCAAAATATGTCATAGATGACATATATATCTAGTGCATAAAGAAATAAAAATTGGTTTGTGACCTATATTTTCTCTTTTATAACAATTCAAATTCTAAATCACTAAAATCGACAATTTTCATCTCGTAACATATTTTTCATAACAAATCTATCCCAATCAAAAAAAGAAATACATATTCTTGAAGAGGACTCTCTCCTCTAGTGCACCATGTGTTTTTAAAATTTATTTAATATGATTTACTATTTTTTTCTTTCTCCGAATCAACATGTCCTTGACTGTTAAAATACCTACTTGTAATATTTTTTAATTGCAATAAACTATGTCTAATTAAAATACTATAAAATCTATATGAGGATATTCTTGACTCTAATCTCTACAAAAGGGTATTTTTTAATTTAAAAAAAAAAATCATTAAAAATATTAGGATTTATTGAAATGCCACTTTTCTGAAATAATTTTATTTTTATGGTAATTGGACCCAAAGTGGTATAAAACATGCATTTAATAGATATTTCCAATTGGAAAAGTCAAAGAACTTATCTAACTTAGCTATAATGAATCTAGTAGACCATATGTTTGACCAAAATTAATTTTTAATTAGAAATACTAAACTTCAGTTGTGCTGATAAGTTAGCCAAAAAGGTGACACTTGAATGTGCTTTTACCCATATAATATCCTTTTCAAACCACTACTTTTAATTGTACAAATGATATTGCCAGCTGTGGGAGTGACAATTGATTCAAATTGAATCTAAGTGCTTAGAACAGCTAGAAGTGGAACTCTATTTGAAGCAGAAATAAATGGAATTAACTAAGTTAAAACCAATGTGAATGGAATTGACTGAGTTGATGATTGATCTCCATGCCCAAGGCCTAGTTTTTTACCATGTTTTGGTGCTACAGCTGGTGGTTCAGGTGCATACCAAATCCCTTCTCCACTGGGACCCAGACCACCAGAACCTTGGTAGCCCATTTTTTCTACAATTTCTGCCCCTTTTCTATATAGAAGTTTGGTGGATGCATCAACTCCTCTCTTAATTGCTATACTAGATGAGGGATTCAAAGAATCCTGGTCATCACAATCATCATCAGTATCATTGTGATATGCTTCAGCTGGATGCTCCTTATTCCATAATTTGTTAAACATTGTATCCTCTTCCACCTCATTAAGATCTGCAGAGGTCTTTGGCTCACTAAGATTCTTCCTCATTTCCCAAAATTCAAAAATTTTGGTTCGACTCCATCTAGCATCTATACATTCATTCATTAGCTCTTTTGGAATATGTTTTGTAGATGGTTTATCAGCTTTCTTGTAGAAATTGGACGATGTCATGGCCTGTACTTTTCCTTTCTATTTGTGCAATGCCATTATTTGTGATGACAATTCCTGTATTGACATATTATTTTCAGCAGCATATTTCTCCATCTATTTTTTGACCTCCTCCCAGGAGTCCATGTTTTTAAAATTTTCAATCAAAGGCATACTTTCATGTTGATATTTTCTTGCAGAGTTCCCATTATCTTTAAGCCTTGCTCCAATTATGTTCAGTGGATCATACTACCAGTGACTGTCAACATCAAATCGAAAAATTGAAAAAAAGGCTTCTGCCACTTTGAATCCTCTTCTCTCAAATGCAAACCCTCCAAAGTAGAATGGAAAGGAGGGAAATATCATTTTCTTTTGCTGACCATTAAAGAGTACATCTGTGCTCTCCATTTGTCGTACATATTCCAATGAAAATACCCTCTCTGTTACATGTATTGGAAGTTTGTAGGGTTCTACCCATGAATCGTAAAACCTTAACACAGTGTACTCTTCCATTAAGTACCAGTCAGCCAATTGTAGTTGACTTCTGAGTTGAATGCAATTTCTACAAGTAACAGGCAATCTAGGCATTGGAGTGCCTGTAATTTTATGGTACATTGGTGCCAAAAAGAAGTCTACAAAATTGTTGTAGTTCCTTCTGTTATCAATCATCCTTATCTGAGGTGTCCACTCATATATTGGATTTTGGCCTTGAGTCTGACTGCAAAGCTTGTTTGCCTGAAATAATGCACGATGCTTTGCTAGGAGAAGATAGCACATGTAGGTTGTGAATCTAAATGTCTTCTTTGAACCTCTTTGAATCATTAGTAATTGATCTTGCATGCAATGAACAATGTGCTCAATAAAACAATATTTTACTGGTTCTCTTTCAAAATGAATATGATAAAGCATTTCAAGAATGCTGGCACCCACTTGTTTGTTACTATCCAATCCCAAACAAAATGTTAGCAAGGAAATACTGTCCTATGCCCATGGCACAAAAATTTCATAATCATAAGGAGGCCTATGATCTAGACTCAGACTACAACCACTTGTTATTCCTCTGATATAAGAATCTCTATGTTTTGCATCTAATTTTTCATAATCCTCTGCCAACTTTCCCAAGTCAATGTGTACATTTGAGTGTTGTTGTTGAAACCCTAGGTTCAACAGACTAGCAAATTCACTCTCAGTTATGGACAAAATTTCCTCCTGAATATTTTTATTCACAATTGCTTTTCTATTTTCATCATAACTTTCGGTGCAAAGAATAACAATTTCTGGGCAAGGGAATACTTGAGGTAACACCATGTGTGCCGACCCAGCTTCCCACGGTGCAATTTTATTTGCAGTTGCATTTACCCTAGGGTTAAATGAATAAAATTTTGAAGCCTTATTTGGATGGTTCCACTTGTTTTCAAGTGCAAATCTAATCTCCATTATACCCTTATTTCCATGAATAACATGATCATGTATATCATGGAATAAATCACTGAAACTTGGTGTTTTAAGCATATTGTGGAATTCTATTATTTTGCCCATTGTGTTATTCTTGGTATTTGTAGCTACAAGCCTACAGGGGTGATTCAAAATTAAAACCTAACAGACTAAATTTTTTTTATATAATATAAACAGTAAAGTTGTAAATCAAGAGACTTGAAAAATTTAAAATGCAGGACGTAGATTTTTAGGATTTTAGTAGTTACACTTACCCATTGACGTTCACGTTGCCCTTAGTTTCAATTTTTGCAGAGAGCTGAGAGACTTTGTAGTTTGTTGCTTTCCTTGGACCTCAATCCTGAACCTAGAAATTAAGAATCCATAACTTTGTTGCGCTATAAGTTTGTAAATTGTAACCCCTTTCTAATTTCTAAATCTGCAGACCACATATAACTGCAAAATTAAAGAAACTTAAAGCACCAAAATTGTACAATCTGTACTCTATAGTCATCACACCCTGTCATGTGTCACTTTCAGTTTAAATGCGAGTGGAATCGTGGACCACTAGTTACTAGACATGCATCATGAATCCGGAATGGGTTTGCTAATGTCACTGTTAACTAACCCGTCATGACTCATAATGTATTAATGTCATTCTCATTCATAATGTCACTGTTAACTGTAAGTGGAATGTGATTATGTCAATGTGTTAACTAAGCAGTGACATGTGTCATGATTCCGGGACGTGTTTCAAAAGATAGGGTGTCTTTTTCCTTTCGGCCCAAAACTCAACTTCAGTCGTTGATCTATAAACATCCAATGACAACGGTGAATGGTGTGGTACTGGTGGCCTTGTGGGTCATGGGACCCATTAACTAGGCTAGTTAGGATGACTCACATCACGAGTCAGACGTGTCAGTGTCATGTCATCACCAAATTGAAATGACATTGTTATTTGTTGGTCGACCGAGGAGTTTAGTGACACGCGTAATGATTCCAGGATGCATTTGAAAAGATAGGGTTTCTTTTTCCTTTCAGCCCGAAAATCAACTTTGGTCGTTGATCTATAAACATCCAACAGCAATGGTGAATGGTGTGGTGGCCGCGTGGACCGTGGGTCCCATTAACTAATCTAGTCAGGATGACTCACATCACGAGTCAGACGTGTCAGTCTCATGTCATCACCAAATTGAAACAACATTGTTCAATGTCATTTGTTGGTAGACCGATGACCATGCGAGGTGTTAAGTGACACATGTCATGATTTCGAGACGCATTTGAAAAGATGGGGTTTCTTTTCCCTTTCGGCCTGAAACTCAACTTCGGTCGTTGATGTATAATAATCCAACGGCAACAGTGAATGGTATTGGTGTACTATTTTTTGTAGTGATTAATTTTTTTTAATTTAAGATAATATTACTATTTAATTTTATTTGGAAACATTCTTTTATTTAAAACACATATATTTTAGAATTGTTATTATATTATCATTTTAATAGTACTATATTTTAATTGATTTTATTTTTGTATCATCTAATTAATATTAATTTTTTATAATATATTTAGAAATACATACATACATATATATATATATATATATATATATATATATATATATATATATATATATATATATATATATATATATATATATATATATATATATATATATATATATATATATATATATATATATTGTTATTATAATATTATCATTATGATAGTATTATATTTTAGTTATTTTTATTTTTATATCATCTTTTAACTATATTATTATTATATTTATCCTATATTATCTTATAACTATGCACATAACCTTTATATTATTTTTTATAGTAAACTTATATTTTCTATGGGATTATTTATTAAAATATACTTATTATTATACATATTTTTTAGATTTATTTTTTACATTGTTAAAAACTTAGAGACTCAATTTGACAACTTTAATCTTTTAATAAAATGAAAGAATTATAATCATTATGTATGTTGAAATATATTTCATATTTTATGATGTTACAAATTATAAATATAAGATATAAGTTTTTTTCATTTATATATGTTTAAATTATACTATGTTAGTTGACCATAATAAGAGTTAAAAAAATTACATGTGAATAGTAATGTTCAAATTCTATATTATAATTTGTGAATATTTTTTAATGGAGAGTAATTATTTAAGTATTTAAACATCAATCTCATTCGTAGAGATATAATTGTACTTCAGACTATGTAATAAATTAAATGTGGTAGACACCATTTTAAAAAAATTATTAAACTACAGTTTCAATTAGTGAAGTTTAATTGTAATAGATATCTGAAGGAGGATATTTGTCGGTTATTTTATATATATTAAAATAAATATAGATAAGCTAGTCTACAGATAACTGATAAAGCATTGAAGCAAGTAATTAAAATATTGCAATCATGGTTACAGAGAAGTATAAAATATTAAAAACCATTTTTGCAATCACGGTTACAGAGAAGAAATATTGCAATCACGGTTACACAAAACACAAATTGAAATGAGGTAAAGTTTGCAAAATTTCCATTGTATTTTTCATAAAATTATATTTACATTCTCGACTTCATACTATGTCTATAAACAAAAAGAAACATAATTGACTTGATACTATGTCTATAAACATATTATATTTACATTCTCGACTTGATACTATGTATATAAACAAAAAAAAAAACCGTAAATGAATATAGTACTAGTACCAGTACAAGGTCAACTTTTAATATTTATATAAAAAAAAATTTATAAAGAAAAATCAATTGCGCCCTTCTGTGTAGAATTTTGCAGAGAGGATTAGCTGCATGAATTCATCGAGCCACACAAATTGCCCCGCCCGAGCCTCCTCTGTGTCAAGCTCAAACCACTTATGGAGAAAACCCCTGGCAATCAGCACCCATTTCCTATAGCGCTTCAATTGCCTAGCAGTCAGGCACAAAAGAAAAGGTTGCATGGCCACATTCTGGCCTGGGAGGAGAAGCTTGTGTATTTGACTTGCCCTAGGGATCCCCACTCCTAATTCAGCAAAGATGACAACTTGAACGTCGTCCCCCAAGTATTCCTCTTTGAATACCCTCCTCAGCAGCATCACCATGTCAACCTTCGATCCTCCAAGGTCCAGAAGGGAAGCCAAAAAATGAGACGTAATGTCTGTGGCTACCTGGTACCTATCTTCATTGTCAAGAAACTCTCGGCCCAACACCATTCTGACAGCCTCTGTAACAAAAGGCCCACCATCCTTACAAATTGATGCTAAAAATTCATCAGAAAAGGAACCCAGAAAGGCCTTCTGGGCCTCCTCAGAAGTGCATCTAAGACAAATAGGAGTGTCCATCTTAGATTACTTGCAGACCGTAAAACTTAAAATAGTAAAACTAGAAAATTTAAAAACAAATTACTTGTAGAATGCGTCACTGCAGACCCTAAACAAACAATCAATCAATGTCGATGAATAATGAAGCTAGACCGTTTATAAATAGCCCTTGAATCCTTGATCGTTACTTACCAATCAATTATTTCTATCTTAATGGTATTAAATACATTGTCCTCGATATGCCTCTAAATCTTGCACGAAAATCTTTTCCCTAAATACATGCGTGTGAGAATTGAAAATTTTGTCCTTAATCTTTCACATCTGGCAGTAAATCTTTTCTATCGATAAAAAACTGTCAGAAATCGGCTGTACAATTTGGGAAGTGGTGTGTGGTAGCCAAAGAATGTCGCTATCACTGACATGGCATTTAATTCTTTCCCGGTTAAGTGCTTTTAATACTCTTCAGACAACTTACCTTGATACGTGTCAACATTCCAGTTAAGTGCTTTTAATACTCCACAGACAACTTACCTTGATATGTGTCAACATTCCGGTGACTACCTCGACAATTCTTCTTCCTTCAAGAAATGTTGGCCGAAATTAAACCTCAGCCATTGATCTTGGATCATCAGACGGTCTGAGTTCTCAAATAATACATTTAACATAATTACAGTGGTAGTGGCAAAGATTATGGTAGTGGAAAATAATACATTATGCTTCCATAATATAAGGTCAAACAACCACGTCTTTAAACCATCACTTGCCAGTTGCCAATAATTTATGTATATTAGGTATGCTAGGTTAGGCTACTTATTTCCCATCTTTTGAACGATTAGGCTACTTATGCCAATAATTTATTTATTTTTCCATAATTAACGAATGATTAGCCAATACAATTATTTTTTCACCCTTCAAAAGAAAAGTATTCGCCTCAAATATTAAAATTTTTTACTTGAAAAGAAAATTATTCGCCTCAAATATTAAAATTTTTTATTTTAAAAAAAAATTATTCGCCTCAAATATTATAATTTTTTACTTGAAAAGAAAATTATTCGCCTCAAATATTATAATTTTTTACTTGAAAAGAAAATTATTCCTCAGCAATTTATGAAATTTTCAATCTGGAGGGAAAAAATCGCCAATACAAACTATGAAAAATCGTGGATTTGAAAAAAAAATCGCCTAGATTAAAACAAATTACCCCCTAAAATAATGTACAATTCTCCAAGACTTTACACTTTTTCCTAAAAAGGAGTTTCTTAAAGTTATCCCTGTTTAAAATACATCATTCCAATCAACTATTTACCGTCACATATAATTAACATAAAAATAAAGAAAGCCATATAACACAAAAACACCCATGAATAAATACATAAATAAACAAATAAATTGGTAAAGAGGACCATTTTGATGCTTACATCTTTCCCTTACAAAACTTGTGTTAATACATTGGCTCCAATTTCTTCATTAAGCTGACAATGAAAGAAACTCAAAAAATGTCTTGTGGAGTAGGTCATTAAAACTCTTTCATTCATTCATGAATAACAACTTGAAAGAGGGCTGTCTAAACTAACTTTTGGAAGAAGCGAGGCTTTACAAAACTGCTGGTTTCATAATATAGATCCACAACTGGAGAGCTGACGTGGATAAGAACATGAAGATGGCTTAAGATATGATTCTCAATCCCTTAGATTGTTGGTGTTGTGGACGTCATTAAAATTCCTTCAATTCAATTCAAGGTAGAAAACTATGACTTCCATCCCGCGATTTTACATAGATCTTGTTCTCCCCCGTCCCGAGATGACGTCGACACGAAGGGCAAGACGAATTGCTAAGAAGCCACGTGTCAACACAGCTGACATGGAAGCCATGATTACAGGTGGGCAAGACACGTAGCTCTTCTCCCCGTTGAAACTCAGCCAGGCAAACGGGGCAGCCAGTCTCCATTCCCGGGAGCTCCAATCCATCCGAGAACACCACAGTCGGAAGAACCTTCAAAGCCTCCATTCCCATCCCTCTCTTCGCGCCGCCAGCCGCCATTCGTCGACGGCGCCGCAAAACCCAGTGGCGGCGCAGAACAGAGGCAAAAACAACCACTAATATAATAACACAGAGCAGAACAGAGATTATTATAGCTATATCAGGTTGCCAACTGCCGTGCCTTACAGATGGAGAACTAGGCTGTAACAAGCTTCTACTCAACCTCATAGCTGAAAATTTTATCCTCTTCCAGTGCACAAGATCATATTTTGTTTTATGGTAAGTTCACAAGATCAGATTTTGTTTTGTGGGCTTTTCTGGCTTGGGAATGGCTGGACTTTTTAGGTGGGGATTCGAACGGTGTCGATTTTTTTTGCAGTGTGCGCCATGGGACCCACGGAAGAAGTATTCTGTTTATTGGTATTGGTAGGTCGTAATGACAGTATTGGATTTCGATGCTGTGGTCCTCCGCCGTAGTAATCTCTTTAGCAAAAGAATTTTCTGCCTTTTCATGGTGGGAATCGGGAAGAATTGGTTTTCACGTCACATTTCTAGGTATTATCCTGTCTTTGCAGCCTGCACATTTTCTCTTCTTCCTTTTGGAAGTCTTCGCCCGGACAGATGGCAGGAAGTGGGGCATTTTACATGATATCAGTCGGTGTTCAGATTGCGCCCATGTTATCTCTTTGGGTGGGGTTGGCCGCATTTTTTGTGACCCTTTACTCATTGCTTCTTTTGCTGCAGACACTTATTCTCCTGCTTTTTTTCAAAAGAAATTCTCTCCTTTATTTGTTTCTATCTTTGTTTGGCGTTTATCTGGACTCCATGATTATTGTTTTTAGGAGACTTTTATATGGTTTCTTTTTGTGGGGCTGGTTGTTTATTGTTATTATAGGTTTTAGTTGGTATGCGTTTTTTATAAGGTATGTTGAGAGGTTCACTATAATACAATCTAATATTGTAGTTTATCAGATCTACTTTTATATGGTTTCTTTATGTGGGTTGATTATTTATTGTTGTTATTATTGGTTGGTATGGTTGATTATTTATTGTTGTAATTATTGGTTGGTATGAGATTTTCATGATTTATGTAAATGTGTATAATTGTTTTTAGTTTTGATTATGTATATTTCTAATTGATGTTTTGGATCACATTCAGTTATGTGTCATAGGTAGAGAGGATGATGGATTGGATCACAAAATAAACATTAACAAGAAGTTGGGGAAGGAGAGGAGGTGATGATCACAAAATAAAGTGCAGGGCTTGAGGAAGGAGGGGAGGTGATGATTAGAAAACAAAGTGCATGGCTACAAGGGAAGATAGGGTTAGGAAGAACACATCTAAAATATAGCTTAGTCAAATGGTGATAAATACAATAACCATTATTAACCCATATTTAGCTTTGTGGCTGCTAAACTTTTATATATTTGCATTTAGGTTTTTCTTTTTTCTTTTTTCTTTTTTTTCTTTTCTTTTGGAGAACTCTTTGTAATATATTGTCTCTTGGTTGTTTATTGTTATAGTTATTAGGTTGTATGACTTTTTTAATAATTTATAATTTAGTGTGTATAATTATTTTTGGTTTTGATTGTCTTTTATTTTTAATTGAAGTTTTAGTTCACATTCAATGATTCATTATAGAGGAGGTGAATGATGGATAGGATATCAACCTTAAAAAGAGGTTGGAGAAGAGGTGAGATGAGGATTCAAAAACAAAGTGCAAGACAAGAAGAAAAGAAAGCGTTAGGTAGAATGGATCCAAAAGATAGCTTTGTCAAATGGTGACAAATATGATAACCATTAGTTACTTATGTTTATCAGCTTTGGGGCTGCTAAAATTTTATGTACATTTATATATATATTTTTCTTTTTAAAAATTCTTTGTAATATATCCAAAATTTATAATTTTTGAAAGTTGGAATTTTCCAATTTAAGAGAAAAGTGCACTAATACTTTATACACTACTTGTATATTTTAGTTTTACTCTACAATCATTTGTTCATATTAAAATGTTTTGGAATAGATGTCTAACTCTATAGTCATAGAAATTTATCATGCAAAATGAATAATGAAGGTGAGCATATTTTTTTTAAAAAAAACATATGTTCTAATAGTCCAATTTAGATAATGGGTGTTCTAGAGCGCAAGGTAGGGAACATGAGGTAGTGAAAGGGATCAGGGTGTTCAAATCTACCAAGTGTCAATTATGATATTTATGTAGGTTTAGGAACAATTAGTACACCAAACAATCACAAATGTTCATATTATGTTCATTGAACAAATAAACATGATATAATTTTGTTTCTAAAATGAGAAGGAAACGTGCAAGCTAGACACTTTTCACCTCTACATTTCACCGCCCCCCCCCCCCCCCCCCCCCCCCCCACTTTAGTATAACAAATCACGTGTGTGTGTGTGTCTATATGTATATGTATACATATACATATCAAAGGAGAGCATAAACTTGTATTTGGTAAACCCAAATTAAACAATACAAAAAAAAATGATTGATGTTAGTGTTTGTATCTACCCTCAAGCACTGTCTTCATATCTAATAAACATACAATGGAAAATCAAAGCACATAATTAAAATGTCTTGACAAAAAATGAACTAATTTTATCATATCTAAAGAAAATCCATGAAGATGTCATCTAATTGGGCTTTATGAACATTGAAATAGAGGCAGATATAGTTGAGAGGATCATGTTGTAAGTGTTTGTTATGGAGCGATCTCCATGATGGATTATGATTGGTGCTTGAACTTTTTTATTATCATTTTATTTAGTGTATATTGCCCAACTCATGAATAGTCACTTCAACCTATTGTATAATATAGGATAGGCAAGAGTCACTTTAACCAAGTTATGTGTTGTAGATCTCATGAAGAGTTATTTATCCATTCAAAATATGCATGTAAAATAAAGTAAGTTCCATGTCCTCTCAAATCGATTATATATAAGTGTAACATTAAAAAAATTGTATGATCACATTTTTACACTATTGTTTTGAACTTGTTTTGAAAGTGACCACTCACCTAAAAAAATCCAAAAATGTAGGTAACATGTTTGGGTTATTATAAAATTCAAATAAACCAAACCTATTACAACTCAAAAAATCCAAGCCTTAAAGCATATGAGGTTTTAAAATCAAAACTCCAATCATGTTATGCTTATATAAAAGTGCGATCAAGTTTTCAAAATTAAATAAAGATGTTTCTTTCACACACACACACACACACACACACACACACACACATATATATATGCACCATGGGAGAAACCCAAAACTTTCCAATAAAAGAAAACAAAACTCCATTGTGTTTTTCCTGCTATCAACCAAATAATCATGCCATGGCATACAAGAGGTATGTCTTCATTTCTTAACACATTATTTTTAATAAAAATTTTATTTTATTTTATTTTTCAAATTTTTACAATTGGCATCAGATGCTCAAAAACCTGGGCCTAAACAAGATTTTAACTCCTAAAAACCTAAATAAGACCCCTCGGATAACCCTTAAATGAGAAACTCTCTAACTCCTCCAAGAAATCCCTCATAAAACTCACAAGATGAGCTATTAGGTCATTTAGAACAAAAAAACCATTATTTCTTAGCTAGTCATTAGATTGAAGACTTTCTAATATGACAATCATACATCCCTTGCCACAACCTTGGAAACAATGGTGACAAGTATTAATGAAGTCACGAAATGAATAACTAATTAGAAAAATTATAGAAATTCATGTCATAATTGTTATGACATGTCTTGACATATAATAAAGTGAAAGACAAAGAAATAAGATAAGAAAATATATGTGATCTCTTCACTAATCCCAAAACCAATGAGCATCTTCCTGTTAATTCAAAGAGGTTTCCTATATATTTGTGTACTCACAAGGGAATCAAAATTAATTTATGGGATAGGTGGTGGATGGTCTTTGACCAACCTTGTAATGATTATGAGGTACCTTTATATTTTTTGAGAAAACTATATTGTGAGTTTGTCCTAAATCAAACTCCTAATTAATTTGATATAAGGGAGTTCTAGGGTAGAGGTGGAGGGTCTACCTAGAATAGACTGGAAGCTCGGTGGATATAGAACCACCCATATTTGGTACCACTAACATTGAAATCATTTGTTCATGTCACTATTCTAGTATTCATGAAGGATTCTATGTAGGCACATGCTCTTCAAGAAGTTGCCACATTGAATGAAACCATCATTTATAATGACACACAATTATCCTAGCCTCATGGCCCAAACATTGGTGAAGTAGCTAGACCATCTACCTCTAGTCTTCATTCCTCAACTCACATGTGCTCCAATTGTTTCCATCTATGATTTTGGAGGATACTAATGCACATGTAGATGGTTTGACCTCCCATATTTGTGCACATTGTGATTAGATATGTTATGGTATTGGGATCCATGATTGTGATGTGTTAGGTGTGTGGAATTATTATTAGAACTGATTGACCATGTGTTTTATGGGCTTAACACACATGCATGTTGAAACTATTTTATGATAATGTTTATTTATTAAATATTGTATTTCCAAATGTAAATAGATTTTTAATAATAGTTCGAACTAAAAATAATGCAAACATTATGCATTTTAGGATATAGCAATTATAGAACTATATATCATCAACCAAATTCCTAATACAACTTTTCTAGTTGCATCTTCATCAAAGGTAAAAATTGTATAAAATGTAAGATTGAATAAGATCTTATATTTATTTAAATAATATTTTATAAGATATTTTAACTTACTAATGAATATTTTTTTGGTTTAATAAGTGATGAAAACATTACTAGATATCACAAGTCCATGATGCTACCCTTATGACTATTTCATTTGGCCTAGAAATATATACACAATGAAATTGAAATTGACAATGCAAATAAAAAATGAAAACCTATCCTATCCCAACCATAAGTAAGGAAATCAAAATGCATTCAATCATCATATCAAGAGAACACTCTATCAGAAAATCATAAAATAAGTTAGATAAGTTCATCAAACAACACCAATGGCTTCATGAAATGCTTGATTCTCATTTCCTCCTATCTTCCAAGATCTTGTATGGATAGAATGTGGATGCTCTCAATTTTGTAACACAAATTAAAAGAGGCTATGTAGAATGGAGATTGGTTGATTGAAGAAAAGACTAGTCAAATCATAGTATGAAGGCTATAATGATGATATTACTAAGATAACAAGATGATTATGAATATAGAATAGTGTATGCTCATAAGAATAAGCATCAGATTCAAAGGATCATTAGATATGACACAACCACAGTAGAAGGATCCTTAATGAGGATAGTCCAAACCATGCAGAAAGAGTCACAATGGAAACAACAACAGGGAGTTGAGATAGAATGCAAGATCAGATGTTTGTATCATCAAAAATTTGATTATGATTGGCTAGCAACATGTAGTCTTACCAAACAAGCATACAAGCCTTATTACATATATTATCCATATTATTCTTTATGCAGATATATCTAATTTTTATTCATGAAGAGATACTAAACTAAGGAACAATTACAAAAATATATAAACATTCGTAAAACATCCAAGTCATCCAAGAAGGATCACAATCTCCAAGGAAGAGAGATATAACATCTAGATAGGTCCAAACCTAAATCATGAGGATCACCTCCACCAAGATTTTAAATGAAGCGCAAACCCATAGGGAGGTTAGCCAAGAGTATAGGAAAACCATGAGATGCGCAAAATATACTCATAAACCACAAAAATGGATCACAAGATAGAAAACCCCAACTAGCTCATAAATGTGAACAATAAATAGGTCGAGCCAATAATCCCAACAAAATCCACAAAGAAGAATTAGATCGAGATGTGAACCCATATGAATATTAAACATGAGACACGAAACATGCCAAATAGGTCCACAAGATAAAATGAACCAACACAAAAGGATGCCAAATGAACCAAAACAATTTAACTAAACAAGAACATGAACATGAACAAAATTTTAAGAAATTTGTTTTTCAAGTTGATGCAAGATTGCCAAGAACCCAAGGATTATCCCACATCAAACATATGGGGTTGATTGAAGAGTGATCCTTTCACTTTGATGGGGATAAAGGAAAACCAATATGGTCTACCTTAGCCTAATATATCCAATAAGAAATTTCAACTGGTCTATCCTTCCATGCGTGCTTCTACCAACTCTGCTATTGAAAATATATTCAATCTCATCCAATTTCTTCTTAGGAAACTACTGCTCTAAATCTGGTCCATTGTCATCACTGAATTATTCCTCATGATAATGATATAGATTTGTAATGTTGAATATGGGTATGTGCAAGATCATGGTATGCCAAAAAGTGGCGATGTGAAAAAACCTTATTTTCACTTGTCCAAAAGCACACAAATAGATTTGTTGACTTTTTAGTAGGCCTGGGTGTCAGTACACCTAGCCAAACCAAAAGCCAAACCTGAAGGCATAATTGGATATCCGATATTATTAGATATCCAATAATATCGGATATCCAATATTTTCCAGTGAATATAAATCATTGTACCCAGCTGCATTCAATGTTTTTTCATTGCAAAAATGTGAACGCAGCTAGGTTTTTGGATATTCAGTCCCAAATCCCCTATCTGATTTTTCCCAAATTTCCCAAGTAAGTGAAGCTTCTAATTTTTATTATTTTTTATTATTTTTTAATTATATATAGTTTTTTATATAAAAATTAGGGTAGCAATGAGTTTTTGTATTATTTTTTAAAATTTAATGTAATTATATATTTTTTTTCATTGCTATCAGACATGGAATCAAAAAGCCCTCCTAATGATCCCGCAAACAATCTAGACCCACCTCTCAACAATCCCCCACTTCCAGAAGATGTACCTGTCACAAACCCTCACCGTTTAGAAGATCTAATAGGAGATAATCTAATTGAACTTAGAGGATTTCAAACCACATATGCCAATATCCCCACATTGCTCCCCATGTTTACGATAGTGAACTCAATTATTGAAAACATGGAGAAACTTACACAACAACATAATGCTGTACTTCTTTGGCGTGATTGTATGCACACCCAGTTTGATGATGGGCTTGATTACGATGAAGTCATGAACCTAAATATAATAAAATATGACATAGATAATCATTTTGTGTATCCTAAAACCGGTCTAAAAGTAGACCCTAAAAAAACCAAGTTGTCAATTAAATGGTGCACAATAGTGCAATTTGTCACAACTTTTGGGACCGTTGGTGGATGGTTTTTGATAGACCACCTCACAATAATTTGGATGTCCCATTTTATTTCATTAGAAAATTGTATGCTGAATTTGTGCTCAGTCACAAGGTGAATTAGTGGAGTCTGAGACCGAACCAGGGTGTAGGTTTAGGTGCTCCGCAAGACAGGGCATGTTCACAATGGGTGAAATCCCGCACATATGTCCCCCCTCCTGAGATTTCACCACCTCCCACAATGCAGTATCCAGACATTATTGTTGAGGCTGGCTCATAGAATATTCAAGCAATTCACACCTTGACTAATCTGCTAGTTACACAGAATAGGACATTGTTGCCTCCTCATCCTGATGCTTCTGGCACTTCCACATCCACCATAAGGTCACATGTTTGTGTGCCCCACACTTGCGTTATATGCAAGAATCTGTGCTTTGGTCCCCTGACTGATAGCGATGCATATCATTTCAACTTCGATGGGGACGATTCTACACAGCACATTATAGGCACTAAAGTAGCTCATGGAGATGTGCATGAGGAGCCTACAGTGCCCTAGACTCCCACTGTTATGATAAGGGTAAACCGTTCACTTTTTACATTATTTTTAAATTTTATTGTTTGTATTTTTAGTAGAATTTTCTTATAATAATTTCCCACTTATATCTTTTTATGTGTTACATTTATGTTCAGTTGATGACAGAGGAGGAGATGACATAGGTGGAGGGGTCCACACTTTCGGCCATATCATTTGGTCTTGACTCTTCCACGGTACATATGTTTTAATGTACTCATCGGTTTCCTTTTAAATTATGATAATAGTATATGTACATTTTTTTATAATTTTTATGATCATCTTTTACATACTGATGTAGGTGTCACCAGTTGCCACCAGGGGGCAATTTCAGGGGGTGCAGGTGTCAATTGTTGATAAAGGAAAGTTAATTTTAAAGTAATTTAGTTTGTTTATGCATACATGTATACTTGTCAATTGTGCATACTCATTTTTAATTTACATGGTTTATTTGATAGAGAGTGACATGTGATGATGCTGTGAGCCCCTATCATCACGATAGAGTCACAGGCATATCCATTTGGAGTGATAGCCCCATGGTACGTACATTTCTAAAGTTATTTGTGTGTATTTTTCTATCAAGTTTATATAATATGGTCAAGTTATGATAATATGAAGTATCTATTTGACTTTTGTAGGTCACTCCTATAATACCCCAAAAATGGGCTATAGGTTCATTAACCTCCTACATCTTCAAATTCAAACGAAATCGACATCAAAGTCCTAACCTAAGGCACATCTACATATTATTGAATCCTAATTTATTTTATCCTAAATTTTGCATCAGGGAATATTCCTAGCAATATTCCTATTTATCCTAATTATCTTTAATTTAATTATTATTTGGCAATAAATCTTATTTATCCTAAAGTTTGATTAACTGAATATTCTGAATATTTAATTAATCAAATTTAATACTGCCACTTAATTATTTAATTGAATTAAACTATTCCTAAATTGTATTATTTTATTTTGACAATAAATTTAAAATCTCATGACTAATTGATTAAATTTTTATTTAATTGATTAATGTCAATTGTCAATTTTTAATAATATAGTTTTTGAATAAAGTTTGATTTAATGATTGATTAACCCATAAATCAATTGTTTTAATTCAAAAGTCAGTTAAGTTGAGAATAAATCACTTTATTTTTAATTAATTTATAATTAAATCATACACAATCAAAAAAGCAGTCAACTTTAAAAAAACTTTAAATCAACTTTCAATTTCAATTTGTTAACTTTCTAAACTCAACATCTGATGATGAGTTGAAAAAAAAAGTAAAACTCTATTTTGAGATAAAAACTATTTTTGCATGATTTTATGAGTTAATTAATTCTAATTTCTTGAGTTTATCAAGAGTGATTTATGGCTTTTCTCAATGCATCCTCAAGCCCTAGATTTCTATAAAAATAAGGCTCAGCTCTCTCAAAATCCCTCAAGCTTTCAATCTCTCTAGATCTCTTGAATTTGCACAATTACTCTGGCGAATTTACAACTGAAGAACAAAGATTTGCGACAGGCGATTTGTGAGATCTTTCATAGTTGATCATTTAGTTTTGCATAGTCTCATATCATAGTTTTCATATTCATTCATAGAATTCTTAGACTAAATCTACATTTAATCTCACTTTCATCCATTTATCTTAGATTCATACAGTTTTTCATCCTTATTGCATAGAAAATACAAAAATCTAGATTAATCTGCATTCATATAATCTTTCATATTTTTCATTCAAATCCTTCGTTTAGGTGTTGCATTGTCACTGATCTCAATTCCAATCTGAGAAGATCATACTGGCACCTACTAGAAGGTAGTAAATCACCTGGTTAGCATAGTTTCAATTACTTGCAGATTTTGGTTTTTGCTAACCTCTAATATTTTACTAAAGTTTTATGTCTACAGCTAGGTGCAAAATTCACACACACATTTTTGGCACCCATCGTGGGGCCCTGAAATGGGTTTCTATTCAATTTCTATCAATTTCTTGTCATTTTCTAGTTAAAACTGTGATCTTTTATTATTTGTCTGTACATTTTTCATACGACTTTCTGACAAAAGTCATACTAGGAAGCACCCACTATTGTACGATAGTTGATTCTATCGAGGCTCGTATCAACAAGTACAAATTGTCATTTGGGAGCTCTATTGTTGTATGAGAAGACACCCACTATCGTACGAGTTTCCAGACTGTCGTTTGGGAGGTAACCCACTATCGTACAAATTTTGACTCTAGAATTCAATTATTGTTTCATAATTTTTGGCAGTTTTTCAGATTTGGACTAATAGCTAACCCTAACAATTGAAATCTCCTATTTTTGACTGATATTTGCTAAATCTGATTGGGAAAAGTGCAAATAAATTGCTAAAACAAGTAAAAATCTACTAAGCGTGTTGTGAGGAATCCAGGTATTCTACTACAATTTGATAACACTTCGATTTGGACATAAAATAAACTCTCATGTGTCAAGCTTGTGTGACTTTTCTTGCTTTCATATCACAAATTTCATTTTGGGCTATAAAACGAACATAGATTTGCTTTTTGCATATCTGTTACACATAGTAAATAGGCCCTATGAACACTATTTGTGGATGATCTCGAGAGAGTGGGCTTCTTCCACTTGTTCATGCATGGGAAGCTCTTCTTGATGAAGGATCCCCTTGTAGGTAGGGAGGTTACTGAGAGAGTCTCACGTTCTACTAGATTTGTGTGTCTTCAACTTTTGATTGATACATTCTCTCTCTGAAGGGGTTGATAGATCATAACTGGTTGGTGTCATAAATCTTTGTGAGATAATCTTGGTCTTAGCATGTTGGATTAATCTATTTTCTTTGTCTTGGTTAAAAGTGAAAAGGCTAGAGGACTATGCTCTACTGCCTTTTTTGGGTAGAATCAGAAACTCAGATCGTTGAATCTTGAACCAGTCTCCATGTGGTATCTTTTGTGAGTCACCTTTAGAGAGGGTTAACCATAGTGGGCATTCCCTTAATTAGGTCAACCACGTGGATGGAACCTCAAGTGGTAATAGCCATTTTCCCCATGGTAGCAGTAGCCGCTATATAAATGTCCTTGTGGAGGAAATCTTCACAGGTGTGGTCTCTTATTGGGCTGCCAGATCTCCCTAGTAGCTCCTGATTGATTAATTTCTCAGACTATGTCAAAACCCCGGTGCACCTAGATTAGAGTTCACCCTCTTGAGATCACAAAATTTGTAGAGTTAGACCATTACTAAAAACCCTAGTGAGGCCAAATTTTCATTTTTCTAGGAATATGTGCATTACTGAAAAACTTTTTGGAACATACATAATTAGCATTCCTAGGGATTGGCACATTCAGTCACTTGATTGTTCATGCACATGGTTGCTTTTTCCCTTGTTCATTATTTTCAGACATGCTTGGAATCACTTGCTTGTTGTTTTACGTGCTTGTTTATCTATTTGGTTACTAAAAAAGAACGATCCCAAAATAATCTTCAAACTTGGATAGAAAAATTTGCAAACAATCTGAAACTAAAAACCTAAAATTTGCAAAATCTAAAGTAAAATTCCTTTTTGGAGTCAAAAGTCATCCCACAAGGTCAAAAAGTCATACCAGTTTTGGCAATTGTCATTTCAAAACCCCTATATTGTTGTATGATAGCTTGTATAGTGTCATACGATTTTTGCCACCAGTCAAGAAAAAAAAGTCCAAATTCTGCTATCAACTATCATGTGAGCTTTGCAATTGTCATACAAGTTTTGTCAACTGTTGTTTCAAAGTATACCCACTATCATACGATCCTGTAGAAAGTCATTTCAAAAATTTTGAAAAACTGTTAGAAAGTTGTCAAAATTTTCAGAGACTCAGTTTTTACATCCTATTTCCAAAATCTATTGAACAAATCACTATGTCAGGAATAGAGTAGAAAATAGAAAAAATTCATTCATTTTCCTAAAGTGAGCTCTTGAGTCTGATTTTGCCTTCTGATTTATTGATTTGAGTCTTTTTCATCTTGTGTCAAAACCTTGTCAAAATTATCTTCAAATTCAGTCTTGTTACTAAAATGGCTAAGTGTTGTGAGCTCGTGCCCGCCATCTATTGGGCATCTACCCACACTACTATGGCACAATATCCTTCATTTACATCCTATCAAATCTTCAATCAATTCAATCTTGACAAGGTTGTGTCATTCGATCTTCTTGAATCAGTTCTTTCTTCAATTGTCTTCATCTTGCTTCCTTGCTTTACCCAAGGTTAATGGTGGAAACTAGAGCTTTCTCACATAAGAAATCCAGAGAAGCACTTAACACCGAAACTTTTTGTACTCACATAGGTCCAACTCTTGAAAAACTCTACAATTCTGGTCTTTACGAAGATGACGGTCTTGGAAACTTTTGATTGAAAACTGGTTATATACCTCCTTCATCAACTCACAGAGGTAATCAACAAACCCCTCCTCAAACTATCCCTGCAAGTCCTAAAAATCATAACATGTCTCAGGGAGGGACACAACATGCGTCTCAAGGACTGCATTCTCAAAATGGTATGGACCAAGAACCTACACCTTCTGAAATTGCTAAATATCAAAATGATGATGAATTCAAGAAAATGATGAGGCATTTCTTGAAAGAAGATAGAGAGGCATACTTTCTAGAGTTAGTTCATCAAGGAGCTAAACTTCCTCCAAACTTTAATGTTGAAAATATCATTACACATGAGGAAGAAACTCCTATCATAGCCATGATGATACATATGCATGCCATGCAAGTCAAACTTAACAAACTTGTAAAAGAAAATGAACCTAAGGAGTTCTCCATGGAGGCCCTATGCCCTTTTTTATTTGATAAAGACTTGTACATGCCACCATTCCCTAAAAGAGTGGAAATGCCTAAATATGATAAGTATGATGGGAACTCTGATCCTCAAGATCATGTCAGAGAATTTTGTACTCAATCCATGGATTTCATGCACGAACCAACCTACTTAATGCATCTTTTCCCTCGATCTCTGGGAGGAGCATCCATTCATTGGTTCTCTAGAATGCCTCCAACTATCAAAACTTTTGAGGAGTTAATCAAACTATTCTATCAATAATACTCCTACAATATTCAACATTGGTCACCATGATCAACATCTGCAATTTGAAACAATATCCAGGTGAACCGTTCTTGACATTTCTCAAGAGATGGAGGAAGAAATTTTCTCTATATGCTAGACCCATTCTAGAAACTGAGAAGCTAGAAATCTTCATCAACAATCTTGTTCTAGAAATCAACTACCCTTTAAAAATAAAAAATCATACATCTTTTGATAAGATGGTAGATAATGCGATCAAAATTGAAAAAGTATTTGTGAAAAAAGGAGACATCACACTTCAAAAGGACAAGTATGAATCTGGATCTAGTTCTAAAGACAAGCACAAAAACTGGAACAAGAATAAAGGTGTTGTCATAGATGGAGTTGTTGATACTATCCGTGCTCCATCCAAGACACTCGCTTTCAATCTCACTATTGGCACCCAAGCCATCAAAGCTTCTGAAGCTAAAGCAATAGAGCCCAACAAGAAGTCATCTAATTATAAGCCTTGGGCTACAGATCCTAATCACAAATTCACTCCTCTTGGAGAATCCTTGGAATCTACCATGAAAACTCTATTGGTGAACAAAATCATCTACTTGCCTGAGATAAAGGTCTTTGATCCCGACCCAAAACCGAAATGGTGGAGAGAGAACACTTTCTGTGAATTCCATCGTAATAAGGGTCATAAGACTAATAACTACATTTGCTTGAAGCACATCATACAAGACAAAATTGATAATGGAGAAATCACAATTGATAATCATAAGAGCAGTAATGATCATACAACATTCACAGAACCATTTCCTAAACATGATAAAAAGGATTCTTCTTCTCAGCCTAATATGGGTGCTAAAGTCAATTATACCTACTCTAGAAACAATGTTGTTATCAATATGGTTGAACCATGTCTATCTGAGTGTTGCAATGTCATCACAATTGTGAGAAAAGATAGAGAAAATCAATAAGCTAATGCAGTTACTCGATCACAAGCTCAGGCACATTTGCAACCACAAATACCAAATTCATCAAATGTTCCTAAGGTGCCTTTCAATCTTTCATCTACTTCTAAATAGAAGGCTACATCTAAATCTTCAAATCCTAAAGACGCGAGGCCTACATCATACATTATTGTCCAACAACTCCAGCACACAAATAAAAAAATATCCATGTTTGAGTTGATTCGGATATCTCCAACTCATAGATTCGTTCTAGACAAAGCTTTGCTCGAATCCAATGTTCCTGATAACCTTGATTTAGATAGATTCCAGACTAGGGTTGGTCATCTTACATCTCCATAGTATATTTCCTTTTCAAATGAAGATGATAACTCCTTGATTCATTTGCATAACCAACCCTTGCATATTGAAGTCTTGATCCAAAACCGTCGTGTCAAATGTGTGTTGATAGATGGGGGTGTTGGTCTAAACATTTGTTCTTTCAGCTTGATTACACAATTTGGATTTTTAGAAATGGCCATTGATCCTAGAAAGAAGATAACTATCAAAGCATATGATGAGCAAGAAAGATCTTCCAAAGGAACAATTGTCTTACCTATCAGAATAGGCCCTGTCATCAGAGATACTATATGTCAAGTTCTTGATCTACCTTTAGCTTACAATATCCTTCTAGGGAGACCCTGGATACATGAAATGAAAGCTATTCCTTCTACATATCATCAGTGTTTGAAATTTCCTTATGAAGGAGTAGAAGTGACGATTCCAGCTGATCTATATACAACTTGCAATGCATTGAAAGAAATTGTTGATAAACTTGTTCCTAATAACAAAGAATCTTCCACTAAGCAGCAAGACGTTGTTTCAACATCCAAAATGGAAGACATTGCTAAAGAGGTTAAGATCAAAGAAAATGGTATGGGAGACTATACTATAGAGCCAGTCTTATTTTTGACATCTCTCCCTATCTCGCCTAAATCCTATGGGAAAGCTCTAAAACAGTCCAAACTAGAGTCTAAAGAACCTCTTGAGGCATATAAAGGAATTTTTTTTGTAGAACAAGTATCTAAATAAGAGTTTGAAGAGGATGAAGCTATGCTTGCATGGCTCTACAAAAATGAACTTAAATCTCAAGATGTTAAAAAATGTGATGCTAAAATACCGAATATCCCTCCTAAGTCATATGGCCCAGGGGACAAACTGATCACAAAAATGGGATATAAAGGAAAAGGACCTTTAGGATTACAGGGTAAAGGTCTTCTATCACCTCTTGACCATCGTGAATGAGCAAACAAGAACACAACAGGTCTAGGATATAAGAAGAAGCCTTTTTGTCTTAGCAAGAACTCACCACATGTCTTAGAATAGATTGATCCATCCACAACAAATCAACTAAAGGGAGAAACAATAGAACAATATGATAGTGATGATTCATACACCACTAAAGATCTCATTCCTTATGAGTATTTTCCTATAGAAATAAAAGACCTCCTTGAAGCTGAAGATGATCCAATAAAAATAATTAATGTAGTAGAAACACAAGAACCTACTATTGAGCAAGAGATAGTTGCAACACAAGAACCAGCTAATCTCGAAGACAATCAAATAGACAAAGAGGAAGGTGGTAGTTATTCTGAGATAGATTCCCACGAGTATGAATTCAAATCAGAATCTGAGGGTAACCCTTCTTGGTGTATTCACCCTGACTTTACTCATGTGCTTAGATTTCCTAGAGGCATAGATGAAGAATCTAATAACTATGAATGGGGATCCATTCCAGAAGAAGATGAGCTTACCAAAGAGAAACATGTTGATGTTATTCACCAATATGCACCTAAACCCAATGTAAGTTAGCGAAATGATGAACTTAATGAGTCTAATCCACCAATGGCTGAAGTGGACTCCCAAAATGACATTGAGCCTATTCACAAATTGAATGTCTTAAGTTGTAATATGACCTTTGAACTTGAGCATTAGGTTAGGACCAATGATGATAGATCCATATCCATAAACACTATTTCCCAATCTTTCACCACTTTGACTATCCAACATCCTGATCTTCTTGACCAAACCTCTACAAATCTGAGCCAAGGTATTTATACCTTTCCCAATGACTATGCCCTCGCTTGCTACCTAAATGCAGTTGAGCCTATGAGGACTTCCATTAGTGAACTGAGCATTAGCATGACGGAGTCAGACATCAAGTATCTTAGTCAGAAAAATAAGAATAAGAATAAAAAGAAAAGGAGTTCCGAGGGTTAAAATCACTTTGTAGCAGTCTCAGAACCTACAAAAGTAAAAATAAAAGATGTATCCGAAGGTGAAAACCTCTCTGAGGTGCCTAAGGATGAGATATTTGATGTTCTTCCAAGTCATTTATAGGATAGATCTCCAGTTCTAATTGAGCCCACTCAATCTATCAATTTGGGAACAACAGAGGAACCACAGTTGATTCATGTAGCACAATCTTTATCAGAAGAAGAAAAGAAAAAATTTACCACATTCTTAATACAAAAGAAGATCAAATTTGCATGGAAATATTCAGATATGCCAGGGTTGGATCCTGATCTTATAATGCACCATTTATCTATAGCTCCAAATGTCAAACCTATTAAACGTAAATTGAGAAAGATGCATCCACATGTTGCACTCTTGGTAGAAGCTAAATTAGAGAAGCTCCTAAAAGCCAAATTTATCCGAGTTATTGATTATGTAGAATGGATCTCTAATATTGTACTTGTTTCAAAACCAAACAAATCAATAAGAGTATGCACGGATTTTAGAGATGTAAACAAGGCATGCCCTAAGGATGATTTTCCATTACCTAACATTGATATGATAGTGGACATGACTATGGTGTTTGAGATGTAATCTTTAATGGATGGTTTTTCTGGATATAATCAAATAAAAATTGCTCAAGAAGATCAAGAGAAAACTACTTTCACATGTGCATGGGGCACATTTGTTGGAATGTCATGTCATTTGGGCTTAAGAATGCTGGTGCTACATATCAAAGAGCTATGACATCTATTTTTCATGACATGATGCATCGAACTATGGAGGATTATGTTGATGATACTTTGGAAAAATCTATGACAAGATCTGCACATCTAAATGACTTGAGCAAGATACTAGATAGAATGGATAAGTTTAGTCTTAGATTGAACCCTAAGAAGTGTGCTTTTGGTGTCACTTCTGGAAAGCTTTTAGACTACATAGTTTCAAAGAAAGGAATTGAAGTAGATCCAGCTAAAGTTAAAGCTATCATGGAGATGAAACCTCCTAAGAACATCAGTCAAATGAGAACATTGCAAGGGAGAGTTCAATCTATTAGACACTTCATATCATAGCTACTAGACATATCACAACCTTTTACAAAGACATTACATAAAGGTGTGACCTGTGCATGGAGTGAGGAATGTGAAAAGAATTTTAATCATATCAAGAAATATCTATCAAATCCTCCTATCTTGATGCCTCCCATTCAAGGGAAGCCTTTGATCTTATATGTCTCCACTACAGATACATCACTAGGGGCATTGCTTGCACAACATGATGAGAACAAGAAGGAAAGATCTATATACTATATCAGTAGGACATTGGTGGCATATGAAAAGAATTATACTATGATTGAAAAGGATTGTCTAGCTATGATATTTGCATCACATAAACTAAGACATTATTTGTTGGCTCATACCACACATTTAGTAGCTAAGATTGATCCACTAAAGTACCTACTAAGCAAAGCTTCCCTCACGGGTAGATTAGCCAAATGGGTCATGCTCTTAAGTGAATTTGACATTGAATATGTTGAAAGAAAATCTATTAAAGGCCAATTTATTGTTGATCAATTAGCAGATGCACCTTTGTTTGATGACACACCAATGCAAATGGAATTTCCAAAGTCCTCTATCATGAATCTTTCTTCTAGAGAATGGAAATTGTTCTTTGATGGCTCCTATATACAGAATGGATCTAGAGCAGGCATCTTTTTTATCACTCCTCAAGGATACTCCATTCCTAAGGCATTCAGAATTAAATTTCCTTGTACAAACAATATTGTTGAATATGAAGCCCTTTTGAATGGTATGAAAATAGCAATTGAGTGGAGAGTAACAAAATTACACATTCATGGAGACTCACAACTTGTAATCCATCAAGTCAATGATGTGTACCAAATGAAAGATGAAAAGCTCATTCCATACAAGAGAATGGTAGATGATCTAAAGAAATACTTCATATCTATTACCTTTGAGAAAATACCTAGAACAAAGAATAAGGCTGTCGATGCAATGGCAACATTATCTACTTTATTACAACAACCTGAACATGAGCTACACTATGAGTTCCTGGTAGAAGCACTATCTTATCCTGCATATGACTCCCCTAATACCCATATGATCTGAACCATTGTGGGTCATGATTCCCCCCGCTATAAAAACCTATTCTCCTATCTCAAAGACCAAATCATTCTCGATACCTTTAACCACCATGAAATGAGATACCTTATCCGTAATGCATCCTGATACATTATCATTGGTCATGATCTGTACAAACGAGGTCTAGATGGTACACTACTTAGATTTTTGGAATGGGAAGAGTCTCAATGTGCGTTAGAAGAAGTCCATGATGGTATTTGTGGGTCACACTCGAATGGTTTAACACTAGCTTGAAAACTTATTAGGGCTGGGTACTATTGGCCAGAAATGGAGAAAGAGTCTATCAAGTTTGCTAAGAACTATCAAAAGTGCCAAGTGCATGGCAACTTAATTCATGCTCCAGGGAGAGATCTAATTCCCTTCACTACACAATGTCCCTTTCACCAATGGGCATTTGATCTTATAGGATCCATACATCCTCATTCTTCTAATGGGCATACTCACATTATTATAGCTACAAATTATTTCATGAAATGGGTAGAAGCAGTCCCTTTAACACAAGCAATTGGTAAGAAAATATCTATGTTCATCTTGAACTACATCATATGTCGGTATGGTATTCCACATTCTATAGTCATAGATAATGGTGGAAAATTCAAGAACAAAGACTTAGATGATCTATGTCCCAAATTCAAGATTACACAACATTGGTCATCTATGTACTATTCTCAAGGGAATGGACAAGGAAAGGCTTCTAATAAGACTCTATTGAAAATATTGCATCGAACAGTTAATAAAATAGGAAGAGACTGGCATCTCATGATTAATCCATCTCTCTAGCCCTACAGAAAAAGTATTAGAATGTCCACTGGGGCTACTCCATTCACTTTAGTTTATGGGTCTAAAGTGGTACTACCTATTGAGGTTGAAATCCCATCACTAAGAATCAAAATGCATGGTCTAGTAACTGATGATGACTATAGAGTGTCTAGGTTGCAAGAACTTGAACTACTAGATGAGTGTAGACAAGCAGCGTATGATCATCTCAGAGTATATCATAAGAGAATGTCTAGAGGCTACAATAAGAAAGTCAGACATAGAGAATTTAAGGTTGGTTATCTAGTCTTGAGAGAGAATCCTAAAAATTAATCACATTGAGAACGCAAGGGGAAGTTTGAACCCAACTGGTTGGGTCCCTTTATTATCATTGCTACTTTTGGCTCTGGTGCCTATCAACTCTCAACAACTAAAGGAGAACAGCTCTGAGAACCAATCAACATTCTCCATCTGAAGAAATTCTACGCCTAAGGCATTCAGTCTATGGTAAAATGTCCTGAAAAAAATCTTAAAAATTTGAAAAAGTCCTAAAAAAATGAACATCTTGGTGAAAACCTAGCAATAGGCACCCTGATGATTCACAAAAAAATTTAAAAAATATCAAAAGTACAAAAAAATTGAAAAAATGAAAAATACAAAAAAATGAGAAAAAGAAAAAAAGTGCCTTAGTGAAAACCTGGAAATAGGTGCATTGGTAGAAAAAATAGAATCTCTGCCAAGATAGTGAAAACCTGGCAAACGGGTGCCACTTGTTTCAAAATTCTCCATCTATTAATGCAATCTTGGTCTTTCCCAGCTTTCAGTCTTGCTTTAGTTTGTGCATATCTCCCAGTTTGTTTCTGCATTCCTATTTTCAATAAGTCAGTTTGTACACCAATCAATTCAAGCGTCTATGTCCTATCAATGTTTACACTTGGGGGAAATCAATGTCATATCCTATGGCCTCCAATGTATCTTAGACGTGTCATATCTAGTTAGAGTCCTTTGAAGCTTCATTTGAGTCAATCAATTTGTCTCGTCTCCAGAAAGGATTTTGCATCTACAACAACACAATCAAACATCAAACTGAAAACAATTTATGCTTGTACATGCTTTTATCTCCTTGTATGCTTACTGATTCATATTGAGATCTTTGCATATTGTGTCCCTTCAAGCTCTTCGATGATGTCCTTTATAGAATTTAGAGAGTGATGACTGGGAGCATAATCTTTTCTTTGTTTTTTGCTTGTATGTGAAAATCTAACAAGTTTGGAAATTTTAAATTGAAATGGTGTCCATCTGTAAGAGCCTCTATCTCGAATTGGATGGCCATGAGTACCTCGACCATTGATACCCATAAAATTCAAGGAAGTTTGATCTAACTATTGTCTTTTTGAGTGAGTTCTTTCTCCTACTATGAAGCGCGATCTTACCTAAGGATGTGAATGATAAAGGGTCACTATGGGTAATTCACAATGGATTTAGAATGATCTCTTGATTTCTTGATGTGTTTGTTATGCAAGGTGTATTTTGGTCATCACAACATTTATGTTTTGATGCTTATACAAATTGCTATATCAAAATGGACATGATATTCAGGTCATCCTAGCATTTGTGCCTTTGTGATTATATCTAATCTAACATTCCGAAAATAAAATCAATATTCATATGTCCATGGTTGTCTCACCAGTGGGCGTTGTATTAATTCTTGAGCATACAAATCAATATTCTTATGTTCATAGTTTTCTAACTAGTGGGCATTGTATTGATTTATCCGGTTACCTAAAAGTTCAATGATGATAACAAATCAACACATGATTAGTGACTAGGTCCTAGGTCTTAGGTTTACATGTCATTTTGCATGACATTTTGCATTTTGCATGATTGCATGATCTCACAAATTGCTTGAAAATCTTCAACAAATTCTTTTAAACTAAACTTAAAAGTAAACATGAAGAGCTAAATCTCACTCGAAGGTTTCCTCACAGAACTGCAAGCATTCACCATCCTGGGTTAAACATCCCTTTTGACATAAGACTGAGTACTTGTCTTCATCAATACCTACAGAACATATCATGTGTATCATTGCATTTACATTAAATATTCATAATCATTCATTCCATCTATTGCATTACATACATTTCTATACATACATTTTCCATAATCAATCACATTTGCATAACATTAATACATTTGAAAGAAACCATTGCATTGCATAAATCCATACATACATTCTACTCTACTCATGGCATTTACATCACATGATATCACCATAAATCAAAACATGACAAGTACACATGAAGTCACAACCAAAAATCTCGATCTCATATCATAAAACTCGAACTAGTCAGGGGTGCACTACTGGCACAAAGTACAAGGGAATGAGCTCATGTGAGCTGTTAGATGTTAGAACAGTATACATGAACTATCAAAAGAGAAAAAATATTAGAACATATCATGACAGATCAGTTGTCTACCTGATCCTCTGCATCTAGTGGAGGTGGTGGTGGTGCATCAGGCACTACTTTAGCTCTAGGTGCTCTAGCTCCCTCTGATGCTATCATATACTGAGAGTACGTAGGAACTCTCTAAGTAACTGGTATAGAAACATAGTACACATAAACATAATAAATAGATCATGAGGTCTGATGTGTCACCTCTGTCTATAATCTACAAACCTCCTCACAAAGCTCAGACCACTATCTATCTGCCTCAAGAAATCTCTCCTCCCATCGAGCACTCCATACCTTCAGGTCCCAGATCTGTAATCTCAATCATCTAATGATCTCCTATGGAGTAAGTGGTATACTAGGATCAGTATCTGCTATTAGCATATCAGTATCTACAACAGGCTACTTTGTGGTCTCTGCTCTCTGCGCCTTACGATGTCTAACCTCTACACCAAGATCAAAATTGGTATCCTCCTGTAAAGGATCAAAATCACCACCTACAACCTGCTCAGCTGCAAGTACATCATCTGTTGTTCCCACACTACCCAAAGTCCCACTCTCTCCTCTAGTGTATCTCCTAGAACTACCTACTAATCTACCTATTGAAGAACTAGTTAGATGAGGAGGTGGTCTAGTATGTCCAACTGGTCTTTGTGGTGTCACCATTGCTCTTAGTCTAGGAGGTGTAGGTTGGGGTATTTGTGCCTATGCACACCTCTATCCTTGACCTACTGGGGCACCTGTAACATCCATGGCCTCCTCCATAGAAGGAATCAACTCTATCAGATCAGGAAACCTATATATGGGATGCTCTGCAAGCCATCCATTGAAACCATTTGTAACGCCAACATCTACCACATCATCTCTATAATCCTAGTCTCTATCGACTAAACCACTATACTCCTATGTACACAAAGCATATGATAGCCGAGGGCCCCATCCTAATCCAAGCTCTCTCAGAATCTGTGCATAGATAGCGTGCTCCTGTGGTGCATCCTAAATGATGCCATACTGTCTCCATATCCTGGTAATAAGGAACCACTCTATAACAAATGTGGATCGCCCAATCAATACACGGCTCTGACAAATATAATTGAACTACTTTCTAGCAGTAGGCCAGGCCTCTATAAGAAAATATAGTCTCTGTACTACAAAGTTCATATCATCAAGGCAATGTCTAAAGTACTCTATATGGCCCATGCATACCTGTGTAACATAACCAGAGTATATATATCACCGGCTCCTATGGCTAGCGCTGATCTTGATACACTGGTCTACAAACTAGGATGTGCTCCCAGGCCCATATCTGAAGAACTAAAGCACCAAAGGAAAAAGACTTTCCCTCCTAATACATGATCTCATGCATCTCAAAGAACATATGTGCTAACATACACTGACCCCAAGACAACTCAGAAGGAGTAGCCATCAACCGTGCCACCATTGGGGCCCAGCCCATCAATAGACCATTCTACTAACGGTCAAACATAATGATGCCTCCTATCATCCTGGCAATAATGCACTCTAGTCTATGGGTCTACCCATAGCATTGTACCAAGGTCTCCCAAGAAATAGAAGTAGTCAACTGTGTATCATCTCTGAAAAGATGTCTGAATGCTAGAAGACTTGAGTTCCCTGAACTCACGTAATCAGGACACTGACCATGGAATGGTATATGTAGAATCCTATACACATCCTTGGGTGTGACAGTGATCTCTCCAGTCGGAAAGTGGAAATTTTGGGTCTTAGAATGAAACTCTCTATTAAGGAAATCAATAGTCCATAGTTTACCCTAATTTTGGGTAACCGGATCAGATACTCAAACCCGCAAGAAGCAAGATGTACCCTCATAGGGTCAGACAGTGATATACAAAGTCTCTGAGTAGCAGGATGAGAAATGCATACATGAACATCAGGATATGTAACCTACATAGCACAAAAATAGGGAATCCTATCAGTAATTTGGTTGAAAAATAGGCTAATAGTACAAAAATTGAACAGTTCACTATCTCAGAAGGTATCAAAGCTCAGCAATCAGCCTAAGGAATTACAAAATCAAAATTTTTGACCTAAGATGGAGTTTTAAGCTCACTTTTTCCCATACGATAATTCAAACTGGCACTGAAACTCATACGAGTTTCTACAGGCTATCATACAACAAATCATAGTGCTATGAGTTTCTAAGGTTTCCCATACAACAGAGGAGGGACCCGACAAAATGTCGTACGACTCTTGGGTCCCTCTCATACGAGTCTTAGGGGGTTCTCATATGACAAATGAAATGAAATTGGAAATTCATACGAGTCATGAAGGACACTCATACGAGCTTTCATGCATGCGAGATTTTAAAATTAGAAACGTATGAAAAATGACCTAAACATGCTACAAACATGCAAAAATTGAATTTTCATTGAGGCACAGAGGTCCAACTACCAAATGTCCATACTGTCAAGGTCTTTAATGTCTGCACCTATGCTCAAATTGATGGGACTTGACAGGTACCTTCATTTCTTCCATTTTCTCACTCAGAGGGCTCCACAAAGTTTCAAAAGTCAAATGTGAATAATGAATTGAAAATGACCCTTCCGGTCCTTATATAGATTTTGACCTAATTTTCAAAAGTGCTCTGTTTTTCACAAAAAATGCACCCCAGGCTAATTTTGACATTCTGAACCCATTTTCAAGATCAAAATCAAAATATGAGATCATTTACTATGTCAAAATTATGATTTAAAATTTTCGGACCTAGGATGTCTGACTACTTGCATAATCGACCTTCAATCATCACAGAAATCTAGAATTCAACTTAATTGATTATCTTACATCAAACTATCAAAATTTCAACTTGGTCAACCATGGTCAACTCATGGTCAAACATAGTCAAACTTGGTCTCCAAGACCTTTAAACGACGTAGAACGCATTCTCGAATGTGTATAACCACTTCTCAAATCAATTAACATGTTTCTAAACTATAACACTGACTTTTCTTGTCAGATTTCAATTTTTATCCCAAAGGGGGCATAGTATTACACATCATTCAAAGTCTGTAAATCTTATTCTATCAATCAAATCTTTTCTTAGTAATCAAGACAACAACCACGTCTAGTTGTTGATTCATCTAAAGTCCTCATCGCTCGGGGCAAGTCTATTGCAATCTGATATCCTAATCTATCTTGTAAACTATATCAACTTTTTGTAACTATCGATTCATTAGCATCATTTCCTTGATTCTTCATAACTGATGGGTTCAGGATGTGATACCAATATGATTCATACAAGGACATTCAGGTTTGGAATCAGTCACTCACTTCTTCACAATCATAAGGTTCAGAATCAGGCATTTTGGCACTTTTTCATAATCATTGGTTCATTGCTGTTATAGTTAACTTTATCTTTGGCCAACCAAGACCTAAATCTTGCATCTTTAAATCTTTCAATTCATTTCTATCTCAGAATCGGTTCATCTTTCAAATCATTCAATCCATTTCTATCTCCAAATCGGTTCATCTTTCAAATCAGTTGCATACATCTTTATCATACAGATTATTCTTTGAACCACTACGCTTCACACAGTAATTCAAAGAGGGGCAAAATGTAATACCCCAAAAATGGGTTGCAGGTTCATTAACCTCCTACATCTTCAAATTCAAATGAAATTGACATCAAAGTCCTAACCTAAGGCACATCTACACATTATTGAATCTTAATTGATTTTATCCTAAATTCTACATTGGGGAATATTCCTAGTAATATTCCTATTTATCCTAATTAGCTTTAATTTAATTATTATTTGGTGATAAATCTTATTTATCTTAAAGTTTGATTAATTGAATATTCTGAATATTTAATTAATCAGATTTAATACTGCCACTTAATTATTTAACTGAATTAAACTATTCCTAAATTATATTATTTTATTTTGACAATAAATTTAAAATCTCATGACTAATTGATTAAATTCTTATTTAATTGATTAATGTCAATTGTCAATTTTTAATAATATAGTTTTTGAATAAAATTTGATTTAATGATTGATTAACCCATAAATCAATTGTTTTAATTCAAAAATCAGTTAAGTTGAGAATAAATCACTTTATTTTTAATTAATTTATAATTAAATCATACACAATCAAAAAAGCAGTCAACTTTAAAACAACTTTAAATCAACTTTCAATTTCAATTTGTTAACTTTCTAAACTCGACATCTGATGGTGAGTTGAAAAAAAATTAAAACTCTATTTTGAGATAAAACTACTTTTGCATGATTTTATTAGTTAATTAATTCTGATTTCTTGAGTTTATCATGAGTGATTTATGGCTTTTCTCAATGCATCCTCAAGCCCTATATTTCTATAAAAACAAGGCTCAGCTCTCTCAAAAATCCCTCAAGCTTTCAATCTCTCTAGATCTCTTGAATTTGCACAATTACTCTAGCAAATTTACAACTGAAGAACAAAGATTTGCGATAGGTAATTTGTGAGATCTTTCATAGTTGATCATTTAATTTTGCATAGTCTCATATCATAGTTTTCATATTCATTCATAGCATTCTTATATTAAATCTGCATTCAATCTCACTTTCATCCATTTAGCTTAGATTCATACAGTTTTTCATCCTTATTGCATAGAAAATACAAAAATCTAGATTAATCTACATTCATATAATCTTTCATATTTTGCATTCGAATCCTTTGTTTAGGTATTGCATTGTCACTGATCTCAATTCTAATCTGAGAACATCATACTCGCACCTACTAGAAGGTAGTAAATCGCCTGGTTAGCATAGTTTCAATTACTTGCAGATTTCAATTTTTTCTAAGCTCTAATGTTTTACTGAAGTGTTGTGTCTACAATAAGGTATAAAATTCACACACATTTTTGGCACCCACCGTGGGGCCCTAAAATGGGTTTCAATTCAATTTCTTTCAATTTCTTGTCATTTTTTGGTTAAAACTGCGATCTTTTATTTTTTGTTTGTACATTTTTCGTATGACTTTCTGACAAAAGTCATACCAGGAAGCACCCACTATCGTACGATAGTTGATTTTATTGAGGCTCGTATCAGCAGGTACATATTGTCATTTGGGAGCTCTATTGTTATATGAGAAGACACCCACTATCATATGAGTTTTCTAGACTATCGTTTGGGAGGTAACCCACTGTTGTATGAATTTTGACTCCAAAATTCAATTGTCGTTTCAAAATTTTTGGCAATTTTTCAGATTTGATTTTCAGATTTAGACTAACAACTAACCCTAACAATTAAGGATAGTAGATAGATGACCAATGTTGTGTAATCTTAATGTTGATAATATGAAGTATCTGTTTGACTTTTTTAGGTCACTCCTAGTTTGTGTGTGATAGCTCCACTGTATGTACATTTCTAAAGTTATTTGTGTATTTTTCTATCAAGTATATATAATATGGTAACGTTATGATAATATGAAGTATCTGTTTGACTTTATGATCATCTTTTACATACTGATGCAGGTGTCACTAGTTGCCATCGAGGGGTAATGTGAGGGGGTGTAGGTGTCAACTATTGATAAAGGAAAGGTAATTTTAAAGTAATTTAGTTTGTTTATGCATACATGTATACTTGTCAATTGTGCATACTCATTTTTAATTTACATGGTTTATTTGACAGAGAGTGGCACGTGATGATGCTGTGAGACCCTACCGTCATGATAGAGTCACAGGCATATCCATTCAAAGTGATAGCCCCATAGTACGTACATTTCTAAAGTTATTTGTGTGTATTTTTCTATCAAGTATATATAATATGGTCAAGTTATGATAATATGAAGTATCTGTTTGACTTTTCTAGGTCACTCCTAGTTTGAGGGAGCCAGAACAACAAGGGTTTGTATTGTTGATGACTCAACCAACAATCCCTAAAGAAAGTTCAACACAGGTAAGTCTTAATGTTAATTCAGTTATTTTGTAAACATATATTTGTTACCAAGTTTTTAACATTAAATAGTACAAATCGTAGATCAATCTCATGTTCACAAACATATACAGGTGGGAGTCGACATTGGTGGCACTATTCCTGCGCTACCAAGGACATATATTAGGTCTCCTACCCGCGGGAGGAGATAGAGAGGAGAGGTATATGAGAGTTCAATTTTAGTTTAAATTTTATTTTTTATTGTTGACTATGATTCTAAATTGTAATCTAACTTGGGGTTTCACTTTTGTGTTTGAATGCAGGATCCATTAGAGCTGAAGAGTACTTCAAAGAGGCTCCATTTTGATGATCCACTAGTAGAATAGGATGTCCTAGAAATATTTGTAGTTGAAATTCTTATTTTGAGATGTCATATGACATATTTTGAGATGGTGTATGCCACATTGTATCTAGATATGTTGACATATAAATATGTACAAAATTATTGTTAATTGTTAATTATGTGTTCATTTATTCATTGTTAGTATGTAAATATGCTTGTGCACATATGTACTCATGTGTATAATTTATGCCTAAAGTATATTCATGTATATTCAAGTACATTATTCATAACCTAAATTCACGTGTGTGGGCTACATGCATGACTTAAGTGAATTCATGTTGTATGCTTTATAATTTATGTTCTACATGTATGCTTCATGACTTAAGAAAATTTATGTGTACACTTTATGTGCTATGTGTGTTCACACGTGTAATTCATCATTTGAGGTATATAAGGATATCTATTAAAGTGGTTTCAAGTTTTTAGACTTACCCTTTACCCCCAATGGCTAAAAGACTTGAAATTGGCCTAATTAAATAATCAAACACCCTTTTGGCCATATCAAAACATATTGGTCTTTTGGACAAAATATTAGTACTCTGTCTGTACACTTGAAAATACAATAGGAATTCCTAAGAAATGTCATCCTATAGCATCTCATGGATCTTTGATACCTCTCACAGGGTCTAAGTTATGAGCCTAGAAATTTCACTGCCCGATCGTGCTTAGTGCACTTTGGGGACATTTTGGTCCGGTGTGGTCCGGAATGTTCTGTTGACTCATTGGTTGAAATGGGGTTGTCCCTAGCATTTACCTATCCAATCAGAGCTAATGGCACAGTCCTTTTGGTGCCAGGATGAATGGTTTGGAAGTAATCCATTGGTGCAACTTTCAACTAACCCTCACTACAAGTTTTGGCATCGAGCGAGACTGGCGTGCAAAATTCAAAAAAAATTGAATTTCCTAGAATGGAGAGAGGTTATTGTAGGCCTCAAAAATTCCATCTTTAGCATCTCACAGATCTCCAATACCTCTCATAGGGTCTAAGTTATGAGCCTGGAAAGTTCGCTGCTCAATCTTGCTTAGTGCACCTTGGGGACACTTTGGTCTAGCATGGTCCATAATGTTCTGCTGACTCAATGGTCAAAATGGGGTTCTACCTAGCATTTACCCACCCAACCCAAGCTAATGGAATAGTCCATTCAGTGCCAGGATGAATGGTTTGGAAGTAATACATTGGCGCAACTTTCAACTGACCCTCACTGCAAGTTTTGGCATCGAGTGAGACTGGCGTGCCAAATTCAAAAAAATTTGAATCTCCCAAAATGGAGAGAGGTTATTTTAGGCCTTAGAAACACCATCTTGTAGCATCTCATGAATCTTTGATACCTCTCACAGGGTCTGAGTTACAAGCCTAGAAAGTTTGCTGCCCAATCATGCTTAGTGCACCTTGGGGACACTTTGGTCTGGCATGGTCCGGAATGTTCTGCTGACTTAGTGGTCAAAATGGGGTTCTCCCTAGCATTTAACTTCCCAACCATAGATAATGGCATAGCCCATTCAGTGCCAAGACAAATGGTTTGGAAGTAATCCATTGGCGCAACTTTCAACTGACCCTCACTGCAAGTTTTGGCATCGAGCGAGACTAGCATGCCAAATTCAAACAAATTTGAATCTCCTAGAATGGAGAGAGGTTATTGTAGGCCTCAAAAACACCATCTTGTAGCATCTCATAGATCTCTGATACCTCTCACAGGGTCTGAGTTACGAGCATAAAAAGTTCACTGCTCAATTATGCTTAGTGCACCTTGGAGACACTTTGGTTCGGTGTGGTCCGAAACGTTCTGCTGACTCAGTGGTCAAAATGGGGTTGTCCCTAGAATTTACCCACCCAACTGGAGCTAATAGCATAGTCTATTCAGTGCCAGTACAAATGGTTTGGAAGTAATCCATTGGCGCAACTTTCAACTGACCCTCACTGCAAGTTTGGGAATCAAGCGAGACTTGTGTGCCAAATTCAAACAAATTTGAATCTCCCAGAATGGAGAGAGGTTATTTTGGGCCTCAAAAACTCCATCTTGTAGTATCTCATAGATCTCTGATACCTCTCATGGGGTCTGAGTTATGAGCCTAGAAATTTTGATGCCCAATCATGCTTAGTGCACCTTGGGGACACTTTGGTCCGACGTGGTCCGGAATGTTCTCCTGATTCAGTGGTCAAAATGGGGTTATTCCTAGCATTTACCCGCCCAATCAGAGCTAATGGCATAGTCCATTTGGTGTCAGAATGCAATCCTTGAACACTATCCCTTCACCCAGGGAATCATCATTTTACTTTGAACACATTTGACCAATTTTGACTCAATGACTCCAACTATTACATCATTTAACGATACAAATGTAATGAAATTAAGACAATAGAAATGTAAGGATACAAAATTAAGATGATACAAATTATATAAGGATACAACATTCATAGTAAGGAAACATGTTTTTTGCACTTTACATGGCATTAAGACGATACAAATGTGGGCTTTTAATATTTGCAAATTAACCCCATGGGCTCTTTTATATTTCCAATTTTGCATCAAATTTTTTATATACAAAATTTGGCATCTAAATATGCACATTACATTCGATTGTTGTTTTTATATACAAAATTTGGCATCTAAATATGCACATTACATTCGATTGTGTTTTTATATACAAAATTTGGCATCTAACTATGCACATTACATTCGATCGTTGGTTTTATATACAAAATTTGGCATCTAAATGTGCAAATTACACAACTATATATAAAAAATAAGTGTCCTTTCCACTCCAATCCTTGCATTTGGGAGGCAGAAGAAAAGTTAATAGAGAATATAAGAAGTACCCTTTTGGCATCTAAATATGCAAATTACAGAACTATATTTTAACTTGAGTTGAACTTACCTATTGAAGTGTGTCTGAAGAGTCATCTCTTTGCTTGAGAGTATTCAGTATTGTTTCATGATCAGCAGTGCTAATAGTCCAAAGTTCCTTTGTCTTTGGTTTTCCTTGATGTTTCAACAACTTAACATTGGCTGCTATAACAAGGTGTGAATACATGAGAATGGTTTTGTGCTTCTCATAGTCTTCAAACGCAGGAATGCCATCATTTCTAATCATGTATATGTGTGCAACCATGTTTCCGCAACAACATGTGATCTTGTTGGATATGTGAACATATCATCATCTGTCGTCAGTTGTGCAAGTTTCTGCTTTCATCATACACAACGTGCTAACCATGTTCCCACAACAACATGTGATCCTATTGGATATGTGAACATATCATCATCTGTCATCAGCTGTGCAAGTTTCTACTTTCCTCATACACAATGTGCTAACCAGTAATCTGATCTCTCATCATTCCCTTCTGGTGCAACCAATGCAAAAACATGTCCTGGCTATAGAAGATCTGAAATATGGTCATAGTCAAGTGAACAATCCATGTCATCATTTATTATAGAGGCTGTGAGAGATAAAGGAGTAAGATAATGTGGAACCCATGTATCAACCCACTCACTTGAGTCACACTGATCCCAATCACACTGAAGACAACTCGAGCAATAACAAGCCAACTCTCATGTCAAAATTGTCCATGTACCAGCATCTAAGCTTCAAAATGAATGCATTTTTGAACAATCTTTCAGAGTTTGACAATCCAACCTATCTCCTATTGTGCCCAACTCAACCAACCAAAAGAATCTGTGCACTGTTGAATCAAGAGTCCCTCCTGTGACAATGTTGAAGTACACCAATCAACAATAGAATGGGCATCAATGAGTTCTACACCTGAAATCCTCAATTGCTCCTTAACTAGAGCTCTCTTTATGCATGCACCTGCTCCATCATGCTCCCCTTTTCCATGACCGACCTAAAAAAAACTCCAAATATGAGGTACACCTCTCTCTGCATGCATTCTACATAACCAATAAAACATACGAGCATTTTTTAATAGACCTGTGCAATTATCTGACCAAATGAGATGTCTATCCATAACAATATTATTTTCCCACACCCACTCAAAATAATTCTCAAAGCAATGTTGGAAAAACTTAGATGAGTGTGATCTATCATTTCTCATATAAAAATGGTACTCTCCGATTATCTTTTGGTCATCTTCTGTACTGTCAGGGGAATATCTATATGTTATGTGCACAAAAATAGAAACCTAAATAGAATTGTAATATTGAGCTTGCAACTCATTTTGGGGCTGCAATGTATAGATCTCTACAATGTCAACAACCAATATAATAGTGCCAATAAGGAAAGTGTCCTTACACATCCTAAATTGTTGATCCAACCACTGAGACTTGTGACTATGCCTTGCATACTTGTAAAAAAGATTCTTCCTGAAATTTGAAATAAAATCAGTTACCTTGCATTCTTTAGTAACCAACTCACATCTAGAGCCTTCACCTCCACTTTTCAATGTATATGTAATGGTTTCATATACCTTTTTGTGGACAATTGTCTTTCCAAAATCATGTTCGCAGCCCTCACGAAAACATTCAACAAAATTCACTAGCCCACCACACTCTGAGCACTTGTCATTTAAGCAATATTTTTTATAAAAGAAACATCCATCATCTCTAGGACATAAAAAATGATCTAGCAAGTCTCTTGATGATTTTTGGAAGAGCACTTGCACCACACTCCTCCAACATTTCACTACTATAAAAAGTAGAATGAATGGATTGTAACTATTCATGGTGTATTGAAAACTCCACATGATATTTGCAACAACAAGTATTTCGAATCTTAAGAGGCACACAAAAAAAAGGCTTCAGGGCTTCAAAATCTCTTTGTGATATTTGCAATGTTGGATGTGTTTCACAAAATTTTTTGAACAACATTGTTTGACTCACCTCCAAATAATGTTTGGGATGTGGGGTGCAGTCTTGAATGCCAATTCTCAACTTCAAGACATCCTTCACATTTGGTGAGACTCTTGAGTTAGATTGCCAAAATAGTTTAATTTGATCATTCACAACATTGGTAAGCTTCTTATCACAATGTGAAAGTCTCCCACCATAAGCCCATGTATCATTTTGAAGAGGATCATAAAGTATTTCTCTTCTTGCAAGTGCTCTATCCAAAGATTTATGATTTAGATTCAAGTCAACACAAGTCTGTCTCATCAAACGAGCCTTTCTAAAATGATGACTTACAAAGGAGGTTGTAATAACCCTTCTAGTGGCCCTCTTATCTTTTTCCTTGGTAGTCTTCCCAATGGAATTGAGAGCACTAAAAATATTTCTCACAATAATAGCATTCCGCTCCTTTTTCTTGTTCACACTAATCTTCAATTTGACTAGTATACGTCTCATATTTTGCATCTTTAACAATTGCACAAACATTTGACATTGCTCAACCAACATCTTGTACCTAAAAAATTGATCAAAAAGTTTTGAAACCCACAACCGAACGGTTCTTTCTGATCTCTTACCATCAAAATTTCTCATTATGTTCTCATCAATTTCAAGTAACCATTTAGTTCTTCTGGAAGGTCTCAATTTTGAAGTTTGTCTTTCTTCCTCCAAAGGGACTTCATTTCTCATATAATTTGGGGATGTGTAACATTGATTTGGTTCTTTTGCACCATTATCATTGTCAATTCCTTCATATTAAATCAGTGGATTGTCATTGGAAATGTCCACACTTCCATTGGCCACATCTACATGTTCATTTTAAAAACCTACATTTTCATCTTCAAAACCTCAATTGTCATTTTCAAAACCTACATTTTCATCTTCAAATTCATGTTCTTCACTTGAAACCACATTCAAAGGTGGGTCTATGCCGACATCTTCATTCATATTTAACATACCTTGTCTCGTTCCGATGGGAAACCCTATCCATTTCCCTATAAACTTCAACATCTTCATTTGTGAGTCTCCTCTTCCGTTTATGCTTTTGAAGACTACTAATCCCAATAGTTAGACCAAAAAGTAGATGCAAATACCTTTGGTAATAGAGAAAATCACCCCCAAAAAAGATGAAATAGCTTTGGTAATCAAGAAAACCACCCCACGAAAAGATGAAATACCTTTGGTAATAGAGAAAATCACCCCAAAAAAAGATAAAATACCTTTAGTAATTGAGAAAATCACCCAAAAAAAAGATGAAATACCTTTGGTAATAGAGAAAATAACCCCAAAAAGTAGTTTTTTGTCTTCTCACTGCAACTTGAATCCCGTAATTCAGAAAAAAAAAGCAGGACTCTTTGGAGGGACCCAGAGAATCTTATTTTTTTTAACACCAGTAAACATAATCAGATATCTGATCATATCGAATATCTGATATTATCAGATATCTGATATTTTACACTTTCTCACTCTCACCTCTCTCTCTCTCCTCTCTCTCTCTCTCACCAAGAGAGAGAGAGAGAGGACTTCCTAGGGGCCCTAGTACACCTTATCATGTGTTAGGACCCCTAGCAAGTCCTCATGACCCCTTTCAACATATTTGAACACTCAAGTGTGTCCTCAAGGGTCCTACGACTCTTTAGGACACACTTGAGCATTTGAATGTGTCAAAAGCGGTCATGGGGATTTCCTAGGGGTCCTAGTACATCTTATCATGCATTAGGACCCCTAGGAAGACCTCATGACCCCTTTTGACACATTTGAACACTCAACTATGTCCTGAGCGGTCCTACAACTCTTTAGGACACACTTGAGCATTCAAATGTGTTGAAAGGGATCATGGGGACTTCGTAGGCATCCTAGTATGCCTTCTCATGCATTCGGACCCCTAGGAAGTCCTCATGACCCCTTTCAAAACATTTGAATGCTCAAGTGTGTTCTAAGTTGTCCTACAACTCTTTAGAACACACTTGAGCATTCAAATGTGTTGAGAGGGGTCATGGGGACTTCCTAGGGGTCATAGTATGCCTTATCACATGTTAGGACCCCTACGAAGTCCTCATGACCCCTTTTGACACATTGGAATGCTCAAGTGTGTTTGAAGGGGTCGTAGGACCCTTAGGACACACTTGAGAATTCAAATGTGTTGAAAGGGGTCATGAGGACTTCCTAGGGGTCCTAGTACACCTTATCACATGTTAGGACCCCTAGGAAGTCCTCATGACCCATTTTGACACTTTTGAATGCTCAAGTGTGTCCTAAAGGGTCCTACAACTCTTTAGGACACACTTGAGTAGTCAAATGTGTTGAAAGGGGTCATGAGGACTTCCTAGGGGTCCTGGTATGCCTTATCATGTATTTTCACCCCTAGGAAGTCTTCATGACCCCTTTTGACACATTTGAATGCTCAAGTGTGTCCTAAGGGGTCCTACGACTCTTTAGGACACACTTGAGCATTCAAATGTGTTGAAAGGGGTCATGGGGACTTCCTAGGGGTCCTAGTAAGCCTTATCATGCGTTAGCACCCCTAGGAAGTCCTCATAACCTCTTTCGACACATTTAAATACTCAAATGTGTCCTAAGGGGTCCTATGACTCTTTAGGATACATTTGAGCATTCAACTATGTTGAAAGGGGTCATAGGGAATTCCTAGGGGTCCTAGTATGCCTTATCACATGTTAGGACCCCAAGGAAGTCCCTATGACCCCTTTCAACACATTTGAATGCTCAAGTGTATCCTAAGGGGTTGTACGACTCTTTAGGACACACTTGAGCATTCAAATGTGTTGAAAGGGGTCATGGGGACTTCCTAGGGTTCCTAGTATGCCTTATCACGCATTAGGAACCTTAGGAAGTCCCCATGACCCCTTTCAACACATTGGAATGCTCAACTATGTTTGAAGGGGTCGTAGGACCCCTTAGGACACACTTGAGCTTTGAAATGTGTCGAAAGGGGTCATGAAGACTTCCTAGGGGTCCTAGTATGCCTTATCATGTTAGGACCCCTAGAAAGTCCCCATGACCCCTTTTAACACATTTGAATGTCAAGTATGTCCTAAGTGGTCCTACAACTCTTTAGGACACACTTAATCATTCAAATGTGTCAAAAGGGGTCATGGGGACTTCCTAGGGGTCCTAGTACACCTTATCATGTGTTAGGACCCCTAGGAAGTCCACATGACCCTTTCAACACATTGCAATGCTCAAGTATTTCCAAACAGGTCATAGGATCCCTTAGGACACACATGAGCATTCAAATGTGTTGAAAGGGGTTTTGAGGACTTTCTAGGGGTCCTAGTACACCTTATCACACATTAGGACCCCTAGGAAGTCCTCATGACCCCTTTCGACACATTTGAATGCTCAAGTGTGTGCTAAGGGGTCCTACGAGTCTTTTGGACACACTTGAGCAATCAAATGTGTTGAAAGGGGTCATGGGGACTTCCTAGGGGTCCTAGTATGCCTTATCACATGTTAAGACCCCTAAGAAGTCCTCATGACCCCTTTCAACACATTTGAATACTCAAGTGTGTCCTAAGGGGTCCTACGACTCTTTAGGACACACTTGAGCATTCAAATGCATGAAAAGGGGTCATGGGGACTTCCTAGGGTTCGTAGTATGCCTTATCATATTTTAGGATGCCAAGGAAGTCCTCATGACCCCTTTTGACATGTTTAAATGCTTAAGGGTTTCCTAAGGGGTTGGACGACTCTTTAGTACACACTTGAGCATTCAAATGTGTCGAAAGGGGCCATGGGGACTTCCTCGGGATCCTAGTACAATTTATCATGTGTTAGGACCCCTAGGAAGTCCCCATGACCTTTTTTAACACATTTGAATGCTCAAGTGTCTCCTAAGGGGTCCTACATCTCTTTGGGACACACTTGAGAATTCTAATCTATCAAAAGGGGTCATGGGGACTTCCTAGGGGACCTAATATGTCGTATCATGCGTTAGGACTCCTAGCAAGTCCCCATGACCCCTTTTGACACATTTGAATGCTCAAGTGAGTCTGAAGGGCTCATAGGACCCCTTAGGACACACTTGAGCATTATAATGTATTGAAAGGGGTCATGATGACTTCCTAGGGGTCCTAGTATGCCTTATCATGTGTTAGGACCCGTAGAAAGTCCTCATGATCCATTTTGACAAATTTGAATGCTCAAGTGTGTCCTACGGGGTCCTACGACTCTTTCAAAAACACTTGAGCATTCAAATGTGTCAAAAGTGATCATGGGGACTTCCTAGGCATCCTAGTATGCCTTCGCATGAGTTCGGACCCCTAGGAATTCCTCATGACCCCTTTTGAAACATTTGAATGCTCAAGTGTGTTCTAAGGTGTCCTATGACTCTTTAGGACACACTTGAGCATTCAAATGTGTTGAAAGGGGTCATGGGGACTTCCTAGGGGTCATAGTATGCCTTCGATATGTTAGGACCCCTACGAAGTCCTCATGACCCCTTTTGACACATTGGAATGCTCAAGTGTGTCTGAAGGGGTCGTAGGACCCTTAGGACACACTTGAGAATTCAAATGTGTTGAAAGGGGTCATGAGGACTTCCTAGGGTTCCTAGTACACCTTATCACATGTTAGGACCCCTAGGAAGTCCTCATGACCCATTTTGACACTTTTGAATGCTCAAGTGTGTCCTAAAGGGTCCTATGACTCTTTAGGACACACTTGAGTAGTCAAATGTGTTGAAAGGGGTCATGGGGACTTCCTAGGGGTCCTAGTATGCCTTATCATGCATTCACACCCCTAGGGAGTCTTCATGACCCCTTTCAACACATTTGAATGCTCAAGTGTGTCCTAAGGGGTCCTATGACTCTTTAGGACACACTTGAGCATTCAAATGTGTTGAAAGGGGTCATGGGGACTTCCTAGGGGTCCTAGTAAGCCTTATCATGCGTTAGGATCCCTAAGAAGTCCTCATGACCCCTTTCAACACATTTAAATACTCAAGTGTGTCCTAAGGGGTCCTATGACTCTTTAGGACACACTTGAGCATTCAACTATGTTGAAAGGGGTCATAGGGAATTCCTAGGGGTCCTAGTATGCCTTATAACATGTTAGGACCCCTAGGAAGTCCCCATGACCCCTTTCAACACATTTGAATGCTCAAGTGTGTCCTAAGTGGTGGTACGAATCTTTAGGACACACTTGAGCATTCAAATGTGTTGAAAGGGGTCATGGGGACTTCCTAGGGTTCCTAATATGCCTTATCATGCATTAGGACCCCTAGGAAGTCCCCATGACCCCTTTCGACACATTGGAAGGCTCAACTATGTTCGAAGGGGTCGTAGGACCCCTAAGGACACAATTGAGCATTGAAATGTGTTGAAAGGGGTCATGAAGACTTCCTAGGGGTCCTAGTATGCCTTATCATGTTAGGACCCCTAGAAAGTCCCCATGACCCCTTTTAACACATTTGAATGTCAAGTATGTCCTAAGTGGTCCTACAACTCTTTAGGACACACTTAATCATTCAAATGTGTCAAAAGGGGTCATGGGGACTTCCTAGGGGTCCTAGTACACCTTATCACATGTTAGGACCCCTAGGAAGTCCACATGACCCTTTCAACACATTGCAATGCTAAAGTATTTCCAAACAGGTCATAGGATCCCTTAGGACACACATGAGCATTCAAATGTGTCAAAAGGGGTTTTGAAGACTTTCTAGGGGTCCTAGTACACCTTATCACACATTAGGACCCCTAGGAAGTCCTCATGACCCCTTTCGACACATTTGAATGCTCAAGTGTGTCCTAAGGGGTCCTACGAGTCTTTTGGACACACTTGAGCAATCAAATGTGTTGAAAGGGGTCATGGGGACTTCCTAGGGGTCCTAGTATGCCTTATCACATGTTAAGACCCCTAAGAAGTCTTCATGACCCCTTTCAACACATTTGAATACTCAAGTGTGTCCTAAGGGGTCCTACGACTCTTTAGGACACACTTGAGCATTCAAATGCATGAAAAGGGGTCATGGGGAATTCTTAGGGTTTGTAGTATGCCTTATCATGTTTTAGGATGCCAAGGAAGTCCTCGTGACCCTTTTCGACACATTTAAATGCTTAAGGGTTTCCTAAGGGGTTGGACGACTCTTTAGGACACACTTGAGCATTCAAATGTGTCGAAAGGGGTCATGGGGACTTCCTAGGGGTCCTAGTACAATTTATCACATGTTAGGACCCCTAGAAAGTCCCCATGACCTTTTTCAACACATTTTAATGCTTAAGTGTCTCCTAAGGGGTCCTACATCTCTTTGGGACACACTTGAGCATTCTAATCTAACAAAAGGGGTCATGGGGACTTCCTAGGGGACCTAATATGCCGTATCATGCGTTAGGACTCCTAACAAGTCCCCATGACCCCTTTTGACACAATTGAATGCTCAAGTGTGTCTGAAGGGGTCATAGGACCCCTTAGGACACACTTGAGCATTATAATGTATTGAAAGGGGTCATGATGACTTCCTAGGGGTCCTAGTATGCAATATCATGTGTTAGGACCCCTAGGAAGTCCTCATGATCCCTTTCGACAAATTTGAATGCTCAAGTGTGTCCTACGGGGTTCTACAACTCTTTCGGACACACTTGAGCATTAAAATGTGTTGAAAGGGATCATGGGGACTTCCTAGAGGTCCTACTATGCCTTATCACATGCTAGGACCCCTAGGAATTCCTCATGACCCCTTTCAACACATTTGAATGCTCAAGTGTGTCCTAAGGGGTCCTACAGCTCTTTAGGACACACTTGAGCATTCAAATATGTCAAAGGGGACCATGGGGACTTCCTAGGGGTCATAATATGTCTTATCACATGTTAGTACCCTTAGGAAGTCCCCATGACCCCTTTCGACACATTTGAATGCTCAAGTGTGTCCTAAGGGGTCCTACGACTTCTTAGGACATAGTTGAGAATTCAAATGTGTTGAAAGGGGTAATGAGGACTTCCTAGGGGTCCTAGTATGTCTTATCATGTGTTAGGACACATACGAAGTCCTCATGACCCCTTTTGACACATAAGAATTCTCAAGTGTGTCCAAAGGGGTTGTAGGACCCCTTAGGACACACTTGAGCATTCAAATGTGTCGAAAGGGGTTATGAGGACTTGCTAGGGGTCCTAGTACACCTTATCACGTGTTAGGACCCCTAGGAAGTCCTCGTGACCCCTTTCGACACATTTGAATGCTCAAGTGTGTCCTAAGGTGTCCTACAAGTCTTTAAGACACACTTGAGTATTCAAATGTGTCAAAAAAGGTCATGGGGACTACCTAGTGGTCCTAGTATGCCTTATCATGTGTTAGGACCCATAGGAAGTCTTCATGACCCCTTTCAACACATTTGAATGCTCAACTATGTTCTAAGGCCTCCTACAACTCTTTAGGACACACTTTAGTATTCAAATGTGTCAAAAGGGGTCATAGAGACTTCCTAGGGGTCCTAGTACACCTTATCACATGTTAGGACCCCTAGGAAGTCCTCATGACCCCTTTCGACACATTGGAGTGCTCAAGTGTTTCTGAAGGTGTTGTAGGACCCCTTAGGAAATACTTGAGCATTGAAATGTGTCAAAACAGGTTATGGGGACTTTCGAGGGGTCCTAGTATGCCTTATCACTTGTTAGGACCCCTAGGAAGTCCTCATGACACCTTTCGACACATTTGAATGCTCAAGTGTGTCCTACGGAGCCCTACAACTCTTTAGGACACACTTGAGCATTCAAATGTGTCGAAAGGGGTCATGGTGACTTCCTAGGGGTTCTAGTATGCCTTATCACATGTTAGGACCCCTAGGAAGTCCTCATGACCGCTTTCGACACATTTGAATGCTCAAGTGTGTCGTAAGTGGTCCTACAACTCTTTAGGACACACTTGAGCCTTCAAATGCATCGAAAGGGGTCATGGGGACTTGCTTGGGGTCCTAGTATGTCTTATCACATGTTAGGACCCCTACAAAGTTCTCATGACCCCTTTCGACACATTTGAATGCTCAAGTGTGTCCTAAGGGGTCCTACGACTCTTTAGGACACACTTGAGCATTCAAATCTTTTGAAAGGTATCATGGGGACTTCCTAGGGGTTCTAGTATGTCTTATCACGTGATAGGACCCCTAGGAAGTCCCCATGACCCCTTTTGACACATTCAAATGCTCAAGTGTGTTCTATGGGGTCCTACGACTCTTTAGGACAGATTTGAGCATTTAAATATGTTGAAAGGGGTCATGGGGACCTCCCAGGGGACCTAGTATGTTGTATTACATGTTAGGACTCCTAGGAAGTCCCGATGACCCCTTTTGACTAATTCAAATGCTCAAGTGTGTTTGAAGGGGTCGTAGCACCCCTTAGGACACACTTGAGCATTATAATATGTTGAAAGGGGTCATGAGGACTTCCTAGGGGTCCTATTATGCCTTATCACATGTTAGGATGCCTAAGAAGTCCTCATGACCCTTTTTTTACACATTTGAATGCTCAAGTGTGTCCTCAGGGGTCCTACGACTCTTTAGGACACACTTCAGTATTAAAATGTGTCAAAAGGGATCTTCGGGACTTCCTAGGTGTCCTAGTACACCTTATCACATGTTAGGACCCCTAGGATGTCCTCACGACCCCTTTTGAACATAGTTGAATGCTCAAGTGTGTGCTAAGGGGTCCTACGACTCTTTAGGACACACTTGAGCATTCAGATGTGTCAAAAGGGGTCATGGGGACTTTCTAGGGGTCGTATTATGCCTTATCACACATTAGGACCTCTAGGAAGTCCCCATGACCACTTTCAACACATTTGAATGCTTAAGTTTGTTGTAAGGGGTCCTACGACTGTTTAGGACACACTTGTGAATTCAAATGTGTCGAAAAGGGTTATGGGGACTTCGTAGGGGTCCTAGTATGCCTTATCATGTGTTAGAACACCTAGGAAGTCCTCATGACCCATTTCAACACATTGGAATGCTCAAGTGTGTCTGAAGGGGTCGTAGGACCCCTTAGGACACACTTGAGCATTCAAATGTGTTGAAAGGGGTCATGAGGACTTCCTAGGGGTCCTAGTATGCCTTATCATGTGATAGGACCCCTAGAAAGTTTTCATGACCCCTTTTGGCACATTTGAATGCTCAAGTGTGTCGTAAGGGGTCCTACGACTCTTTAGGACACACTTGAGTATTCAAATGTGTCGAAAGGGGTGATGGGGACTTCTTAGAGGTCCTAGTATGCCTTATCACGCATTAGGACCCCTAGGAAGTCCTCATGACCCTTTTTGATACATTTAAAATCTCAAGTGTGTCCTAAGGGGTCCTACGACTCTTTAGGACACACTTTTGCATTCAAATGTGTCGAAAGGGGTCATGGGGACTTCCTAGGGGTGCTAGTATGCCTTATCATGTGTTAGGACCCCTAGGAGTTCCTCATGACCCCTTTCAACACATTTTAACACTCAAGTGTGTCCTAAGGGGTCCTATGACTCTTTAGGACACACTTGAGAATTCAAATGTGTCGAAAGGGGTCATGGGGACTTCCAAGGGGTCCTAGTACACCTTATCACATGTTAGGGTGGCTAGGAAGTCCCCATCACCACTTTCGACACATTTGAATGCTAAATTGTGTCCTAAGGGGTCCTACAACTCTTTGGGACACACTTGAGCATTCAAATATATCGAAAGGGGTCAATGGGACTTCCTAGGGGTCGTAGTATGCCTTATCATGTGTTAGGACCCCTAGGAAGTCTCCATGACCCCTTTTGACACATTGGAATTCTCAAGTGTGTTTGAATGGATAGTAGGACCTGTTCGGACACACTTGAGCATTCAAATGTGTCGAAAGGGGTCATGAGGACTTCCTAGGGGTCCTAGTATGCCTTATCACATGATAGGACCCCTAGGAAGTCCTCATGACCCCTTTTGACACATTTGAATGCTCAAGTGTGTCCTAAGGGGTTGGAGGACTCTTTAGGACACACTTGAGCATTCAAATGTGTCGAAAGGGGTCATGGGGACTTCCTAGGGGTCCTAATATGCCTTATCTCATGTTAGGACCCCTAGAAAGTCCTCATGACCCCTTTCAACATATTTGAATGCTCAAGTGTGTCCCAAGGGGTCCTCAAACTCTTTAGGACACACTTGAGCATTCAAATATGTTGAAAGGGGTCATGGGGACTTCTTAGAGGTCCTAGTATGCGTTATCATGCATTAGGACCCCTAGGAAGTCCTCATGACCCCTTTTGACACATTTGAATGCTCAAGTGTGTCCTAAGGGGTTGTATGAATGCTCAAGTGTGTCCTAAGGGGTCCTGCCACCCCTTAGGACACACTTGAGCATTCAAATGTGTCAAAAGGGGTCATGAGGACTTCCTAGGGGTCCTAATGTGTGATAAGGCATACTAGGACCCCTTGGAAGTCCCCATGACCCCTTTCGACACATTTGAATGCTCAAGTGTGTCCTAAAGAGCCGTAGGGCACCTTAGGACACACTTGATTGTTTAAATGTGTCGAAAGTGTTCATGAGGACGTCCTAGGGGTCCTAACGTGTGATAAGTCATACTAGGACCCCTAGGAACTCTCTCTCTCTCTCTCTCTCTCTCTCTCTCTCTCGCTGATCTAGAGCATTCACCTCCACTTTTTAATGTATATTTAAATGTTTCTTATACCTTTTTGTGGACAATCTACCTTAAATGTTCTTACATCAATTTTTATGCCACTGTTAGTTTCTAGAACAGATGATGAGTGTACAGTGGTTCTACATCTGTGTGAAATTTATTTTTGAGAGTTAAAAAATCAATTGATTGTATTCAATCGAGGGGAAGTCCATTGGAATCTACTTATTCAGTATTGTCAGATCATTGAAATTACAAGGAGTCTGTAGAAAAATCCTGTGCTGGATACTTTCAAGAGGATTTGTGCTGAAACTGTCTGTCCTCAAATCAACTGTGCATGTATTTTTTTCAAAATCATTTTGTATATCAAATAATATAATACATACTAATATAAAAATTTATATTCTAATAGTTATGCTTTGCTATTATTATTTAATATTAATATTTAAAATGAAAGGAATATTAACATAACATAAAAAGAATACAACTTAATTTATAAACGAATTAATATTACTATTAAAAAATACATTTATTATGAAGTTTGAATTTGGGAAAAGAGGGGCAATTGAAATTTCCAAATAGGCGGGCTTTTTTGGATATTCGATAATATCGGATATCTAAAAATATTGGATATCCAATTGGATCGGATATCTGATTAGGCTTGGTATTTGCTTTGGCATTACCAAACGTGGGTGGTCAACCCTTTAGGCATGTTTCAGGAGATAGTTCTTGATACCAAAACTTCGACGATGTAGCTGATGACTATTTTTTCACTTGAAATTGATGAAATGAAAAGGGTTTCTTAAAGACATTATTAGCTTTCCATCAATATAATTGCTGTCAAATTTTGAGTTCCGTATGTAATTATTACTTATTTTTCAATTGACTTATCTTTAAAGTCGTAATTGACATACTGATTGAAAAACAACTATAACTTTGAAACTGTTTAACCTTTTTGAAATTTGAAACATGCGTCACATTATATGTTTCGACTACTATAAGAAAAAAAAAAGTTTAGAATTTGGTAAAATTTTGAAATAGTTAAGGTGGTCAGACACGAGAGTTTTTTTATTCTAAAAAATTTGTAGCAGAAAATTCATAATTAATTATTTATTTGATCAAAAATTATAAAAAAATATGCGTCACATCCAAGCATGAGTGTACTACTTATATCTAGAATCTTGGGAAAATATATCATCATTTGATTGTGATTAAGGTGGTCAGACATACACGTACTTTTTATCTTTTCCCTAAAATTTTTGTAGTACTGCATTGAAATCTAAAATTTTGAACAAAAAGACAAAAAAAATTTCAAACAAGCGCTAGTAATTTAGAAACTACATTCAATTTCCTACAGATTCTATTCTTACAACTTTTCCACATAAGGTTCATAAGATGTTCAACCTTTTACGTCAAGTTGACTAACCCTAATTTTCTAATTTTTCATTGCCACTTAAGGCCATAGTTTGGTAGACCATGATCCTACACATACCCATATAGGTGATATACCCAAAGTTTCTGGTAACTCAACTTCATATGCATTACCTAAATTAAATTTCCTCAAGATCTTATAGTGCCCAAACTTCCTCATCTTCAATTTATTGTATGTTCCAATTGGAAATATTTCCTTTCGCAAATATACCATCACCTCATATCCCTCTTGAAATCTCTTATGTCTCTACTTTTGATCCACTTTCTCCTTATACTTTTGGTTCATGTCTTCCAAATACTAATTCACCTGATTATGCAATTACTTCATGTGTTATGTAAATTCTTCTGCTTCTGCACTTCTTCTTTTTTCATAACTGATATCCCTTAATTCTAATACACCTTTAGGATTCATGCCTATAAAAATATCAAATGGTGTCTTCCCCATGCTTTGTTTCATTGAATTTTTGTATGTAAACTCTTCTTGTACAAGTATCAAATCCCAATTTCCAGCTTTCTCTCCAACTAAACATCTCAAAAAATTCCTCAAACTTTTGTTCACTACTTATGTCTATCCATCTGTTTGTCAGTGAAATGAAGATCTAAACTTCAATTTTTCCTTCATCTTCCTCAAAAATGTCTTCCCAAAGTAACCAACAAATTTAGTGTCCCTTTCTAAAATAATACTTCTAGGTAACTCATGCAAACTCACAATCTCCTTGAAAAATAGATTTTCTACATGTACTACATATATTGTCTTCTTACAAAGTATGAAATGTTCCATCCTGGAAAATCTATCCACTACCAAAACTATGGAATCATTCCCTCTTTGTGTCTTAGGAAATCCAAGTACAAAATTGATTCTTATATCTTCCCAAAGTTTATCAGGTACTCTCAAAGGTTTATACAATACAACATTATGACTACATCCTTTTGCAACTTGACAAATTCTACAATTCTAAACAAATTTCCATAAATCCTTATGAATTTGAGGCCAAAAGTAATTCTCACTTACAAAAGCCACTGTCTTGTTAATGCCAAAATGTCCTTCTAATCTACCACTATGATTTTTCGTTATCATATTATATCTCATAGAATTATGACGCACACACAAATAATTTCCCCTAAATAACACCTCATCTTGAATGAAGTAATCCATCCACTTGTTGTGGTCCACAACAACAGGTTCTTTACAAGATTCCCAATGTTTGGAAAAATTAGGGTCTTCTTCATACAAGGTCTTCAATTAATTAAATCCTAACACTTCAACTCTCATCTCTGTCAATAAATTCCTTCTCCTACTCAAAGCATCAAAAACTTATTTGACTTTCCACTTCTATGCTTTACAACAAATGTATAACTTTGCAAGAATTCTACCCATCTCATGTGTCTCTGTTCAACTTACCTTGACTATTCAAATATTGAAATTCTTGATGATCGACATACACCACAAACTTCTTAGGAAATAAGTAATGTATCCACTTCTTCAAGGCTTGAACTATGGAATATAATTCATGATCATATACTAAATATCTCCTCTTTTCATCATTCAACTTCTCACTAAAATAGGCAACATGTCTTCCTTCTTGACTTAGTATTGCTCCAATTTCATTTCCACTTGCTTCACAATCAACTTGAAATACTTTACTAAAATTTGGTAGGGATAATTGTTGGAAATATAGATGTAGTAACTGAGAGGGGGGGTGAATCAGTTAACCACAAAATATTACCACTGATCCCTTAAATATCTTAACAAATTATTTACCATGCCACTCGGTAAATATACAAAGAAATGCTAAAACTTGATCCTTGAAGTGTGTAATAATTAAACTATTCTTAAGCATTCATCACTGATTAACTTACATGAATAAAGAAAATAACATGAACACCAGAGACACCAGATTTATCGTGGAAACCCAATATGGGAAAAACCACCAATGTAACTAGTTACTATTTTTCACTCTTCTAAAGTGATGCCCGGTTAGAAGCCAACCCAGTAAAAGGTTACAAAACACACTGTTAGGTGTGACCTTGTTAGAGGATTTAATCACCCTGCTAGGAGTGGCCTTGTAAGAGCTCTTGAAACAATTCAATAGAACTGTCACCTTGTTAGAGGATTTACAAAATGGTTGTTAAACCAACTCAGTTAAGAGATTTTGATATCACAACTACAATTGTAAGAGAGTAACAATGAAATGAACTGCAACTGAATTGCTGAATATAGATCTCTGTTCTACTTCACTAGATCCTTACTGATCAAATAAATCTTTGCTACTCCTTAAGGATATCTAGCCATCCTTCAAAATTTGCACATACCTTTCTTCAAAATGATTTATGCATGCTCTATATATTTTATTCACCACTTGACCTTCTATATATATATGCCATTCTAATTAACATTTAGATTGTCAAGTTGGCACTAATAATTATTATAACAGTCGGCTTGGATAAACAAACTATAACAATAAAATCCTTTGAAGGGCCGACCTTGCTCGGTAAATATTAATCCTGAAAAGATTTCCTTCGGTGACTGAGAGAGGTCGGTAACCACAGTGAATTCTGCAACATCCTTCGAAGACTGAGAGAGCTTGGTAACCACTAATTTTCCTTCAATAACCAAGGAGGCTCGGTTAACACTGTTTCCCTATCATGTTTCCTTTTGACACCCAAGAGATCTCGGTAGACACTAAAAACCACCTAGCTGACCGACTGAGCTCGGTAGACACCGAGAACTACTTAGCTGACCGACTAAACTTGGTAGATACTAAGAATGATAATTGATATGACATTTGTGTGACATCAAAGACAACACATAGCTAATCTAACAATGTCCTTCAGACAATTGTATCCAACAATAACACATGTTGTTCAATCACATTTTGTTTCAACAACTCAAAACTTCTATTTTCTCCAGATGTTCACTTGAAATCCTTTCATACTCCCCTCATTGTCTATGTCATAGGATTGCAAACTGAATTGAAATTCCAAATAAACTTTTGATATAAACTATCCAATCCATGAAATTATCTTACTTCTCCAATGTTTTCAGGTGTAGGCCATTCAACTATTGTTTTCACCTTCTTAGGATCCATCTTCAATCCATTCAAAGATATTACAAGTCAGAAATATGTAAGTTCTTCCTTCATGAAAGAACTTATTAATGTTTATCGACAACTTATCTTCTCTCAACCTTTGCAATACTTGTCTAAAATACAACAAATCATCCTCATGAATGGATGTAGTAATCAGTGAAATCCATGAAGATGCTTAAATGAGTTGATCTTGAAATGAATGTAGAATCAAGGGTTCCTTCACAAATTTATGGATCTACACTTGCCAATCCTAAATCTTAAATGAATGTATGCTTGATAACCTCAATGGAGAAGGATAGAGAAGAAGAATGAATGTATAAATCTTCTTTATTTCTTGTAAATTCTTCTACTTGGCCATCATGGGAGAGAAATTTTGATGTAGGGGCATTCTAGGGTACTCGGTGAATCTACATGGAGGTGTGTTATTTTGGTTCTATGTTACTCAGTTGCAAATTTAACTGAAGGTCTTGGTTATTGAAGGAAGCTCGGTCGCTGAAGGAACTCGGTGATACCTCTTGCGCTTGATGGAACTTGTACTTGGTGATGTCTATGGTGCTCAATTGACATGCTTACTCGACAATGCCTATGTTTCTCGGTGTTGCTTGGTGTGCTTGGTTTTTTTACTAGTTCTTAGTTGTTTCTCTAGTGCTCGATAGTTCTGGTTTACCTACTAGAGTTCTTGGAGATTTGATTGGCTGACTTGGTGCATTTATTGTTGGTAGCTTCTATTGTATTCTCCTATGTAGATCTAGAGGATGACATGGAGAATTAAATATTTGTAAGGCTCTTTATGAACCAACTGTTGTTTCATTTAATATTTTTTTGTAATTAGAGCCAACTTGTCTTAGGAGTTAATTATTTCTTCCAACCGACTTGTGGCTGAAGATTAGTATTTAAGGAGTGTTTGGGTAGTTTTTTAAGGTGGAGGAGAAGTAAGTGGGAAGATAGAAGATTAGATCTAGATCTTGCGAGATCTTGAAGATTAGATTGTTATCTGATAGTTTATAATAATAGTGCTAGTGGTTTGCATGCTTGGATACAAGGAAATTTCTTGGAGGCTTGTGAGCTCAAGTTTAGATCTACCTTAGTGTTTCCATCAGTTGCTGATTATTTCATAGCTGGACTAGCTGAGAGATTGCAGAAATACTTTTGATTGTATTTGACCCGGAAGGCCTTATAGTTGATCATGTTAATGAAAATTCAGTTGAGAACATTGTCTTGTTGTGTTATTCCACATTGTTGTGTTTGGCTGCTTGTTTGGACTATCCTTAATTGGATCCTCCTTACCTATCCTATGTCAGGTGGTATCAGAGCTTGAAGATCTTGAGTGTGTAAACCAATCTTTGGTTGTGTTTGCACTAGGACCTTGTTGGTGACTTATTGCTTTGGGTTTTTGAAAATCTTGAAGGATGCCTTCAAAAAGATTGGACCCTAGAGCAATTTATGATCTCTGTGATGCTATGGAATCAAAGATTAAAGATAAAGTTAAAGTTGATTTCAGATATGAGATGAAATTGATGAAGAATATTGCTAAGGTCATTAGAGCTATCATTGGTATGCCAAGGAATCTTGGTACTGATGATGGTTATAAGGAAGCTGCTGAAGAATTTGAAGCTGTTGTATCTAGTGGAGATGACCGGAGAGACATATCTAGTGAAGACACAATTGGTCAGTTACATAGATCTAGAGCTTGGTTAAGTACTAGTTACTAAATGGAAATTACTACTTTATATGGTACTTTGAGACTTGAGGAGTTGATTGATTGGATTGGTGAATTAGAAGACTTCTTTGAGATTGAAGAAATTGAAGATCCTCTTCAAGTAAGATTGGCACAGACTAAGTTGAAAGGACATGCTTCTCTTTGGTGGAAGGAATTAAAAAGAGATAGAGAAGATGAAGGTGAAATGAAGATCAATCGGTGGAGGTTGATGGTGACTAAATTGAAAGCTAAGTTCATACCTGCTGACTATGAGCTTGACTTGTTTAAGAAGTTGCAGAATCTGAAGAAAAAAATTTTGACTATGGAGAACTATACCAAGGAGTTTTATAAATTGACTATTCAGTCTAGACATAGAGAACTTGGTAATGAAAAGTTATCTTAGTATGTGAATGTTTTGAGATTTAATATTCAGGATAAGCTTGGTATGCTAAAGATTGATTCAGTTGAGGATGCTTATTAGTATGCTCTGAAGGTAGAAGATAAGTTGAAAAGGAGACAACATAGTAATCCCCAAGGGAAGGAAAAGATTGATCACTCGGTGAAGGACAAATTGATTGTTGAAGATGAACCAAAACCTATGGAATTGAAAAATAAGATAGGTAAAGTTATGTTTAAGGGTACTTGTTATAATTATGGTGAAGACGGACATCATTCTTTTGAGTGTACATAGAAGAAGTTTGGTGACCGAAGGACTACTATGGTAAATGAATTAGAATGAACCTAAATTTGAGAACTTGCTGGTTTGGAGAACATTACTCGGTGCAAAGGAGGAACCTTGTCAGAGGACTAACTTTTTCAGAACTCAGTGCAAGTCTAGAGGTAAACTTTGTGATGTAATTGTTGATAGTGTTAGTACTGATAACCTTGTTGCTGAGGACATGGTTCAGAAACTTGATTTGAAGAGAATGAAGCATCCTTATCCTTATAGGATGGCTGGTTACAAGATGTTCATGCTCTGGAAGTGAGGGAGCAGTGCTTTGTTGATTTTCATATTGGCTAGTATAAGGATCTAGTGTTGTGTGATATTGTAGAGATGAATAGTTGTCATATATTGCTCAGTAGACCTTGGCAATATGATTTCAAAGCTATGTATGATTTTTTCAAGAATGTGTTTACTATTGAGAAGAATGACTGGAAGCTTTCCTTGATGCCTTTGTTGGATACAACACTTGGTAGGAGAAACCTGAGCTTTGGTAGCCAAGATGAGTTGAGAAATTCTGAAAGGATGGATCAATATGGAGAACAAGCTTGTGTGTTATGAATGGAAGACTTGAAGAGATAGAGGAAACTAAAGTGGAAGAGTATGCAAGGTGAAGAGTTGAAGGACTTGTATGTGAAGAACCAGTTCAGGGTTTATGTGCTGAATCCCTGAAGATGTTCTTCCAGCCTGTGAGAACATCTTTTCAAACCTAGGGTGTCTGATGTAGGGGCATTCTAGGGTACTCAATGAATCTGCATAGAGGTGTGTTTTTATGGTTTTGTGTTACTCAATTGCAGCTTTAACCGATGGTCTCAGTTATTGAAGGAACCTCGATCGCTGAAGGAACTTAGTGAAACCTCTTGCGCTCTATGGAACTTGTACTCAGCGATGTCTATGGTGCTCAGTCGACATGATTACTTGAAGATGCCTTTGTTTCTTAGTGTTTCTCGGTGTGCTTAGTTGTTTCACTAGTGCTCGGTTATTTCTCTAGCGCTTGGTAGTTCTGGTTTATCGACTGGAGTTCTTGGAGATTTGGTTGGCCAACTTGGTGCATTTATTGTTGGTATCTTTTGTTTTATTCTCCTATGTAGATCTAGAGGCTGAGATGGAGAATTAAATGTTTTTAAGGCTATTTATAAGCCAACTATTGTTGCATTTAATATTTGTTTGTAATAGGAGCCAACTTGGCTTAGGAGTTAATTGTTTCTTCCAGCCGAATTGTGGCTGAAGATTAGTATTGAAGGAGTGTTTGGGTAATTGTTTAAGGTGAAGGAGAAGTTAGTAGGCATATAGAAGATTAGATCTAGATCCTACGAGCTATTGAAGATCGGATTGTTATCTGATAGTTTGTATTAGCAGAGCTAGTGGTTTGTATGCTTGGAGACAAGGAGATTACTTGGAGGCTTGCGAGATCAAGTTTAGATCTACCTTAGTGTTTCCATCAGTTGTTGATTGTTTTAAAGCTGGACTAGCTGAGAGATTGCAGAAATAATTTTGATTATATTTGGCCCTAACCCAGAAGGCCTTACAGTTGGGCATGTTAATGAAAATTCAGTTGAGAATATTGTCTTGTTGTATTATTTTGCATTGTGGTGTTTGGCTACTTGTTTGGACTATCCTTAATTGGATCCTCCTTACCTGTCTTGCATCAAATTTGTAGAAATGAGAGAAGATTTCCTTTTTTTGAATGGATCTTGAAGAAATGGAGACTTGAAAATCCTAGATTGGGTGCTTGCCTTCAAATCTTGAATCCACCACTTTAATTGCATAACTTGAATTACTTGAGATCTTGAATTTCTTTCACTTGATTAATAGATTTATTACATATGAGAGGTGTTCATGTAATGTCAAAATAAGAGGAGAGAGTCCCCTTTTATGCTCATTTAAAGATTCAATTTAACTTGAGGTCGACCAAAGATCTAGAAATTAGAAGAAAACCCCACCATTGGACCTCGAACCAATTTTGGGGCAAAAAACCTAGGACAAGGTTGAGTTGGATGACCTAGTCTAGGACAAGGTCTGTTGCCAATTTGGCTGAGGTATGTACATGAATGTTGACATTATGGAAACATATGTTTTCTATGAAGAGCGCATAAGCTGGAAAGTAAGTATGGAAGATCGCAGACTAAAATTGTCTAAGTATGAAATAGTGATTTTGACAGAGCACCCGATACAGTTTGTTTTGGCGATGTTCACTAGAGCATGATCAGAGTTTGCATAGTTGAACATAGAATCTATGGTGTCCAAGGATACCCCATCTTAGTGTGCAAAAGAGTATGGATAGCACGGACAAAGTTATGACTATTTTACCGATGACAGAGTATAGCCGACAGTGCAATTTTGAAGATAGAACTAGTAAATGAATTAAGGGATTATTTTGCTTGTCAAAATAATGACTTAATATTATAAAGAGATGACATCCTAGATATTTACTCTTGGATAAAGATATGATGTTTGTATCTTGTATAAATAAAGATGTACCGAGCATACTTGAAATGTAACATGTAATATATGTAACTTGTGATAGTAGCGAAAGTTGTTGATGCGAAGTTGTAAGAAGTACCATATTGTAATCAGTAAACATTTTTATTACTTGTTTGGGTAGTGAGCTCATCTAGTAATCAGGTTTTGTATCTACAACTCCTAACAGGGTTAAGGCTTCTAACAAGGCCTATAGTCCCTTAACCAGGACTGATACACTATATGATTGTAACAGGCTCCTAATAGGGTCAACATTCTTAACCGGATATCTTTTGATTAGTGGATCTTTGTGGGTACCATCCCCACCAGGGTTTTCCCTTGGCCAGGGTTTCCTCAAGAACATATCATGTGTTATGAGCTCTTTACATTTACTGTTATGTGTGCTATTTAGTTTCTTATGCTTTGTATGCATTAAAGTAATCTGTTATATCCATAAGTGGGAAAAAGTAAAAGTTTGTGAAATACTGATTTACCCCCCCCTCTCAGTATTTCCTATTTCTAACAATTGGTATCAAAGCACAGTTACTCAGAGAAGAAAAATTCAAGGAAAGCCTAGTAGCTTGAGTAAGATCTCTATGGATATGGATCAATTACAAAAGAATCTTGAAGAAGCTCTTGAGAAAATTGATATGCTTATTGATGAAAGAAACACTTTGAAAAGGAAGTATGATGATGCAAAGAATCTTATTGACAAATTAAAAGGTAAGATAGAAGATCTGAAATTCTTGTTGAAGATTGTGAAGATTTAGAAAAAGAAAATGTGATCCTTAAACATGAATTGAAGATAGCAAATCTGAAGCTTAGCTTGAAAGATGGAAATGACAATTTGAGATCTAAAAATGAAAGTTTAAAGAATGAAAATGAAGATTTGAAATCTAAACTTGGCAAGGTAACATTTGAATTTGATAAAGTCAAACTGCAGTATGATGAACTTGAGAAATACAACAAAATTGTGAAAGGTGAATTGACTCAATCTAAACAACTTGAAAGGCTATATTCAAACAGTGAAAAGATTGATAAGCAAGTATCTTATGGAAAACCATTTTATGTCAAAACTGGTCTTCTATTTAACATATTGAAGATGGTTAGTGAAAGCAAGAAACTAGATCTAAATGAATGTGAAAGCAATGAAGAAAAGAAGTTAGATGAGAACAAATCAGAAGATGCACCAAAGCAAGAAGAATCACCGAAGCAAAAAGATGCACCAAAGCAAGAAGAACCACCAAAGCAAGAAGAATCATCCAAAGCTATGCAAAGAGAATTCAAAGGTAGATGTTTTACTTGTAATACTATTGGTCATATGAAGAGAGATTGTATAGGTAAACAATTCAAACCTCTAAATGGTTATTGTTATAATTGTCATGGTTTTGGACATAGAGCTATTGAATGTAGAAGATCTAAATTTATTGAGAATAATTACAATAGAAGATTGCCTAGAAATACTAACAATGCAAATCAGAGATCAACTGAAGACATGAAAAGAGGAAATGGAATAGTATGTTTCAGATGCAACAAAATTGGACATATTGCTAGAAATTGCAGGACACAAATCAATCAGCAAATACCTAGATATGGAACCAATGGAATCACTTGTCAGATATGTAACAAGATTGGACACATAGCAAGATTTTGCAGAATGAAAAATGGAGGTTATCATCATAACCCTAACCCTATAAACTATGCAAGAAGGAATGAAATGCAGGAAACAAAGAGAAAGGTTGTTGTAGCAATGAAGATGAAGTAAAATTTGTTAAAGGCACAGGTCAAGGAGGTATATTTAGCATTGAAGGTAATCAGGAAGGTAATGTATCTGAAGGTAAGAATGATTCTTTACCTAAACCTTCTTTAAGCACTTAAATTATGTAAATTTTTGTAGTTTAGGAACTTAGAATTAGCATAGAGTTAGATTTTGAATGAGTTAAGTTTTGTGCAGTTAGATGAAGGTTTTTTATGTTATACTGATGCTATGGTTAAGTGTACAAAAAGAAATATTGTGTTTTGTGAGGTCGCAAAAAGATTTATGGTTGCAGGTTTACAGAATCAGCTTTTTGGCATTTATGTGATGTCAAATCGAGTAAATGCTAAGTGTTAAAAGATTGAAATTGAAGTTATTATGACTATCAAGTGATTAGAAGTGATTTGGAAGTGAAGAAAGAAGTTTGGAAGTGATTTGCAGAAGTTTGAAGCTTCGATCTAGCGAAAGCCCTAATTTTGTGAATTTAAGGTATTTATCCGACTATGATCTTGAATCAGCTTAAGAAATCAGATATAATCATGGATGTGTCATTGATTCACACCATTAAGGATAAGAACATACCTACAAATAAAAAATATCTAGTTGACCTCTCAGAAAGAGATTCTAGTTTAGCCTTATCAGTCGTACCAGATGGAGTCCTTCATTTAGAGAATGTTAAAGGTTATCTTGGATGCAAGTATGAAACCCTAAGGGAGTATGATTTTAATGGTGAATATAAGAAATTGTACAACTTAGACATGTCAGTGAAACAAGGTTATGAACATCTAGAAAACAATGAAATCATTGAGGACTCTATGAAATATGAATTTGATGATGAGGAGTGTACTAAGATCATTTTGAGTAGGATTCATAATGGAAAATTTTGGTTAGAATATAGAGTTATAGACATAAATACATACCTAATTCATGATGTGACTGGATTATCAAAAGTTGGTGCAATTCCACTGAATGAGAAAAACATGAGAAAGATTGTGATTGAAAACACTGGTTCAGTATACAATGGCAGAGGTATAGTCATTAGTAAGATTAAGCAAGATGATGTAAAATACTTGTGTAAGATTTTGACAATAAAGTTCTATGGAAGCTCTAGAGAAGATGATATGCCAGCAGGTATGGTACACATTGCTTATTTGATGTGTGTGGAGAAGAAGCTTGTGGATTTGTGTGAAATTCTGAGAATACAGTTGTTTGAGAATTTGGAGAAGATAAAGAAAGCTAAATACACTCACTTTAGATTTTCCTCATTGGTTACTTACATGTTCTTCCACTTGGTAAGAAGATTTCCTTATACTATTGAATGGAATGATGGTGAGAATAGTATGGCAAGAATCAATAAAGTCTACATGAAACATCTTATTGAGAAGGTTAATGATAGTGTAAAGTTAGTTTTGAAAACTTTTCAGAACATTATGGTAAATAAATCAAGAATTCCTCCATCCCTAGTTGAGAAATACAAAGATGATATATGTTTTATGGTTGATACTGATTTCACTTACATTGAGGTAGTAGAACCTAGACATGAGTTCATAGACCCTCTTGGCTATGAAATCTCTGAAGTTGAAATAGAAGGTTATGTTAGTAGATTGTTGAAAAGTAAAATTGATGCTCATGGAAATAGATTTGGAACATATGATGAAAACTTTGGTTCAGCAAAGACACTTAAGGAAGAGAAACAATCAAAGAAGAGAGTGGAGTCTACAATAAAGAAAATTCTAAAAGAATCAGGTATGAGTGAGCAGGAATTTGATATTGCAAAGAAGACTGTAGAAGCAATAAGGCAAAGTGAGATATTATCAGTCCCACCTTTGGCATCTAGTGTAGAACCTATTCAAGTAAAGGTAAAGGTTGAAGAACCTAAGAAAGAACAAGGAATCAGTCAGACAAAGAAACCCTTTTCCTCAGCACTGAGCAAAAGAATGAAGGCAAGTGCTTCAGGACCAGGTAAAAGATAGAAAACTATTGTTCCACCAGTACCTAGAAGAGTTACTGAAATAAAAGATGATGAAGTGACAACAAAGAAGAAATCATGGAAACCAAGGATAGAAAGAGTTAATGAAGATATAATGCAACATGGAAACTTTACCAAAATGAATAAATACTATGATTTATATGGATCCTCTGATAGATTGAATCTTGAGAATGCAATGGTTACACATATGATTTTGTCTAACAAGAAATTTGATACTATTCATGGAAAGATACCAGAAGATTTGTACAATTGACTTGTGAGAAGAAAGATGAGAGCACAAGAAGAAGATACCAAAATGAGAGAGAATGTGATTAGACAGTTCTATGAGATAAGAGATGATGACCATCTTAAACAGATCCTCAAGCCACTTGAGACCCTATTGAGAACCAAAAGAAGAATTATACAAATAATGGGAGGACAGTATGAGAAAGTAAAGACTGAAACTGAACAGGCAGTTGTGCAAGTGCTAGAAAACTTGGTAAAAGATCAATCCATTGCAGAACTAGTAGAGAAATAGAGTTCAAAACCAGTAGAGGCAGCAGTAGAGGCAATAGCAGAGGTAGTTGAAGTTGAAGGTATTCCCTCTTATTCCATAAAAATTGGCACAAAATCTATGGACATTGAAGGAATTAAAGTTACTTTAGATTCAGATGATGCGGTACTCAACAGTTTGGATAACATTGTTGACAATTTGGATTTGGGAGAGCAAGAAAAGACTATTGAAATAGAGTCTACACATACTGAAGTGAAAATGGAAATAGAGGCCCATACACCTACTGAAACACAGGAAGACATCAATCTTACTCCTAAGACTGGAAAGGAGAAATGAATAGAAACATTAATTGAAGATTTGAGCAAGGAAGTTGATGACGATGATCAAATAGAGTTGATCACCTCTTTAAACAAAATTATTGGAAAGAATAAGAAAGTTAAGAATTTGGAAGGTAGTCTGAAAGATTTGACTGAGAAGCTACAAAGTATCATATCTACAAAAGTCTTTGATTTAGATCCACTTGAAAGAGCAAAGATGGTAATTAAATCTTTTGATGTTGAATTCACTAATTTAACTGATATTGCTAAGGTTAAGGCTCAGGCAGCTTATGAAGCTAAGATGTTGCAGAATATAAGTTAGAATATCAAGAATGACATTGACAGCCTTGATAGACACATTAAGGACTTAAGGAAACATCTTGAGATTGGAAAGTGTTTGTACATTCAGTGTACAAAGTCTGAAAGTATTTTAATTGAAGAAGAAAAGAAGATAAAAGAGAAGCAAGATGAAATTGCAGTAGAAACAAACTCTTTGGCCAGCCTAAACATGAAGATTAGAACAGTTGAGAATAAGATCAGAAAATTATGTGATGAAATAAGGACTTTAAATAATGAGAAAAATAAGAAATCTATCAGAATAAACATCTTGAGAGAGCATGTCTCAATCAAGTTGACCATAATCAAAGATCAGCTAGATGACTTGGAAGATAGATTTTGTAGATTGTGTTGCAAGCCTACTGGCTTTGCAATAAGACAGTAAGGTAAAAGTTTTGACACAAATTTTGTATATCCCTTTCCACCCTTTATTTTGTCATTGTTGTCAAAGGGGGAGAGATACTTAGAAAATTGTCTATATATGATAAGGATACTCATAGGGGGACTTCTATGGAGTATTATGAAGTGTTATAGATTATGTGTATATTTTGAGGAGATATATGGATAGTATACTTATTTTATACTATGGCCACAATTTTGATGCAATTTTGAGATTTTGACTTGTACACTTAGCCAATTTTCTCATATGTTTCCACCAATGACAAAGGAGGATATTGTTGGAAATTTGGCTAAGGTATGTACATGAATGTTTTCATTATGGAAACATATGTTTTCTATGAAGAGCGCATAAGCTAAAAAGTAAGTATGGAAGATCGCAGACTAAAATTGTCTAAGTATGAAACAATGATTTTGACAGAGCACCCGATACAGTTTGTTTTGGTGACATTCACTGGAGCATGATCAGAGTTTATGTAGTTGAACATAGACTCTATGGTGTCCAAGGATACCCCATCTCAGTGTGCAAAAGAGTACGGATAGTATGGACAAAGTTATGACTATTTTACCGATGACAAAGTACAACTGACAATGCAGTTTTGAAGACAGAACTAGTAAATGAATTAAGGGATTATTTTTCTTGTCAAAATAATGACTTGATATTATAAAGATATGACATAATAGATGTTTACTCTTGGATAAAGATATGCAAGCTAACAAGAGAAAGATATTATGTTTGCATCTTGTATAAATAAAGATGTACCAAGCATACTTGAAATGTAACATGTAATATATGTAACTTGTGATAGCAGCGAAAGTTGTTGATGCAAAGTTATAAGTAGTACCATATTGTAATCAGTAAAAATTTGTATTACTTGTTTGGGTAGTGAGCTCATTTGGTAATTAGGTTTTGTATCTACAACTCCTAACAAGGTTGAGGCTTCTAACAAGGCCTATAGTCCCTTAACCAGGACTGATACACTATATGATTGTAACAGGCTCCTAACAGGGTCAACATCCTTAACCATATATCTTTTGATTAGTGGATCTTTGTGGGTACCATCCCCACCAGGGTTTTCCCTTGGCCAGGGTTTCCTCGAGAACATATCATGTGTTATGAGCTCTTTACATTTACTATTATGTATGCTATTTAGTTTCTTATGCTTTGTATGCATTAAAGTAATCTGTTATATCCATAAGTGGGCAAAAGTAAAAGTTTGTGAAATACTAATTTACCCCCCCCTCTCTGTATTTCCTATTTCTAACAAGGTCATCCTAGCTAGCCTATTCTAGGTGATTTTTCCTCAAATTTTGTCAAGCTCTAGGGGAGTGTGATAAAAAGTGGAGGGAGAAATTACAAGTCACTAGGATCAAGAAAAAATGGGGTATAATAGGTCCTAGAGCCTCCAATTATAGTTGAGTTGAGTGTGGATTGACTTGGATGGTGGGTAGATCAAATGTTAAGTCAACATGATATAAATGAGAAAGATCCAAGGTGTGAGTGTATGAATTTGATAGATTTTTTTCAGTGGTTGAACTAGAGATCCTACTTTTTTTTAGTCCACCATATATTTATGTCTGCTAGAAGACAATGGCTCTTTTGATAGGTTGTAGAGACTTATATCTTGCCTTGGGATCATTTATCTCATTTTTAAAAGTATTTTGTGTCTTTCCCTGAGGTATTTCTCCTTAGCCTACTAGTCCTTTTTAGGAGCCATGAGTTCCTTGGCATGTGGCCAAAACATTTATAATTGATCATTCATACTGTGAGTGTGATTCTCACTATGATTTTTCCCACATTATATTTTCCATGAAAAAAAATGGTGTTCATATGTTTGAGTTATTACAATATCTTTCATTGATGGTTTGTTGGATAAATATAATTAAGTGAGTCAGATAGAAAATGTGAAGGTTTTCTCAAGACAGATTCATGCCCCCCACTCCTGTAGTGTGTTCAACACTTTAAAAACTATAATAGATGCAAGATTCTATTACAAACATGTTTTGATTGATCTCACCAACATCATTTTTCATTGTACTTTTGGAAGTCAAATTCTTATACATAGACATGGTAGTAGTTTCACTCTTTCATATAACTTGACATCATTGACAACATTTTCCCAACAATGGTACCTAAACACAACATTTTGTAACTACAAACCTTGCAAGGATATCTTGGACTATCTTCTCACCTTCATGTGTTGCCTAAATTAAATGTTAAATGGTTTCTCTAGTATTTACTTGGATATTGGTATTGTAGATTGTATATTTCTCACCTACCTACCCTTGAGGTGAATTTTACTCATTTTATTGGTGAATTATTCACCATAACCTTCTTATTGGCACTTCATCATCTCATCTAGAAGTTTTCAATCCTCATTGTCTACTCTATGGGTTAGATGAGATTGTCAAGTACCTGTTAAAGTTAGATTTTAAGAGGCTTGAAATCATATCCATGATATTCTCAATCCTTTTTAACTAGATCCTTTCTTATGACATATGGTCTTATTAGTAGATTGGTCTAGAATTCCTAATATATTCACCCAACTATGACATAGTTTCAAGGTAGAATTTATTTATTAAATTTGGAAATATATACAAGCTATCATTCTCATTGGATATTTTATTTTTATTTCTTTCTTTTTTTATACTAAAGAAATAATTTTTCCAATATTTATATTTACATTCAATGTGAGTTAACATAGTTGCACTAGAAGCATGACATATCTTTAGGTAATTTTAGATTAGTAGGATAATGTCTCATTTAATGTTGATAGGGTACCACCAATTCTAGTATCTAATAGGGGTCACTCCACCTTATGGGCATCAACATGGACATAGTCAATTTACTTAGATAGTTCATGACTCTCAAACATGTAGTTCCTATACCTCTCCAAGAATAACTAGGGTCCAATTTTCTTGCAATTAGTCTCATCCATATTTTCCACCTTTGGCCTCCTCTTAATTGCAAGACCAAGAAGTATTTGGCTAGATACTTTTTGTAAAATTTTATTCGCTTAATTTTGGTAAGCTTGCATATTCATGACACCAAACCTACCATGGAATAAAATCAAGAAGGAATGATCACCAATTTTTAGCATATTCTCCATGACCCAAACCTTATCAATGTATAGGAAAATATAGTTGACTATGACCCCGTTTCTATTAGTATAACACTTCTCATTTTGTGGCTTTGTTTTGTATGTTAATAGTTTGGGCTTCACCATGGATCTAGACTTTGCAGTTTAACATAGAATTCCACCTCTTTTTTTTAAATATATTTGATATTATATATTTGTAAATAATACATGATTCTTATTTGTAAAAAAATGTTAAACATCAAACATGTAGATGTCTATGATATACTTTCAAGAGCACAAAGAAATCAAGCATATAAATTGGTGGAGATTTTTTTACCAAAATTACAAAGCATGCTTTTACTTTTTAGAAGATTTATAGTTTATTATCATAAAAACATGATAAATCTAGGTATAATTACCTAAAACCTAAAGTCTCAAAGACCTTTAATATCTTTTCAATAATTCAAATGACATGCAAATAAGAAACTATGATAAAATTACCTCAAAAAGGATATATTTTTGACATAGAATAACTTTATGAGCCAATGTATCACCAAAAATATAAAAAATTGTAGTATTATTATGTATGTTTATACATAATTATGAAATTGGTGCAAAACAATTTACCAAAATTATGAATTTTTTTTTTCTTTTCAAATGATTCATAATTTTCTAACATTCAAAACATGAAAAATCTATGTATAATTGCACAAGTTACCAAGTTTCTTTAAAAAATCCCCCCAATTATTCAAATGACATGCAAATGAGAGGCTATGATAAAATTACCTCAAAAAGATATCTTGGACATGGAATAACTTTATAAATCAATGTGTCACAAAATTTATGAGTAATTGTACTATCATCATTTATTTTTACACAAAATTTGATAGAGGATTGATGGGCACACAACTTTCCTTATCATAGGAACCCTTTCAGGAACAGATGTAATACTTACCTATAAATTTTCTATAGATTATTTGCAAGGTATTATTAAAGACTGGTGGAATAACAAATCTAGTGCAAAAAAGATGCAAAAGTATACCAGAAGGTTCTAACCCAAGTAGTTGTTGATCCCTAAATAGGACAAACTATCCAACAATAAGAACAATATGTCCCTCTTAAATGCTTAATGGATAAAATTGTTAATGAGTTTTTTCCTGAGTTCATAAATAAAAAGGAAATAATTATAAAAAATATTTTGCTGATGAAGTGTTGTAATTTGAAGGTTTTTACAAAATATTCAAATTTTAATTTAGAAAAAAAATTTATCCATCAAAAGATGGAAATAAAATTGGCATGGAAAAAAAATATATCTTAAAAGATTTCCGTATAATCATTCACATAAAGTTATGGGATATTTAGACTTAAGAAATCTCACTCTTTAAGATTGTCGCATTGCAAATCTCATAAATTTTCCAAGGATCAACTACTAAAATTCATTGATGACTACAAATATCAAAAAAAGTTCACCAAGCATGAAGCCCAAAGGATTGCACCTCCATTCCTTGATTCTTATAGTTACATAATCTATTCACAAAATCACAAAACAAGGCACATAAGAAACATGAGTACAAGGTCCATTTCCAAAGACGGGCAATTCCTAAAAGAATTTCTTATGCCCCAAAAAATAAATATTTGTGCAAATGCTCTCATCCATGACCACAAAGCCAAAAAATCATCTACTATATTTGTAATAAGTCCCTCCAAAAAGCTCCTGATTGCACATGTAAAAATAAATTTGTCAAAGCAATGTATTTTAATCCCTCTACTTATATCTTCATATTCTATCTCCATCTCTCAAAAGTAAGAGGATGTGATAAAATTACCTAAAAAAGGATATAGTTTGGACATGGAGTAACTTTGTAGGTCAATGTATCACCAAATTATGTACAATTATACTATCATCATATATACCTTCCCATAATGTAAAGAGAAGAATGAACAGGCATACAACCTTATATCTTCAAGTTTCATCTCCATCACTCAAATGTAAGAGGTTATGATGAAATTAACTAAAAAAGGATATACTTTGGACATGGAGTAACTTTATAAGTCAATGTATCACCAATTTATGAATAATTATATTATCATCATGTATGTCTACCCATAATGTGAAGAGAGGGGATACAATCTTATATCTTCAAGTTTTACTTTCTCAAAAGTAGGAGGCTATGATAAAATCATCTAAAACAAATATAATCTGAATGCGGAATAACTTTATGAATCAATGTATCACCAAATTTATGAACAACTCTACCATCGTCATGTATTTCTAGACGTAATGCGAATAAATACATAAATGTAGATACAACCATATATCTTCAAGCTATGAATAATTGTACTATCATCATGTATTTATCACTCGACTATGGTCTTATTAGTAGATTGGCCTAGAATTCCTAGTAAATTCACTCAACTATGACAAGTTTAGGGTGAAATTTCTCTATAAAATTGGGAAAGACATATGAGCTATCATTCTAATTGGATGTTTTATTTTTATTTGTTTATTTGTTTATACTAAAGCTATAATTTTCCCAATATTCATATTTATATTTGAGTGTAAGATAACAAAGTTTCACTTGAAGCATGACATATCTTTAGCTAACCTTAGATTAGTAAGACAATGGACCTCATGTAATGTTGACAAGGTACCACTAATTCTAGCATCTAATACAGGTCACTCAACCTTGTGGACATCAACATGGACATAGTCAATTTACTTAGGGAGTTCATGACTCTCAAACATGTAGTTCTGATACCCCTCCAAGAAGAACTAGGGTCAAATTTTATGGTAATTAGTCTCATCCATATTTTACACCTTTGGCCTCCTCTTAATTGCATGACCAAGAAATATTTGGCTAGATATATTCTATCAAATTTTCTCGACTTACTTTTGGAAAGCTTGAATATTCATGACACCAAGCCTACCATGGGAGAAATCAAGAAGGAATGATCACCAATTTTGAGCATATTCTTGATGACCAAAACCTTGTCAATGTATTGGAAAGACTAGTTGACTATGACCCCCTTTCTAGTGATATACCACTTGTCATTCAGTGGCTTTGTTTTGCATCTTAATGATTTGGGCTTGACTTTGGATCTAGAATTTAGGGTGTAACTCAAAATTCCACCTCTTTTTTGTAAATATATTTAATATTATATATTTTTAAAATAATACATGATTCTTATTCATAAAAAAAAATGTTTAACATCAAACATGTAGATGTCTATCATATAGTTTCAAGAACACAAAATGAATCCAAAATTTAAATTGGTGCAATTTTTCTTACGAAAATTATGAAACATGCTTTTACTTTTAGAAGATTCATGGAGTCCATATGTCAATCTATAGAGTTCCTATATGAATGAGAACTAATGAGATGTTACATGCTCAATTTATCATAACTATGGTCACATGGTGATCAATTGTAGATGAGAACCAATAGAGTTAATGTAGGACCTTGGAGATCAACTAGTATGAAATGTGATCATTGTTATAAGATAGGACACATTGCAAGGTTTTGTAGAGAAAAGAACAATAAGGTGAATCAACTAATTAATCAGTCTGACAAGAAAAAGGGAAAGAAGAATGGGAATGATGGAGATACTATAAGGAAAATGAATCAAGTCTGGATGAAAAAGAGTGATGATAAATCATCTAAAGGATCTGCATCTCCATCGGGTGTGCAAAATTCATCATCAAACTAATTCATCTTTGAATTAGGGGGAGAAAACATTGTTGAATCCACTGGAGACCCCCTAGATGTATGTTCAATAAGTTCTATTTGCATATTTAGATGCATTTGGTTGTCTTGAAGTGTTGTATGAAGTTTTGATAAAATTCATGAAGTTTTGGTTGACAGCTAACAAGATTTATGGAGACATGTTATTTTGTTTTCAACTGGTGATGCATTTAATAATTGAGTGTGATGGAAGATAAAAGGTGATTTTAAGTCTTATTTTGCACTCAAACATTCAAGATCTTAAGATATGAGAGAAAGAAGAAAAGTAAGACTAGATTGTTAGTGATTGAAGTGGTTGCACAAAGTGTTGAAGTGATCTAGGTCAAGAAACTTGTGAGCATTTTCATAAGTCATTGTGCAGTAACTTAAAAGGTATTTATTGGATCTATGAGCTTATAATTCATTATTTTTAGAATGGCTACTTCCATTATTTTCAAGATCATAGAGAAACCTAGGCCAATATTCAGGAGACATCCCGATAAATCAATGGAAAATGATCCAAAGGGTTCCCTAACTAGCATTCCCTATGGTGTAATGCATATAGAGGATCATGTTAGATCCTATATTCATAGTAAGATCAAATACATAGGATAAATTCATATATGATCATTTTACAAATATTTGTAGAATGATTGGGTATTGAAAGATGAATACAAAGTGATCACAGATAAGGTTTCTAAGAATGCGGTTCATTTTCCTTCGTATTTTGAAGAAACAAATTAGATATGTGTTGAGCAGGGTGCATGAAAATTTTATGTGGCTGGATTGACCATACAAGATAACAAAAGAATCCATTCATACTGTGATAATATTTTGTGCTATCGAAGAGACACCACAACTTAGAGCATTCAGATGTGTGTTTAATACTAGTATTCTTGGTTGCAAGATATCAAGCTAATCCTAAGAAATCACATGAGAAGATAGTGAAAAGAATGTTTAGATCATGATTTTAAAGGAACTCAAGACTTTGGATTATGGTAGAAGAGAGATAATGAATTTTATTTGAAAGATTTTATTGATGTTGATTGGGATAGATGTGAAAATGACAAAATAAGTATAAGTGAAGGAGAATTTTTCTTGGGAGACAAGTTGGTCTCTTGGTTGAGTGAGAACTAGGATTAAGTGTCCTTATCTATAGAAAGGGTAGAGTATATTACAATATCATACTATTGTACACATGTGTTATGGATGAAATAGACCCTAAGAGATATCAAGAATGTATATGATGAGGAAATTCTAATTTGGTGAGATAATGCAAGTGCAATCGACATTTAAAACAATTTGGTGAGGAATTCAAGGATTAAACACATTTCTATCTGGTATCACTTTTTGAGAAGAATATAGCAGATAGGAAGTAATATTAGAGTATGTTCCCACAAAGGATTATATTGTAGATATTTTCACTAAGCATTTTCAAAGGATTATTTTGAATATCTCTAGTAGATGTTAGGGGTGTTAATATGATTTAGAACAATAGAGAGGGGGGGTGAATCAGTTGTTCTCAGGTCCAAATGTATAAAAAAAATCTTTAAACTCTTCAACAAATCAGATCTAATAACCAACACCTACTCGGTCATTACTGATTGCATAACAGAAACATATAACAATGCAATCTACTTATCCAATAGCATCTAACTTGTAAAACATAGAAATGTTCAAACCAAAACATTCACACAAGTATAAACATCAAGATTTATAGTGGAAACCCAATTTGGGAGAAACCACTTTGTAACATGTTACTATTATATTCACTCTTCTGAAGTGAGCTCAGTGAAAAGCCAACCCTGTCAAAGGTTACAAACACACTGTCAAGTGTGACCCGGTTAAAGGATTTAAACCACTCTGTTAAAGTTTGCCTTGTTATAGGACTTACATACACTCCATTAGATTGCAACCTTGTTCAAAAGATTTATACCTATGACTATTAGGTTAGCCTCAGTTAAAAGGATTTTGACTGTTACAATGGTTAGAAAGTAGCAGTAATATTGATATGAGAAACATACAACTCACTTTGCAAATATAAGATCCAATTCCATACACATATACTAGCTTACTGACTATGAACCTTTTCCATCTCCATCATTGATCTACTCAAAACCCTTCAAGCAATCACAACACTTCTCCTTCAGCCTTTTCTACTTAGATAGTCAATAACATCAATAATACTTCTAGCATCCACTTCTCTCTCTATTCAAACTCTCGCTTAGGTTTCCTTAATACTACCTCTATTAGGTCAATACATCTTTTGCAGCTTAATATCCTTTGTAGATCTTAGGGTTAGGTCAGATTCATTGAATCCATCCCACATTATGTTCTTCGACTATCCTTTTAGAAATATCTTGAATCTTCTTAAATATTTACAATAAAATGTTTTATAGTGCATTAAATGCTTTCATACAATCAATAAATAAAGTCAACACGTTTTACATAATCCAAGAATTCAATGATGTTGGCTGGAAATCTGAATTCTTCATCAAATGCAAAACATTGATGCTTGGTCAATACTATGTCCAACTTCTCGATCTTCTTTGGAAAGCTCGGTCACCACATAAACTATTTCCTCAGCTAACAGTGTCTTCCTCGATAATTAACTGGTGTTCGTTCAACATTGATTTTACTTGGCACTCACTAGCTCGGTCGACACAAATAACACTCAGCTTAAACTAGATTTTTTCACTTTTTCTTGGTTAAGCCTACCAGTTTAGTCTTCATTCTTACTTAGATAAACAATACATTGTCTTATCATTGTGCCACTTAATCAAGTACTCATTGAAGTATCAAGATAACTCAACCTTTCCTTAGGTACTATTGTTACCAACCTTGCCTATCCCCTTAGCAACACTCAAATAGATATAGGACTTTCTTAAATAACAATAGTCTTACCAGTTAAGGTTTGACATCAATGACAATAAAACAATTGCTTCAATTGCAGTTTCCAATAATCTCCCTCTTTGGCATTGATGGCAACACCATATGAATATCACATGAATTACCAACCAATCCATAAACTTATATGTCCATCAGAGAAATTTATAATATCCTTAGCTTCATTCTGATACAGAATCACTTAGCCATGCTTGACTGTCGACTTAATTTCTCCCACTATCTTGATCTTCTCATTTTGTGTATTTATCTGTCATCATCTCCCTCTTTGACAAAAATGCCAAAGTAGCAACAAAAAATATACATCTTGCAGATGTAGATATCATCCTTTCAGTTTAGTAGAATATTTCTCCCTCTGTCATCTTGCTTATGACTTATTCTGACTTTTTTGTGCTCTTCACAACTCTAGGTTGCTCCTAAAGTGTGACCTTTCTCTGCATCATTTTTTTAGATGTTCTTTGCAGCACACTTCATCCAGTGCTCGTAGCTTGACTAGGAAGCCTCATTTAGGGGAAGGACCCCTAATTGACTTCTCAGGTATTCATGAGCTTCTTTAGGTAAAGCTTTAGTGAATATATATGCTAATTGTTCCTTAGTATTCACATATTCCATGCGGACCTCTTTTATCTTGTACTAGTTCTCTCGAGTGGGTATGTGCAAGATCATGAGGGGCCAAACTATGCCCTTAAGTGGCAATAAAAAATCAGCAAATCAGGGTTAGTCAACTTGACATGAAAATTTCAACTAGCTATGAACCTAATATCAAAAAGTTGTAAGAATAGAATCTATAGAAAATTGAATGTAGTTTCTAAACTACTAAGTCTTTTTTGAGAAAAAGTTAGTATGATTGGTGAAAAGTATAGATTTCAATGCAGCAGTACAAAAATTTTAGGAAAAAAATAAGTAGGTGTATGTTTGACCACCTTAATCATAATCAAATGATAATATTTTATTATAAGATTTTATATATAAGTAGTAGACTCATGCCTGGATGTGACACATATTTTTTTGTAATTTTATTCCAAAAAAATAATTAATTATGAGTTTTTTGCTACAACATTTTCAAAATAATAAACTCCCATGTCTAACCACCTTAACTCATTCAAAACTTTACAAAATTCAAATTTTTTTTTGTTTTCCTTATAGTAGGTGAAGCATAGAATGTGATGCATTTTTCAGATTTTAAAAATGTTATACCATCTGAAAGTTATAGTCATTTTTCAATCAGTATATAAATCAACACTTTAGAGGTAGCTCAATTAGAAAATAACTAATAATTACTTACCGAATTCAAAATTTGACAGCAATTATATTGATAGAAAGCTGATAATCTCCTTAAGATACCCTTTTCATTTTGTCAAATTTGGGTGAAAAAAAATTCGTCAACTATATTGTCAAAGTTTTGAACTGACTTCGCCACTTTTTGGCCCCTCATGATCTTGCACATACCCAAGTAATGATACTTGATGGCAATGTGTTTGGTCTTTGTGTGCATCACTGGGTTTTTAGAGATGTTGATAGCACTTGTGTTGTCATAGAAGATGACAACTGGTTCAGTGATTTCTTCTTTCATGCCTACCAACAATTGCTTTATCCATATCAAATTTGAACAATTCATAGCTCCAGCCACATACTCAGCTTTAGCAATAGATTGGGAAATGCAATTTTGTTTCTTGCTTGTCCAAGAAACTAATCTCTGTCCAAGAAAGAAAGCTCCACCACTAGTAGTCTTTCTGTCATCTACATTTCCTACCCAATCAACATCTATACACACTCTTAGTTCAGATTTGTCATGCTTCTTGTAGTATAATCCATAGTCAGCAGTTCCCTTCAAATATCTCATGATTCTTTTAACCACCATCATGTGAGTTTCCTTAGGATTGGTAGAAAATATTGCCACAATCCCAATAGCTAATGCAATATCTGGTCTGCTATGTACAACATATTGTAGCTTTCTGATCATAGATCTATACAAAGTCTAGTTAACTTCTGCAACATCATCATTCTTAGACAACTTTTGTCCAGTAGCCATGGGAATACTTATTGGCCTTGAATCTTCCATTCCAAAGGTTTTTAGTATCTCATGAACATATTTAGACTGGGTGATGAAAATTCCTTTCTCCATCTAATATACTTGCAAACCAACAAAAAAATTGAACTCCCCAAACATACTCATTTCAAATTCAGTTTGCATTTCATTTGAGAATTTCATACACAAGGAATCTTGTCCACCAAATATAATATCATCTACAAAGATCTTGGCTAACAGGATTCCTTTCCTTCTCCATCTTTCATGTATAGATTGCTTGTTTCATTTTTCCTAGAGAATCCAATCTGTATTAGGTAGTTGTGCAATCTCTCATACCATGCTCCGGTTGCTTGCTTTAGTCCATACAGTGCTTTTTTCAGTTTGTAAATCATGTGTCTTCTGTTTGGATCAACAAATCCTTCTGGCTATTCATTATATACTTCTTCTTCCAATATACCATTTAAAAATGCAGAATTGACATCCATTTGGTATACCTTGAAATCTTTGTAGGCAGCATATGCAAGCAGAGTTCTAACTCCTTCCAATCTTGCTACAGGGGCAAATGTTTCCCCATAATCTATTCCTTCTTCTTGTGCATAGCCTTTGCATACCAGCCTAGCCTTTTTTCTTGTGATTTGACCATATTCATTCAGCTTATTATGAAATACCCACTTTGTCCCAATGACATTCTTATCTTTTGGTCTCTGCACTAGAGTCCAGGTATCATTCTTCTCTATCTGGTCAATCTCTTCATTCATTGCTTCTATCTAGTCTTCATTTTCTAATGCCTCATTTGTTGTCTTAGGCTCATATTCATATAGTAAACATGTTGGATCTCTTGCCTTGCTTCTTGTTTGAATTCCAGTATCTTTATCTCCAATAATCTGTTCAGGCTTGTGATGTCTTCTTACATGTTGTGCTAGAATAGGTTCTAGTCTTCTTTCATTTGGCTCATTAGGTTCCCCAACAAGATTGTCAGATTCAGCTTCTGAATGCTCAACAACCTCTTCCTGATACTCAATAGCTTCTTCCTGTCACTCAGCATGTTCTTCTTCTCTCTTGAAATTGTTATCCTGATGCTCGACATTGCTTACCCGAGACTCAGCATCAGGTGCAGGTCTATCACTTGCCTCTTCTTCCTCTATATACACAAAAGATCTATAATCTTTTGGTACTCTATTACTGTCAGCTTCATTTTTCTCTGTATACTCATCAACTTTGACATTCACACTTTCCACAATTTTGTTAGTGTTAGAATTCAAACACTTATAAGCTTTACTTTTTGTGGAATAGCCTAGGAATATACCCTCATTACTTTTAGCATCAAATTTTCCATTCCTACTATCCTTCAATATGTAGCACTTACTTCCAAAAATTCTAAAGTATTTTACATTCGGTGCATACCCATGCCATAATTCATAAGGTGTCAGATTTGTACCTTTTTTGATCTGTACTCTGTTAAGAGTATAAATAGCTGTACCTACAGCTTCTTTCCAATACTTCTGTGCAACATTCTTTTCAATCATCAATGTCCATGCATATTCCAAGATAGATCTGTTCCTTCTCTCTGCTATACTATTTTGTGGAGGAGTTATAGGTACAGACATATGTCTTTTGATCCCTCTATCATTGCAAAATAGATTAAACTCATTTGATGTAAATTATCCACCTTGGTCAGATCTTAGAAACTTTAGGTTTTTTACCTGTCTCTTTTTAAACCTTAGCCACATACCACTTAAAAAATTGAAAAGCATCAGATTTTTCTTTTAAGAACATTACATGCATCATTCTGGTATAATCATCAACAAACAGGATAAAATATCTACCACCACAATAGCTTTGTACACCCATCGGTCCACAAAGGTTAGTATGAACCAAATCTAAGATGTTCTCAGAAGTAAAGGTTTTTCTTTTAAAACTAGACTTAGTCATCTTACCCAACTGACATTTTTTGCACATTACATTCTCAGGTTTCTTCAATCTAGCTAGACCTCTCACTTTCTTTTTCTTGCTAATTTCTACCAGATTATCAAAGTTAACATGACATAGCCGCTTATGCCATAACCAAATATCATCAAGTTGTGAAATCATACATGTTTCTTCAGATAGGTCTAGATAGAACAAATTACCTCTTGTTTGTTCTCCACTTCCAATTAGTTCACCTATGGCATCAAATATTTTAGCCTTCCTGTGATGAAATTCCACTCGGTAGCTACTACTATTAAGCTGTGCAACACTCAATAGATTATAATTAAGACCCTCAACCCAATAAGCATTTTCACAAGAGATCTTATCAGTCATCTTAATCAATCCTTTTCCTCTAATGGGACATGGTGCATTATTTCCAAATTTCACACTCCTACCTTTATAGTGGTTTAAGGTATCAAACTTACTCTTCTCTCTAGTCATATGATGTGAACAACCACTGTCAATAATCCATTTATCATTTTTGTTCACATAAGATATCAATGCAGTTTTCTCATCCTCATCAGATTCATCTTTCATTGCAACATAGACAACTTCAATTTCAAAATCATCACTATCAGTGTTAGTCTCTTCTTCAACAATGTAGTAGGATTTCTTACCTTTCCCTTTGTAGTCCTTGTATCTTTGATAACCTCTATCTTCTCTTTTGTCTTTATGCTTGTTGTCTCTTTCTTCATCCTTATTATCCCTGTCAGGACATCTAGCAGCTATATGACCAACTTTATTACATGAAAAACATATAATAGGGAGTTTACCTTTGTACCTTCCTTTTCCCCTTTTCAGTCTTCTAGCCATAAGAGATTCTAGATCCTCAATTTCTTCATCATATGTGCCACTTTCACTATCACTTTCACTTTCACTTTCACTGATGTATCTTTCTTTTTCCTTCTTTGACTTATTCAGAACCATTTGTGACTTAAAAGAAGATTCAATACTACCAACAGTGAACTTATCATAGTTAGAAAGTTCAAAAGCAGTAAGCTTACCAACCAAACTTTCTAAAGTAAGGGCATTAGGAGAGTTACATCTAGATTCCTGGATTGCAAAAATTTGGATTGCATAGATAGGACATAGAGTTCTTAATACTTCTCCTATTACAGTTTCATCCTCAATAGTTCCATTTGCTCCTCTAATAGCATTTACAACTTCTTTTATTCTACCACAATATTGTGCAATATTCTCACTTTCTTGCATTCTCATTGCATCAAATTTACCTCTTAGGCTCTCAGCTTTTGCTCTCAACACATTCACATCACCACCATAACTTCTTGCAAGGGTGTCCCACATTTTCTTTGTAGTACTGCAGTCTTTGATGTCTTCAAACTTTGGATAACTTAGGGCAGACACAATCTCCAACATTGCTTGGTTGTGGTCTTGTTTAGCTTTCATTTCCTCGGCAGTTAGAGGTGCAATAGGTGTGACATAGTCATGCTCAATGTAATACTTAGCAGAATCACCAATACCGACCAGATGCAGCTTCATCAAACTTTGCCATACAGGAAAGTTTTCCTTATTTAGCTTTGGTACCTCCTTATAAATCTTGATCATTTTCTTCAAGTACCTTCAAACTTGTTCTCTATAAGCACCAACAACTCTGATACCAATTATTAATATGATTTAGAACAACAAAGAGGGGGGTGAATCAATTGTTCTTAGGTCCAGATGTATAAAAATAATCTTTAAACCCTTCAACAAATCAGATCTAATAACCAACACCTACTCGGTCATTACTGATTGCATAACAGAAACATATAATAGTGTAGTCCACTTATCCAATAGCATCTAACTTGTAAAACAAAAAAATGTTCAAACCAAAACATTCACACAAGTATAAACACCAGGATTTATAGTGGAAACCCAATTTGGGAAAAACCACTTTGTTACATGTTACTATTATGTTCACTCTTCTGAAGTTAGCTCGGTGAAAAGCCAACCCTATCAAAGGTTACAAACACACTGTTAGGTGTGACCCGGTTAAAGGATTTAAACCACTCTATTAAAAGTGTGCCTTGTTATAGGACTTACATACACTCCATTAGAACGCAACCTTGTTCAAAGGATTTATACCTATGACTGTTAGGTCAACCTTTGTTAAAAGGATTTTGACTATTACAATGGTTAGAAAGTAGTAGTAATATTGATCTGAGAAACATACAACTTACTTTGCAAATATTAGATCCAATTCCGTACTCATATGTTGGCTTACTGATTGTGAACCTTTTCCATCTCCATCACTAATCTTCTCGGAACCCTTCAAGCGATCACAACACTTCTCCTTTAGCCTTTTCTGCTTAGACAATCAATAACATCAACAATACTTCCAGCATCCACTTCTCTCTCTATTCAACCTCTCACTTAGGTTTCCTTAATACTACCTCTATTAGGTCAATACATCTTTTGCCGCTTAATCTCCTTCATAGATCTTAGGGTTAGGTCAAATTCATTGAATCCATCCTACATTATGTTCTTCAACTATCCTTTTAGAAATATCTTGAATCTTCTTAAAGATTTACAATAAAACATTTTATAGTGCATTAAATGCTTTCATACAATCAATAAATAAAGTCAACATGTTTTACATAATCCAAGAATTCAACAATGTCGGCTGGAAATCTGAATTCTTCATCAAATGCAAAATACTGACACTCGGTCAATACTGTGTCCAACTTCTCAGTCTTCTCTGGAAAGCTCGGTCACCACATAAATTGTTTCCTTGGCTAACACTATCTTCCTTGACAATTAACTGGTGTTTGGTCAACACTGATTTTACTCGGCACTCACTAGCTCGGTCGACACAAACAACACTCGGCTTAAACTAGATTTCTTCACTTTTGCTTGGTTAAGCCTACCAGTTTAGTCTTCATTCTTACTTAGATAGACAATACATTGTCTTATCATTGTGCCACATAATCAAGTACTCAGTGAAGTATCAAGATAACTCAACCTTTCCTTAGGTGCTATTGTTACCAACCTTGCCTATCCCCTTAACAACACTCAAATAGATATAGTACTTTCTTAAATAGAAATAGTCTTACTAGTTAAGGTTTGACATCAATGGCAATACAAAAATTGCATCAATTGTAGTTTCCAACAAGGGGTTATTGCTCCTCCTTCAAAATAGATGCATAAGAGTGGTGCATCTTTCCAAGGGAGACTTCTATGTCTATCTTTTGTCTTTTGGATTGGTGTGGTTTCTTCTTTCTAAGGGAGAAATGAAGGTTGTGGTTTCTTGGATCCATAAAAATTATTGCAGATATGAGTTGTCTGTACTAGGGGGAGTGTTGTTACTATTAAAATCATACATAGAAAGGGAGAGTTGTTTTTTGTAGAGGTTAGAATATTTTTAGTATGAGGAGAGAAGTTAGTATAAAGATAATCATATAATGGGGGGAGATATATTAAAGAAAAAATCAAAATATTTTTTAATGTTGTGCCCTTCTCCTTTATATCAAAGTGGGAGAGAAGTACAAATAGTGTGTCATCTAGTTGTGTTTTTTGTCATTGGTATTTCCATCAATGACAAAGGGATAGATTTTTAGAAATGTGTGTTTAGTGTTTCCATTGATGTCAATATATTGTGTGCATTAATGTAAAATTGATGAAGAGAAGTTCCATATGCATGTAGGAGAGACTTTTTCAGTGTTATCATGATTGTCAACTTGATGGACTATTGTCAACTTGTTATGTGCACAAAATGTGTCTGACATATAGAAAGATGAAATATATAGGAAATAGTATTTGAATTTTGGTAGAGGTTTGGTATTAGATGATAAAATATTGTTTTGGTTCTTAGAAATGATGATAATGTTTGCATAATGGTTAGAGATCCCCTCGGGATTCATGACATAGCTTAAATGCCTCTTGTGTCTTCTATAAGTCTAGTGGTTGTATTAGGCATTAATAGGTCAATCATTTGGTGCAACGAAAACCACTAATAAAAAGTGGTATCAGAGCTTGGTCAAAGGCATGAATCCCATAGGGTAGCATTGAGGGGGAGATTGTTTTCATAATGATCAGTGCTCCCCTCAGGATTCACGAAATGGCTTAACTGCCTCCTATGTCTTCTATAATTCTAGTGGTTGTATCATGCATTAACAAGTCGATCTTTTGGTGCAATGACAGCTACTACTTGTAACATATAATTTAGTATATTGTGTATCCAAAGGATTTGAATTAAAGGAAACTTGTATATACAGGAAAGACTATATGAATTCCTCATGGAGAATACTTTGTGTAAGTTGGTAGCTTGCATTTTTTGTGTTATCATGTATGGTATGTGAATGTTGCACTATCCTATTTTTAGGTCAATCAAAGTTAAGAGGTTGAAGTTGTGTTTTTTTGGCAATAAGAATAGCTATCAGGAATGGCCAAGGCTATCTACTAGGAATGAATGATAGTAGCTTAGAGAATTCTTTGTATTTATCCTCATTAATGTTTATAGGTATGTGGTTTGGTGGAAATGTTCCTAAAATTTGTGTAGTTTTTTGGTTTAGGTATCTTATGTTGGTTTTCTTCGTAAGTGAAGTTATGTTGTTGTGTGTTTGACATTTTTGTCTGTGTAGGTCTCTGACTAAGTTAATTTTAGTAAATTGATTTATGAATTGTTTTTTCAAATATGCATTGGAGGAACAATAATTAATAGGTTGATATAGATCTTTCCATGGCATGTTGAGATCTAGATGTAGTTGTGTGCCTTGGTGAATGTTTTTGGGATAACTGGTTAACATGTTCTAATGACTTTTTACACATTACACATTACACTCGGTGCCAACTTTGGAGGATGTTGTGGTGTGTGTGCTTTGTTCAAATCATTTTGGAAAGTGTGTTAAGATGTATTTGATTTCCCTTTATCTTCTGGGGTGGACTAGATTAAGTATAAGTGTTCACGATAGCCAATTTTGTGCAAAATCTCTTCTATGGACAACCTAATTATGATTCTAGATAAAAAAAATTTAAAATATATAGATGTGTGGATAGTTGAGTTTACTATGGACTAGTTTGGATTGACTTCTAAGATAGTGCTTGAATGAAAGGTGAAGGAGTAAATTTAGAAGAGAAGAGGTGTGAGTGTATAAGTTTGATAGAGTTGTTGTAGTGGTTGATCAAGAGATCCTATATCTTTTTAGTTCATCATATCATTGTGTTTTCTAGAAGATAGTGGATTATTTTGTATCTTGTAGAGACCTATATCTTGCCTTCAGATCATGCATCTTAGTTCAGTAAGTCCTTTGTATCTTGTCCTAAGGTAGTGCTCCTTATCCTACAAGTCCTTTTAGGAGCAATGGATTCCTTGGCATGTTGCATAAACATTTATAATTTTTTATCCATATTGTGAGTGATTATCACTATGGTTTTTCCCACATTGGGTTTTCTATGGAAAATCTTTGTGTTCATGTGTTTGTGTTGTCATTACACTATCTTTCATTGATAGTTAGTTGGATAAAGATAATTAATAAGTGAGTGTGATAGATTATATTAAGTTTTGGTCATGACTGATTCACCCTCCCCGTCCTCCTCTCAGTCTTTTAATGTGTTCAACATATAAAAAACTATAATGGATGCAAGATTCTATTACAAGCATGCTTCGATTGATCTCTCCAACATGAATTTTCATTATACTTTTGGAACTCAGATGCTTATACATAAGTATGATTGTAATTACATTCTTTTGGATAACTTGACATCAATGAAAAACTAACTAGCATCTTTGACATTAATGACAACCTTTTCCCAAAAATGGTACATAGACACAACATTTTGTAATTACAAACCTTAGAAGGATATCTTGGACTATCTTATCATCTTCACATGTTTGCTAAATATAATGATAAATAGTTCCTCCAATACTTATTAGGATATTGGTATTCTAGGTTGTGGATTGTTTAGATACCTGCCTTTGAGGAAAATTTGTCTATTTTTACTGGTGAATTATTCACCACAATCTTCTTATTGGTAATATATCAACTCATCTAGGGTATGTGCAAGATCATGAGGGGCCAAACTATGCCCTTAAGTGGTAATGAAAAATCAGCAAATCAGGGTTAGTCAACTTGACGTGAAAATTTCAACTAGCTATGAACCTAATATCAAAAAGTTGTTAGAATAGAATCTATAGAAAATTGAATGTAGTTTCTAAACTACTAGGCCTTTTTGGAGAAAAAATTAGTATGATTGGTGAAAAGTATAGATTTCAATCCAGCAGCACAAAAATTTTAGGAAAAAAATAAGAAGTAGGTGTATGTCTGACCACCTTAATCATAATCAAATGATAATATTTTATTATAAGATTTTATATATAAGTAGTAGACTCATGCACAGATGTGACGCATATTTGTTTGTAATTTTATTCCAAAAAAATAATTAATTATGAATTTTCTGCTACAACGTTTTCAAAATAAAAAAATTCCCGTGTCTGACCACCTTAACTCATTCAAAACTTTACAAAATTCAAATTATTTTTTTTTCCCTTATAGTAGGCGAAGAATAGAATGTGACGCATTTTTTAGATTTCAAAAATGTTATACCGTTTGAAAGTTATAGTCATTTTTCAATCAGTATATAAATCAGCACTTTAGAGGTAGCTCAATTAGAAAATAACTAATAATTACTTACCGAATTCAAAATTTGATAGCAATTATATCGATAGAAAGCTGATAATCTCCTTAAGATACCCTTTTCATTTTATCAAATTTGGGTGAAAAAAAAGTCGTTAGCTACATTGTCAAAGTCTGGAACTTAGAGAAACAAGGGAAAAACATGTATTTGAGACATTCCAATAGTTGACCATGTAGGTTTGGTGCACAAAGCAATACCAAGCCTAATCGGGTACCCGATATTTTTGGGTACCCGACATTTACCTGAATATGACGCAGAATTTTGAATTTTCACTTTGCCTCCACTTTCTCCGTCCCATTTCTCCATCCTTCATAAACTATATATTAGTTATATATTAGATATATTAAATATTATATAATATCAATTATATATTAAATGTTATATAATATATATTTTACATTAAATATTATTTAATATATATTAATATTAAAAAATACATATTAGATTATATATTATATATATTAAATATTATATAATATACATGTTACATTAAATATTATTTAATTATATATTAATATCAAAAACTATATATTAGATTATATATTATATATTAAATATTATATAATATACATTTTACATTTTAAATATTATTTAATATGATTCTAAGCATGAGCATGAGTCCCTATAGGGGCATAGTTGTGCCTTTTACAGGCACCGAAAACCCTAGCTACGCAGAAATGGAGGCTTTGAAGAATAGTTCACTAGAGGTAGATTATAGAAGCAGAGGGTAAGAGAATCACTCTGTTTCCATCGCCTATGGCTGTGAAATGGTATCTTTCCCTACTTTTTCAACTGGAACGCTAAATTGCAAAGGTTCTCGAAATAGATTCTGGTCACTAGACAATTGTACCATGCCTGTTGATAATCCAGCAGCTCAACAGAGTCATTGGGAGGTTAAACAAGAACAACCAGATGGACCTTTGAACTGACCAAAGATTATGGAGAGCGGGGAAGGGTTTGGTAAAATGAGTAGTTGTACTGGAAATTATGTAGGTGCCATAGAACTGACCGCATTAATAAATTTAAAGAAGAGATCAGCGACGTCATGATATTATGAGGAAAGCCTTGTTGTTTCGATGGTGCTGCCCCGATATTATGAAGAATGTCTTGCCGCTTCAATGCCAGGGCCGCCTCTATCTCAAAATTTTTCCATTGCTTCTCATCAGTACTCTGAGATATGGCACGGATTGTGGGCTTTTGCACAGCATAGTCCATCACAAATTCTCTATAAATCATCATGCGTTACAATATTCTACGCGTTTCTGAATGACTTACTTGAAGAATTTAATTTTTACCGTAATTTTGGATCCATGGATTGTAATTTTGTGCTTGGAGAGAAGCTGTGGATTGCGAGAATTTGATAAATTTGGTTCATCTCATTTTCTTTCTTTGCCATTTCTGAGTAATACAATTTTGTTTTTGTTCATCTTAAATGATTTCACCTGAAGTTAATGAATTTTTTTAGATGATTTTGTCTGAAGTTTTAATGAAATTTCTTCCATGGATGCTAATGAAATCTCTTCCATAAATGTTGATAAGATGTTTAAATTTAGAGTTAATAAATTCTATAGCTTGAATGTTCTTTGTTGTAGAAGGTTATTTTCATGGTTTGTGATTCATGCAATTCCTTAATAGTTTCATTCTTAACAGACTTCATAACTAGATTTTCCATAGCCAATTTTCTTCTTGATCATTGCAATATTTTCTCCTCCACTGAACATTTTGTAATTAGTTGATATACAATCACATTTTTCTCTTGGCCAATTCTATGGGCTTGTGATTGAGCCTGTAGATCCACAAAAGGGTTGAAATCTAGATCTGGTGGAAGAGTAGTATTAGCAAGAAGTCATTCACTAACATCTCATTTGGGTTATGGGGACTCCCTAAGGGTCCTAGTACACCTTATCACACGTTAGAACCCCTAGGGAGTCCCCATGACTCCTTTTGACACATTGGAATGCTCAAGTGTGTCTTAAGGGGTCTTAGGAACCCTTAAGAGACACTTGAGCATTCCAATGTGTCAAAAGGGGTCATGGGGACTCCCTAGGGGTCCTAGTACACCTTATCACATGTTAGGACCCCTAGGAAGTCCCCATGACCCCTTTTGACACATTGGAATGCTCAAGTGTGTCTTAAGGGGTCCTAGGACCCCTCCGGACACACTTAAGCATTCCAATGTGTCAAAAGGGGTCACGGGGACTCCCTAGGGGTCCTAGTATGCCTTATCATGCGTTAGGACCCCTAGAGAGTCCCCATGACCCCTTTTGACACATTGGAACACTCAAGTGTGTCCGAAGGGGTCGTAGGACCCCTTAACCCCATGACCCCTTCGGACACACTTGAGCATTCCAATGTGTCAAAAGGGGTCATGGGGACTCCCTAGGGGTCCTAACGCATGATAAGGCATACTAGGACCCCTAGGGAGTCCCCGTGACCCCTTTTGACACATTGGAATGCTCAAGTGTGTCTTAAGGAGTTGTAGGACCCCTTAAGACACACTTGAGTGTTCCAATGTGTCAAAAGGGGTCATGGGGACTCCCTAGGGGTCCTAACACATAATAAGGCATACTAGGATGACCCCTTAAGACACACTTGAGTGTTCCAATGTGTCAAAAGGGGTCATGGGGACTCCCTAGGGGTCCGAGTATGCCTTACCACGCGTTAGGACCCCTAGGGAGTCCCCATGACCCCTTTTAACACATTGGAATGCTCAAGTGTGTCTTAAAGGGTCCTAAGACCCCTTACGACACACTTGAGCATTCCAATGTGTCAAAAGGGGTCATCAAGACTCCCTAGAGGTCCTAGTATGCCTTATCATGCATTAGGACCCCTAGGGAGTCCCAATGACCCCTTTTGACACATTAGAATGCTCAAGTGTGTCTTAAGGGGTCCTATGACCCCTTAAGACACACTTGAGCATTCCATTGTGTCAAAAGGGGTCATGGGGACTCCCTAGGGGTCCTAGTACACCTTATCACATGTTAGGACCCCTAGGGAGTCCCCATGACCCCTTTTGACACATTAGAACGCTCAAGTGTGTCTTAAGGGGTTGTAGGACCCCTTAAGACACAATTGAGCATTCCAATGTGTCAAAAGGGGTCATGGGGACTCCCTAGGGGTCCTAGTACACCTTATCACATGTTAGGACCCCATAGGGAGTCCCCATGACCCATTTTGACACATTGGAACACTCAAGTGTGTCTTAAGGGGTCCATACTAGGATCCCTAGTGAGTCCCCATGACCCCTAGGAAGTCTCTCTCTACCTCCAGTGAACTATTCTTCAAAGCCTCTGTTTCTATGTAGCTAGGGTTTACAATGCCTATAAAAGGAACATTTAATACAAAGATTTAGCCGACCACCTTTAAAGACCTAAAAGAAAGAAGAAAAAAATTTAGGCCAAAAATACATACCACATTTTTGTATGTAGTACCGTAAGCTTCAACAATCTAGGTGGCTTCCTCTGCTAAGGCACAAAGAACTTCATTAATGTATGCTCTAGGAGGAAGATTATAATTTCCATATTTCTGCAGGAGATTCTCCAAAATTTGTAATATTATATATAATATATTAGTATATGTATTATATATATATATATATTATATACATGTTAGTATATATAATACATTAGTATATATATAATATATTATATATATTAGTATATTTAATACATTAGTACATATAATACATTAGTCTATTATAATACATTAGTATATATATAATATACATTATATATATCATATGCCTCTTTTCTATATATATATTATATACATCAATATATGTAAAAGTTCAATTTTTTTCATTTGCTCCCGCCCTTTTTTCATTAGCCTGGGAATATCAGGTACCCAATATGGAATCGGATACCTGATTTTTGCCAGGTAATATTTGACCAAAATATTCCTTGTTCACACAGACTAGACAATCACGGGATTTTATACTTTTTTCATGCGTTGGAAAACAAAAAACATGATTTGGGGCCCATTGTTTGATTTTTGTTGACTTGTGGTCTCACCATGGGAAGCAATAGTCGTCAAAAGGCTAAACACAAGAGGAAGCTAACAGATGATGAAATTCAAGCATATAGGGAAAAAGATAAGGAAAATCACTGAAGAAGGGGAGAAGGTATGTTAAACATTAATCAAGGTGATCCTGTAAATGTAGTTGTAAGTGAAGAGGATGTTCAATTTGAAAATGCACAGATGGAGATTCAAAATGTAGACTTTGGGAATGAAAATGTTGCACAAGAACCACATGAACATTATACATCTCCAAATTATATGCGAAATGAAGTCCCTTGCAATAAAGATAATCAATCTTCAAATTCAGGGCTTTCAAGAACACCTAAATGGTTAATTGAAATTGAGGAGAACATTATGAATAATTGGGAAGGAAAGAGGTCACATAGAACTATTAGGTTGTGGGCTTCAAGACTTTATGATCAATTTTTTTGAAACAAGACATTGGTTGAGAAATGTCAAATGTTTGTGTAGTTGTTAAAGATGCAAAAGATGAGACCTATGCTTGTGAAATTGAAGATTCACGTGAACAAGAAAATGGAGAGAAATGCCATTGTTGTGAAGAATCTTTTCAATGCTCTCAATAGCATTGGGAAGACTAGCAGAGAAAAAGACAAGAGAGTTGCTCGCAGGGTTATTACAACCTCCTTAGTAAGTCATCAGTTGAGAAAGGCTCGTTTGATGAGACAAACTTGTGTTGACTTCAATATAGATCGTAAAACTTTGGGTAGAGCACTTGCAAGAAGAGAAAGAATTGATGATCCGCTTCAAATTGATACATGGGCTTATGGTGGGAGACTTCCACGTTTCGATAAGAAGCTAACAGATGTTGTCAAGGATGAAATTCAACAATTTTGGGATGCTAACTCAAGAGTGTCACCAAATGTGAAGGATGTCTTGAAGTTGAGAGTTGGCAATTGAGACCGCACTCCACATCCTAAACATTATGTGGAGGTAAGTCAAACAATGTTGTATAAAAAATTTTGTGATACACATCCAACATTGAAAATATCACAAAGATCTTTTGAATCCATGAAGCCATTTTATTGTGTACCCCTTAAGATTCAAAATACATGTTGTTGCAAATATCATGTTGAGTTTTCAATGCATCATGAATTATTATGATCCATTCATTCTACTTTGCATACTAATGAAATGCTAGAGGATTGTGGTGCAAGTGGTCTTCCCAAATCATCAAGAGACTTGCTAGATCAATTTTTATGTCATAGAGATGATGGTTGTTTATTTTATAAAAAAGATTGCTTAAATGCCAAGTGCTCAGAATGTGGTGGCTTGTCCAAGTTTAGAACATGTTTTCATGAGGGTTTGAAACACAATTTTGGAAAGACACTCGTCCAAAAAAAGGTATATGAAACAGTGAAATATACATTGAAGAGTGGAGGTGAAGGCTGTAGATGTGAGTTAGTTGCAAAAGAATACAATGTTGCTGATTTTATCTCAAATTTCAAGACAAATCTTTTTTACAAGTATGCAAGGCATAGTCACAAGTCTCAATGGTTGGATCAAAAATTCAGGACATGTAAGGACACTTTCCCCATTGGAACTATTATATCCATTGTAGACTTTGCGGAGAACTATACATTGCAGCCCCAAAATGAGACTCAAGCTCAATATTACAATTCCATTCAGGTTGCTATTTTTGTACACATCACATATAGACATTCCCCTAATAGCACAAAAGATGAGCGAAAGATAATCAGAGAGTACCATTTTTATATGAACGATGATAGGTCTCACTCTTATGAGTTTGTTCAACATTGTTTCCAGAACTATTTTGACTTCTTGCAGGAAAATGGTATTGCTATGGATAGGCATCTCATTTGGTTGGATAATTGCACCAATCAATTTAAGAATGCTAGAATGTTTTATTGGTTATGTAGAATGCATGTGGAGAGAGGTGTACCTCATATTTGGAGTTTTTTTGAGTCAGAGCATGGGAAAGGGGAGCATGACGGAGTAGGTGTGTGTGTGAAGAGAGCTCTAGTTAAGGAGAAATTGAGGATTTTAGGTGCTCTACTTCTTGATGCTCATTCTATTATTGATTGGTGTACTTTAGCATTGTCACAAGGGGGACTCTTGATTCTACAGTGTGTAGATTCTTTTGGTTGATTGAGGAGGGAACTATAGGAGATAGATTGGATTATCAAACAGTGAAAGACTTCAAAAATGCATTCATTCCGAAGCTCCAATAGTAGTACATGGACCATTTGGACATGAGAGTTGGCTTGTTTTTGCCCCATGTGTTTTCAGTATGATTGGGATCATTGCGAGTCAAGTGAGTGGGTGGATACATGGGTTCCATAGTATCTGACTCCTTTATCTTTGACACTCTCTATAAGAAATGATGACATGGACACTTCAGTTGACTATGACCATCTTTCAGATCTTCTGAAGCTGGGAGATGTTTTTGCATTGGTTGCACCATAGGGGAATGATGAGAGGTCAGATTATTGGTTAGCACGTTCTGTACAAGGTAAACAGAAGCTTGTACAACTGATGACAGATGGTGATGGGTTCACATATCCTACTAGTTCAGTTTTTGTTGCGAGAACATGGCTGCAAACATACATGATTAGAAAGAATGGAGTTCCCACATTTGAAGACTATGAGAAGCACAAAACTATTCTCATGTATTCACACCTTGTTATAGAAAAAAATGTCAAGTTGTCAAAGCATCAAGGAAGACCAAAGACAAAAGAACTTTGGACTATTACTATTGCTGATCATGAAGCACTATTGGAGACCCTGAAGCAAAGAGATGACCCTTCAGGAACACTTGACTAGGTAATAAGTTAACTTAGTGCATTGTTTTCTAAGTTCGTTAAGCTTAATTTCAATACATTAATTTGACCTTTCTTAGATTGTATTTTGAGTCAATAAACTTGGTTTTGTATGTGGATTGTAACTTGTGCAGGAGCACCTATGAAGATGCCTATGATCATCATGGATCCAATTAGAGATAGAAGGACAAAAGGATCCTTAATGGTTAATTGAGATCTTTTGAAGCCTATAATGGAAAAATGTAACAATCAATTTGATTTAAAAGTTAAATGTCCTAAAACTCTTCATAAGGACTTATGACCAAAATCATGTATGGGTGGCCAATAGTGCCAAGAAGGGATCTTACATGTCATATACTTATGTCATTTGCATGGTTTGAATTCTTACATGTTTGATTGTTATTTCTAATGCTTTAATGATATTATTTTTTATCATTTCAAACAATCTATAAAATTTAAACCTCAAACATAATAAGCTCCACAGTTCAAATTTCACAAGCTTAATCATGATTAATTTCACAGTTCAAATTTTAAACATACCAGTAACAGTCAGTTGAAAGCGGCTCAGCAACGTATCTTTCAAACCGGTAGTGATCTTTTGTGGCTTGTATCTCAGACCTCGTGATAGGTATCAACAAACTATTAGGTGCTATAAGATCATGTTTCTGAGGTCTACAATAACCTCTCTTAGTTTTGGGCGATTCGACTTCATTTGCATTTGGCAAGGTGATCTCAGTCGATGCCAAAACTTGCAATGAGGGTCAGTTGAAAGTGGCTCAATAGCGTATCTTTCAAACCGTCTGACCTGGCATCGAACCATCTACTCCATTGGCTCCGATTGGCTGGGTAAATGCTAGTGACAACCCCATTCTACCCACAGAGTCACCGGAACACTCACGACCACGCTCGACCCAACTGACCCCAAGGTGCATTAAGCATGATTGGGCAGCGAACTTTCAGGGCTCTTATCTCAAACCTCGTGAGAGGTATCGACAAACTGTCAGGTGCTACAGGATCATGTTTTTGAGGTCTACAATAACCTCTCTCAGTTTTGGGCGATTTGACTTCGTTTGTATTTGGCAAGGTGATCTCAGTCGATGCCAAAACTTGCAGTGAGGGTCAGTTGAAAGTGGCTCAGCAGGGTATCTTTCAAACCATCTGACCTGGCATCAAACTGTTTGCTCCATCAGCTCCAATTGGCCAGGTAAACACTAGTGACAACCCCATTCTACCCACAGAGTCACCAAAACGCTTGCGACCACGCTTGACCCAAGTGACCCCAAGGTGCACTAAGCACGATTGGGCAGCGATCTTCTGGGGCTCGTATCTTGGACCTCGTGAGAGGTATCAAAAAAATGTTAGGTGCTATGGGATCATGTTTTTGAGTTCTATAATAACCTCTCTCGATTTTGGGTGATTCAACTTTGTTTGCATTTGGCAAGGCGATCTCAGTTGATGCCAAAACTTGCAGTGAGGGTCAGTTGAAAGTGGCTCAGCAGTGTATCTTTCAAACCGTCTGACTTGGCATCGAACCGTCTACTCCATTAGCTTTGGTTGGCCAGGTAAATGCTAGTGACAACCCCATTCTACCCACAGAGTCACTGGAACACTCGCGACCACGCTCAACCCAAGTGACCCCAAGGTGCACTAAGCACAATTGGGCAGCGATCTTGCGGGGCTTGTATCTCGGACCTTGTGAGAGGTATCAACAAACTGTTAGGTGCTACAAGATCATATTTTTGAGGTCTATAATAACCTCTCTCAGTTTTAGGTGATTCAACTTCATTTGCATTTGGCAAGGCGATCTCAGTCGATGCCAAAACTTGCAGTGAGGGTCAGTTGAAAGTGGCTCAGTAGCGTATCTTTCAAACCGTCCGACCTGGCATCAAACCATCTACTCCATCAGCTTCAGTTGACTGGGTAAACACTAGTGACAACCTTGTTCTACCCACAGAGTCACCAAAACACTCACGACCACGCTCGACCCAAGTGACCCCAAGGTGCACTAAGCACGATTGGGTAGTGATCTTGCGGGCTCGTATCTCATACATCATGAGAGGTATCAAAAAATTTTCAAGTGCTACAGGATCATGTTTTCAAGGTCTACAATAACCTCTCTCAGTTTTGGGGGATTTGAATTCATTTGCATTTGGAAAGGAAATCTCAGTCAATGCCAAAACTTGCAGTGAGGGTCAGTTGAAAGTGGCTTAGTAGCGTATCTTTCAAACCATCTGACCTGGCATTGAACCGTCTACTCCATCAGCTCTGGCTGGCCAGGTAAACACCAGTGAAAACCTTATTCTGCCAATAGAGTCACCAGAACGCTCGCGACCATGCTCGACCCAAGTGACTCCAAGGTGCACTAAGCACGATTGGGCAGTGATCTTGCGGGGCTCGTATCTCAGACTTCATGGGAGGTATCGACAAACCATTAGGTGCTACGGGATCATGTTTTCGTGGTCTACGATAACCTCTCTCAGTTTTGGGGGATTCGACTTTGTTTGCATTTGGTAAGGCGATCTCAGTCAATGCCAAAACTTGTAGTGAGGGTTTGTTGAAAGTGGCTCAGCAGCGTATCTTTCAAACTATCTGACCTGGCATCAAACCATCTACTCCATCAGCTCTGGTTGGCTAGGTAAATGCTAGTGACAACCCTGTTCTTCCCACAAAGTCACTAGAACGCTCGCAACCACACTCGACCCAAGTGATCCCAAGGTGCACTAAGCACGATTGGGCAGCGATCTTGTGGGGCTTGTATCTCATACCTCATGAGAGATATCGACAAACCATCAGGTGCTACAAGATCATGTTTTCAAGGTCTATAATAACCTCTCTCAGTTTTGGGCGATTCAACTTTGTTTGCATTTGGCAAGGCGATCTCAGTCGATGCCAAAACTTGCAGTGAGGGTCAGTTGAAAGTGGCTTAGTAGCATATCTTTCAAACCATCTGACTTGGCATCAAACCATCTACTCCATCAGCTCTGATTGGCTAGGTAAACACCAGTGACAACAACATTCTACCCACAAAGTCAATGGAGCGCTTGCGACCACACTCGACCCAAGTGACCCCAAGGTGCACTAAGCATGATTGGGCAGCGATCTTGTGGGGCTCATATCTTAGACCTTGTGAGAGGTATCAACAAACCATCAGGTGCTACAGGATTATGTTTTTGAGGTCTACAATAACCTCTCTTAGTTTTGGGGGATTCGACTTCGTTTGCATTTGGAAAGGCGATCTCAGTCGATGCCAAAACTTGCAGTGAGAGTCAATTGAAAGTGGCTTAGCAGCGTATCTTTCAAACTGTCTGACCTGGCATCAAACCATCTGCTCCATCGGCTTTGGTTGGCCTAGTAAATGCCAGTGACAACCTCGTTCCACCTGATGGAGCCTTAATTTTTTACAAAAATTAGGGCCTCCATTTGAGAAATAATGTTGGAGATTTGATAAGGTTGTCATCGATGTCATTGAAGGTTTTTTGGTTGCTCACAAGATATATGAACACATACTATTAAGTGGAGATAAAAACTAGGACAGATAGCAAAGACTATTGAATAAATAGCATCGACAACTATGCAACTTGGCAACATTGGAACATTAAGCATCATATCAGCATTCAAATGGAGTGAAGTATACACACCAGCAATTAATGATCAAAGTCAACCCAAATAAATTTCATTTCCTCGCAGATGTTAACAGTTGCAGCATATTACAAAGATGACAAACATATTATTTGGAAGAATATTACAAGAGGTGGTAAAGTAAAACTCATCATGAATGTCTAGTCAGCAATAATCAACCCATGAAGCAACAACTTCATCAAATGAAGTGAACACAACATGAGTTAAAGATTGATTAAACATATGCGTATGAAGACATTCAAAGGAGCCATGTAGTAATAAAAAATAAATACACATAGTGCTGAGCATAGTTCAAAGGCAGTATTAAAATCATTCAATGAACATTTGAGAGATGATATATTCAAGAGATGTGTTTTTGTAAGTCTGAGGGATATCATGTTGCGCAAGCAATCATATATTATACACAACGGAAAAGTCAATAGTCACATGTCATAACTATCAATGGTAATATCAAAGATTGGAAATGAAGACCATAAGCTTATACGATAATGGAGATTTTTTATAGCATGAAATGAAGGCTCTTGCATACACGATGATATTGAAACATTATTGCTGGCAGTTAAAATTATTATAAGTGCGAACAAAAAGCATTGAAAATGATAATATATGAAATTAGCAATGCAAGTATGAGATTGAATGCGCACACAATGAAAAATAGCGACATAATTGATGGTATAGAATTTGTATATGAAAATTCATAGAAGTGGTAAACGAAACTCTCATATTAGCAGCGATTGAAGTTTTAATTTAGTGATGAAGAGCAGATGTCATGGATTTTGTTTTGCAGAGAAATGATCTTCAGTATCAATACTGATGGCCTCATCATCATCTCAGGCACAAGGAAAGTTAAGCACCAAAAATCTAGGAAATCTATAGAAGTTGAACCTCAAACATAATAAGCTCCATGAACAGGGTATTCCAGAGTAAAGAAAAACAAATGTAACTTCAACAAGATATAATTTAAATCATAATGATAATCATAGTCAAGATATAACTTCACCATTCAATTCCATAAACATGAATAATAAATATGTATATACAAAAGATGATGCAAATATAACAAATAAATGAACATGTTCTATATATGTATCAAATGTATCAAAAGTATGTTCATATACAAATATGGCACATGCCATTTCAAAATGTCTACAAAATCAATATTTTAAGGTGTACAATGTGGCATATATGCCATCTCAAAATGTGCCAAGTGTCATCTCTAAATGACCACAAAACTAAAACTGCATCCTATGTTGTAGGGGGATCATCAAAATGTAGCCTCTTTGAAGAAGTGTTGGGCTCTGATTGATCTTGCATAAAAAATGAGTTCAAGCCAAAGTTAGATTGCTTACTTTATATGATTTGTATATATATATATATATATATATATATATATATATATATATATATATATATATATATATATATATATATATATAATTCATAATTCAAACACTAACTTAATTAAAATTATAATTGAATACAAATATTTGTACCTAGTCTCTTGATCGCCTACCACGATCAGGTGTCCTAGCATAAGTCTTGGGTAGCGAAGGGACCATGCGAGCAATACCAACTTTGACCTATAAATATATATTTGCAATAATGAGATTAGTAGAGTGGTGCAACATAGAGTAATAAATCTACAAAATAGGATGATAGCATAATAAAATTACAAATTGATTGAACTAAAATTAAAACTTACATCTGGTGATCCCTCCTCTGGAATAGTGGGCTGGGTCAACAAAGAAACAAAAGATTCTCGTGGGCCCTCCCTCACAGTCGGAGTAACCTATGAGAGTAAAAAGATTTTCAATTATATATCAATGCACTTCATCATAGCAACCCTGGTTACAAAATACAAATAACAATACGTAAAAGTCTATGTACAATTAGGCTATCACTTCGAATCGAGACACTTGTAACCCTACGCTGCCGAACCAGTGTTGGGACATCATCAATAGCCACACCCTATACAATAAAGTACAAGTAAAATATTTATTACTACACACAAGTGGCATTCATATGCATGCATAATTAATCTTAAACAATTAACTACCTTTCCTTTGTTGAGACCTGATGAAGGAACCCCCTCATGCCCCCCACTGACATCGGCTGTAGCCTGGAAGAACACAATAAGATGACAATATATATTAGTAAATGTATGAATTTTATTGCTCTAATTGATAGAGATTTAAGCATGTACACCAAATGATATAAAAAAAAACTAATGGGTACATAATTTATAATATACCGTATAGTCATCAAGGCCAAATGAAATGGCCAAAAGTGTGGACTCATCCACCTGTCTCACCTCCTCCTGTGTCATCGTCTGAACATAAATGGAAAAAATATATATACATAAGTGCATGCAATCATTAAAACTAATCTAAATAAATAAATTATTTTAAAATTAAATAAGTTATGTGACAAATTTATTTATAATGTTTTCTCTTATCATATCAATAGGAGTCAATGGCTCTGCATGCACCTCCTGAGCACTCTCATGAGATGTAGATGCTCCATGAGGTGTTGCAGCCTCTGCAGTTGCATCTCCTGTATCCTTCTCATCAATATCATGAAACTGATATGTATCAGAATCAGTAAGTGGTTCGAGGCACATATGCCTGCACATAATGCACATATGGGGCTCGCATACATGTGAACTCTGACGAGATGTCGATGCGTCAACAGCATCCACAGGAGGCAACACTGACCTAGTCTATGTGATCAACTGATCACTTAGTAAATGAATGGCCCTAATAGTCTATGAGGTAGCCTCTGCAATGATATCGGGATGCTGCACTGGAGGAGGGGGTGTGACATCAGTGGGGGGGACAAAGGTAGTTGCCTTTCGACGCTGGGAAGATGGCCTAGTCTGAGGAGCTCCTCTGCCTACGCCCATGTTGGGCCTCATACTCCAATAATCAACATGGTGACCAAGCATAAACTCAGCATACAATTTTTTAATGAAATAAAATGGGACCTCCAAATTGCTATGGGGTGGTTTATCAAAAACCATCCACCAGCGATCCCAAAAGTTTGTGTGCATTGCTTCATTTGTGCACCATTTTATTGATAATTTGGGCTTTTTGTGGTCAACTGGTATTCCAGTTTTAGGATCAACAAAAAGGGCAGCTATATCTTCCTTAGTTATATTAAGGGCCGCAATCCCATCATGGTCAAGCCCGTCATCAAATTGGGTGTGCATATCATCACGCCAATGAAGAGCAACATTATGTTGCTGCGTGAGTGTGTCAATGTTTCCAACAATTGTATTTAGTGTGGCAAGCATGGGACCTAATGTAGGTATATTTTGATACATGTCTTGGAAACCTCGTATCGTGTTCAAATTTTCTTGTATCAAATCTTGTAAAGATTTCGGGTTTAGATATGGGGGATTATTTTCGGGATTGTTATTTGGTGTGGGAGGGTTATTTTCTTCATTATTGTCAGCCATGCCTAATTAAATAAAAAACAAATCTAAATTTCAATCTAATTTCATATATTATTACAAATATAAATACAAAACCCTATTTAAAAAAAATGCTACATTTAGCATGAAAATGAAATAAATTAATAAAAATTATACAAATAACTACTTACCGAATATGCTCGGAGTCAAATTTGTTATTTCCAATATCAGGTACCCAAAAATATATCAGGTATATGAAAATCGCGAAAAGAAACTTGAAGAAAATCACACAAGGAAATGAAGAAAAGGGCTCGCGGGTTTCGGATTTATGCCACAATTATCGAGTACCCGATAATATCAGGTACCTGATAAGGTTTGTACTTTGGTGGCAGGTTTTCCCAGGTGTACTGACACCCAGGCCTACTAAAAAGTCAACAAGCGCTTTCATGCACTTTTGGACGAGTGAAAAGTGAATATTTTTCACATCGCCAGTTTTTGGCCGCTCATGATCTTGCACATACCCTCTAGAAATTCTCAATCCTCGTTGCCTATTCTATGGGTAAGATGAAATTATCAAGTAACCTTTTTAGCTAGATTTTAAGAGGCTTGAAATTGGATCCATGATATTCTAGGTCCTTTTTAACTGGATCCTTTTCTCATGACATATGGTTTTATTAGTAGATTGGCCTAGAATTCCTAGTAAATTCACTCGACTAGGACAAGTTTAGGGTGGAAACTCTCTATAAAATTTGGAAAGATATACAAGCTATCATTCTCATTGGATGTTTTATTTTTATTTATTTAGTTATTTATACTAAAGCTATAATTTTTCAAATATTCATATTTAGATTTGAGTGTAAGATAACAAAGTTACACTTGAAGCATGACATATCTTTAGGTGATCTTAGATTAGTAGGACAACGGACCTCATGTAATGTTGACAAGGTACCACCAATTCTAGCATCTAATACAGGTCACTCAACCTTGTGGACATCAACATGGACATAGTCAATTTACTTAGGGAGTTCATGACTCTCAAACATGTAGTTCCTATACCCCTCTAAGAAGGACTAGGGTCAAAAATTTCTTGTGATTAACTAGTCTCATCCATATTTTATACCTTTGGCCTCCTCTTAATTGTATGGCCAAGAAATGTTTGGCTAGATACATTCTATCAGATTCTCTTGGCTTACTTTGATAAGCTTGAATATTCATGACACCAAGCCTACCACCTAATACCTAAAACCTAAAGTCACAAAGTTGACTATGACCCCCTTTCTAGTGGTATACTACTTTTCATTCAGTGGCTTTGTTTTGCACTTTAATGATTTGGGCTTGATGCTGGATCTAGAATTTGGGGTGTAACTCAGAATTCCAGTGGTTCTTTTATGTAAATATATTTGATATTATATTTGTTTTAAAATAATACATGATTCTTATTCATAAAAAAAATGTTTAACATCAAACAAGTAGATGTCTATATCATATACTTTCAAGAGCACAAAAGGCATCCAAAATTGAAATTGGTGCAATTTTTCTTTCTAAAATTATGAAACATGCTTTTACTTTTTAGAAGATTCATAGTTTATTAGTATTCAAAACATGACAAATCTAGGTATAATTGCCTAAAACCTAAAGTCACAAAGTCCTTTAATATCTTTCTAATAACTCAAATGTCATGCAAATAAGAAGCTATGATAAAATTACCTAAAAAAGGATGAATTTTCGACATAGAATAACTTTATGAGCCAATGTATCACCAAATTTATGAATAATTGTCCTATCATAGTGTATATCTATGCATAATTATGAAATTGGTGCCAAAATTATAAAATATTATTTTACTTTTCAAATGATTCATAATTAACTAACATTCAAAACACAAGAAATCTATGTATGATTGCATAAGTTACGAACTCTCTTTAAAATACCTTTCCAATAATTCAAATGACATGCAAATGAGAGGTTATTGTAAAATTACCTCAAAAAGGATATTTTGGACATGGAATAACTCTATAAACCAATGTGTCACCAAATTTATGAGTAATTGTGCTATCATGAATGTATTTTTACACATAATGTTATGAGAGGAATGATGGGCATACAACCTTATATCTTCATGTTCTATCTCCATCTCTCAAATGTAAGAGGTTGTGGTAAAATTATCTTAAAAAAGGATATACTTGGACATGGAATAACTTTATGGGCCAATATACTATCATCATGTATTTCTACTCATAATGTGAAGAGAGGAATGAATGAGAATACAACCTTATATCTTTAAGTTTCAACCCCATCAATCAAAAGTAAGAGGTAATAATAAAATTATTTGAAAAAGTATATACTTCAAACATGGGCTAACTTTATAAGTAAATGTATCACCAAATTTATGAACAATTGTACTATAATCATGTATGTCTACCCATAATGTAAAGAGAGGGCATACAACATTATATCTTCAAGTTTTATTTACATCTCTCAAAAGTAAGAGGCTGTGATTAAATTACCTAAAACAGATATAATTCGAACATAGAATAACTTTATGAACCAACTTATCGCCAAATTTATGAATAATTGTACTCTCATCATATATTTATAGCCAAATTTATGAATAATTGTACTATCACCATATATTTATAGTCGTAATGTGAATAAAAAAATAAAGGAAAGAATAGACATACAACCTTATATCTTCAAGTTTAATCTCCATGTCACAATAGTACACATAGTTGTGGGGTTACATTGTAGTACACAAATTCCTTATTCACATGCTTTCGCTGGCCTAAAAATGCATCTAGACTATTTTCAATTTTGTGCCAATATCCTGTGGCCACGTGAAAGGAGAAGATGAATGGTCGGATTTTAAAGGCTTTGTGACCCGTCGCAAACGCTACTTGTTTTTTAGTGTTTGCCTTTTTTTGGGTGGAGACGCTCTAAAAATATTTGATGCAAATAATATTTGGTATTTTACCTTTGTTTTCTACGAGCAATGCGTCGTACATTTTCTAGTTGTCGACGCCCATGTGACGTGGGCCCAATAATTGTCGACACGACACTATCTGTACCTATATACTTTTTTTTGATGTGACCCAAACTTAGATTAGAACATCTGGCCTCATCCAGAATTGCCCAACTTCACAGATCATTGAGAAGTATGGTGTAAATACTAAAATATAGGCAAAACTAGAAACATTACACGTTAAAGAGAGTCCATCACAACACTGTATTTTATATCAATTTTATCAATAGCTTTGTGGTTTAAAAGTGAACACTTTGTCTGATGGTTGTTATTTATTAGAAATATCTGAAATTGGTTATATACTAATTGGGAAAAGATCAAAAGTTTATTATAAAAAGCAGTGGATTTGATGGGCAAGGGGTCACTTGTATTTTGTCAAACTTTCTTTGTATATTTTACGTTTTAGTTTGCTGAATAGCTACTACTGGTTCGATGAAGTATAAGTGAATAATCAATGTCATTAATCAGTTGGTTTGGAATAATGTGGTCTATTTATAATATTGTTGTAGTTGTAATGTATCTTTTAGTTTGTAAGCTATATATTTTTGTTGGGTAGAAGTGCTTATAGGATGCGTGTCTTTATTAGGTGGTTGTGTTTGCAAGTTGTGGGCCTTCAAATTGATCATTGAACTTGTAGTTTTGTAAAGCAATAATGCTTTGGAGATTGAGTTTTCCCAACTTTGATTTTCAGGATAAAACTATTGGAAAGATATCCCCTTGTAAATAGTCTTTTTAGACTCGAACAAGGCTAAAAATTTGAGATATCCAGACCTTGTAAATAATAGTCTTTTTAGATTCGAACAAAGGTTAGAAACTTGAGTAACCCACCTATTGGAATAATGTGGGTTACTCAATGTCATTAATCAATTGGTTAATCAGTTGGTTTGGAATAATGTGGTCTATTTATAATATTGTTGTAGTTGTAATGTATCTTTTAGCTTGTAAGCTATATATTTTTGTTGGGCAGAAGTGCTTATAGGATGCGTGTCTTTATTAGGTGGTTGTGTTTGCAAGTTGTGGGCCTTCAAATTGATCATTGAACTTGTAGATTTTTAAAGCAATAATGCTTTGGAGATTGAGTTTTCCCAACTTGAATTTTCAGGATAAAACTATTGGAAAGATATCCCCTTGTAAATAGTCTTTTTAGACTCGAACAAGGCTAAAAATTTGAGATATCCAGACCTTGTAAATAATAGTCTTTTAGACTCGAACAAAGGTTAGAAACTTGAGTAACCCACCTATTTGGACACCGACGTTCTCCATTAGAGATTTGGGTGACAAAACCTTTGAAAAGATATATCCCCTCTTATAACTTGAACTAGACTAAAAACCTAACCGACATAAAAAAAACAATAAACAAGTTTGAAAATTGAGCCTTTTATATCCGTCATATTCTTTAGCTCACAATTAAAGAGAGGTTGTAGACATGTACTTATTATATGATGTTTTTAAAATATTACTTTTTTATTTGAAGTTGTAGCTTAATTAATGAAGATTATGATACGTTTTTACTTATGTCATTAACCAGAATTTGAATTTTTGAAAATTTAATATTTAATATTTTAAAATTTAGCAATTTATACATATATATATTGCCTAATTACTTCCATTAAAAGAAAACAAGTTATAAGATCTTAACATAACGGAAGCTCACCCTCAACCGCATTAAACCCATTAGAATGAACAAAGAAGTGCTAAAAACTCACAACCGTTCCACCAAAATGAACCCCTACTATTTTATGGTGAAGGAAGACCATTTAGAATAGGGAAAATATAACTGAGTCAGATTTGAAGGAATGAAAGGGCAATGCCAATCCATATAGAGAGAGGATGCACCATGAGTTCAAAGAATTCTGTCTAACCAAAACCTTTGTTGGGCTTGAGAGGAATTGAAAATAATCCTTTTTAACATTGATTTTCATTTATATGTGTTGCCTAATTACATTCACCAAAGCAAAACATGATTCTACTGTATTTCCCAAGAAAATAAAATGAGTTTATTTAGCATTGAAAACAGAGTAGGAATTTGCTGAATCAAACAGACCTTGTGACAACACTAAAGTATAATACACATTGCATTTCTTGAATATACACAACACAAGAAGAGAAAGAGAGAGAAAGAAAAGCCCTAATTCCCTCCCACCCTCCAAATAATCTCCTCCATTTCAGGGCAGATATCGATCAGCGGAATGTTCTAGAACGTTTCCATTCCAATAATGGGCAGGGCAGGCAATTAATTGCAATGAAGTCGGCTCCCCCGGCGCTGACGTGGCATCAGAAGGGCAGGCCTGAGAAACAGTCGACTGGCACTTCTCATCGCCATGAACGGAACACCGCCGTCGACACGTAGGACAGGAAGAATGGCTGGCGAACCACGTGTCAATGCAGCTGACGTGGAAGCAATGGTGGCAATTGGGCAGCCTTCTGACCTTATCCGATTGGTCGAACTCCGCGAGGCAGATTGCACAGTCGACTGCCCCCGGGCAGTCGGTGACAGTGAATTCGACGACGGGCAGAGCTTGAAGAGCCGACTTGCTGAGTCCTCTGTCGACCACCGGAAAGAGCAGACGATGCCTCGACTGAATTACCAGTCGTCGACCTCTGCACCGCATGGCGCATCGAACCATTGAAAACAGACCCACAAGGCAAATCAGAGAACACAGCATTGCAGCCAAGATTATGACCAGATTCGATTCCCTTAACATAACTTCCTCATCTGCAGAATTGCTATAAGTTTCCAACAGTGTTCTTCCCATTCTGTCTGTTATGAAAGGAAAAAAACCAATTCGACTAGAATAGATCTAGAGACCCACTTCAAGAAAAAAAACCAGTTCGACTAGAATAGATCAAACCCACTTGAAAATAAACCACTTCGACTGATTAGATTTCTCACAAGTTATAAACAAGTTCGACTGAATGGATTTCTCACAAGTTCTAAACCCACTTCTGTCTCAAAACATCAGATTGATTGAATGGATTTCTCACAAGCTCTAAACCCACTTGTCTCCTATTAAAAAGACAACACAATTCGACTAGAATAGATTTCTCAGAAATTGTAAACCCACTTCCAGATCAGATTGACTGAATGGTTTTCTCAAAAGTTATAAATCCAATTTGTCTCCTATAAAAAGAATCCAATGGATTTCTCACAAGTAATAAACCCACTTGGACTGAATGGATTTCTCACAAGTTATAAACCCACTTGTCTTGGACTGAATGGATTTCTCAGAAGTTATAAACTCACTTTGTGTTCAATTAGAATAGATTTCTCACATATCTTTTAATATTGAACAATGCAAATGCAGGAATGCAGCTACCCACAGATTTCTCACAATTTATAAACCTACTTCTTCCTTAAGAATACCCAATTGAATGTTCTATATATATATATATAGATGATATTTCTCTCTTTATGTGTAAAAAAGATCAGGAAACAGTTTGGGCATGTGCAAATAAATTTTTGGTAATGCTTTTCTGGATAACAATGTGGGGAGGCTAGGTAGTGCAGTTTATCAGGATAGGAAAACGCGTTTGGTAAAGGTCAAAGCACTAGTAATTAGTGACTGAACTTGATCCCATCTGTCTACCGTCTAAACGTAAGTGCAATTTTTGTGATGGGAAAGATAACGATCTGAAAAGGAATAAGGTACTTTTCAATGAGTTGTGTGGCAGTCAGCCATTGCCCTGTATTTTGGTCTTATCAATAATGTATACAGTATAGAATCTCATCAATTTGCTTTTGAAAAGTGGCCCAGTTGATACTATTAGTGACAAAATTATTTATTTGTGAAAGCAAGTCTCCCAATGGTTATTAACCCTTGTTTTCCATATTTTACAATATTCTCCGCAGATATAGTCAAGGAAAGAAAGTGGCTTACACGTAGCAGAGTTATTGGAGACCTGTGAAGCCCAGCTTACAAACAACTTGTGTGTATTTGCAGGACAAATGTAAGGAGAAAATCTGAAAGGGATAGATGATGATGATGATTAGTTTTAGAATTGAAACCTTATCATTAGCCCCATAATTATGGAATCAGAGACTGGTTTTAAATATATTCAAGGGGATGAAATGACTGATTTAAAAGTTGTTAAGTACCTATAATGCTTACCCATGTTATTCCTGGGTGGTATAATGGTTTTGGTGAGATATTTTTGTTGATAGACTGGTTTTGTGATCGATCATGGAATATGCTTTGATTCATCGAATCTGAATTAATTGACACTCACTAATTAGCATTAGCATCAACTGGGCTTAAATATGGCCCATTAGCACCTTACTTAGTCACAATGACGACGTTTTTTCAGTTCACTGTCATAATCTTGATGACTATGGATCGATAGGAGATCAATTATAATTGAGTGCCTTGTTTTTTAAGCATTCCGATTGCCCACAAACATTGTATCTCACTTGTGACCTGTCGGAAAATTTCAAGTTGCTGTCCGTTTCTTCTAGATCCTAGGATTTTATTTAATCTAAAATTTCAAGAAGCTCTCCATCTGTTCTGGAACCTAGGATAGGATTTTATTTAGTCTTATGTATGCTTGCAAAAGGTTAAATTTGATTTATGAGATTGAATGAGATTTAATCTGATGAAGAGGATTTCTTTATTTAATCTTTGTATGTTTGAAAAAAAGGTTAAATTTGATTTATTAGATTGTGTGAGATATAATTTAAGGAAGAGGATTTATTTATTTAATCTATGTATGTTTGCAAAAGGTTAAAATTGGCTTACGGGATATTATGTAAAGAAGATGATTTGTTTAATCTATGTATGTTTATAAAAGGTTAAAGTTAGTTTATGAGATTGAAAAGGGGTATTTATTTAATCCATGTAAGTTTCTTAAAAGTTAAAGTTGATTTATGAGATTGGATAGGATGTTATTTGAAAAGGAGAATAAATTTAATCTCCTTAAAGGTTAAAGTTGATTTATGAGATTGAATGGGATATTATGTGAAGGAAAAAGAGGAGCATAAAGCACATCAAAAGGAAAATATCAAATAAAAAGTAAATAATCTATTAGAAGAAAAATATGAATAAAAGAGAATTCTTGAAAGATTAAGGTAGTATCGTTTACATTCAAGATCACAAAAAGTATGATGGGTGTGAGGTAATAAGTGTTATTAGATTTGTGGTGTCTTTTAGATCTACAATATGAACTTGGAAATTTGTCAAGGAGACTCTTTTTATTGAAGCGAGAGGGTTAGACACATGAACTAATCACTCTAGTATAAGTTCCTCTATAAAGATGTCGACAAATTTCAAACATCTCTGATAAGAAGAGAGAAATGCACCTCTCTTCTTTGCAAACCATGAGAGACTAGAAAGAACCAAGAAAATCTTTGAAGAAAGCATATGCATTATCCAATCTCATACTAGAGAGATCTTTTGAATACAAAATGTTCCTTTGTGCTTAGTTCCAAGGAGACACTTGGCAAAATTGACTCTCTTAAGGAACATGATGATATGTCTCAATAAAAAACTAGTGGGAGCTAACTCTACATGTCCAACAAGGTCATCAATCTAAACTAAAAAGTATGGATGTAATATTTACTAGAGTGGTCTTATGCACAATCCATACATGGAATGGACATGTATTTTATAAATTTGAATATGTACAACCTTATTTTATCTCTCTAAGATGTCTCACATGGTCCAAGTCTAGGAAAATTAATCAAATCTCTATGGTAGTGATTTAACAATATCTAGGTTATCTTAGTGTAAGATATTATATTTTCTTGGTTGGATATTATTGTGTGTGTATTAGTTGCAGTGAGTCATTCATTATGAGGGTAGATGAAATCTTTCATGTGTGTAAATCCTACATGTTTTTGCATAGTTGAGTATTTTCTCATTGGTTGATCTTTCCCTATCTCTATCTATACATGTATCCACTCATTTGGCTTATTTTTATTTAAATTATTGTGATATTTTAAGTGAAGGTATTTTGGTTATTTTTGTTCAATAATATATTGTCATTGATGTCAAAAGTGAAGTCGATGTTGTTATCGAGGTCTCTAAATCTAATGTAAGGCATGCAAAACATCTAAAGGATGCATTCATGGATGTACATGAATCATCATTGTGTTCCCCTTGATTTCAAGTGGTGTAGAAGGTGAAGTAATTTTGTAAATTATCATGTCATGATAGGCCAATAGTGAGATCTAGATTATAAGAGTCAATGTTTGTTGGATATATATCTTGTAGTAATGCCACTAGCCCCATATTAATCATGTGTCATTTGATAGAAGTGACCCAAAAGTATCCACAATAAGTTTTTGAGGTTTGTTGCTCAGAAATTGTGTGACTTGTGCTTTGGAAGATAAGTAACGCTATACATGAAGGTGAATCTATTCATATTTTAGAGGTGATGATGAAGGGTGCTCCCCTTAATACCACAAACACATAACAAAAACAAAGAAACAACAACAATTTGCAAGAACATAAAATGAGCTTCTTATTATCTCCACAAGTGTGGAATTACAAAATTTTGGAATTACAATATGCAAAGCTACATGGTGATATTCCTTACAATATTCTGTAACAAAAAGCTTTGAATCACTACCCAGAACCACCCTAGAAAACACTATAGGAAAATAATTACAAATTATATTTTTAGGTAGCCCAACTTTTGGAGGCCATAAATTTTTAACCGTAGCTTTGTTTGGCTATTATAACCACTTTTTGGAAATGGCAAGACCTGATCTACAACTACTCACTCATGCAAGCTCTAATCAGCCAGGGTTCGATCGCGATCTGGAGCCTCTAAGGCCTTCAAAGTTGAGCTCAAAGATTTTGTACCCAAAAACCTCAATAACTTGACCAATACAAATGATATTGCAATGAAACTCAACTGGTAGACTGATATGACTAAGATGAACTTCCACCTGTGAAATTAGAACATTCCAAACTCATTAAAAGTAGTTAAGTACCCAGTTAAAATAAATATTCAAAGGAATGAAAAGACTGATTTAAAAGTAGTTAAGTACCTATAATGCTCACCCATGTTATTACTGGGTGGTATAATGGTTTTGGTGAGATATTTTTGTCGATAGACTGGTTTGTGATCGATCATGGAATATGCTTTGATTCATCCTATCTAAATTAATTGACACTCACTAATTAGCATTAGCATCAACTAGGCTTAAATATGGCCCATTAGCACCATACTTAGTCACAATGATAATGTATTTTTAGTTTAGTGTCATAATCTTGATGACTATGGATTGATAGGAGATCAATTATAAATGAGTGTCTTATTTTTTAGCATTTTCTATTGCCCACAAAACATTGTATGTCACTTGTGACATGTCAACAAATTTCAAGTTGTTGTCTATTTCTTCTAGATCCTAGGATTTTATTTAATCTAAAATTTCAAGAAGCTCTCCATCTGTTATGGAACCTAGGATTTTATTTAGTCTTATGTATGCTTGCAAAAGGTTAAATTTGATTTATGAGATTGAATGAGATATAATCTGATGAAGAGGATTTCTTTATTTAATCTTTGTATGTTTGCCAAAAGTTAAATCTGATTTATGAGATCGAATGAGACATAATTTAAAGAAAAGGATTTATTTATTTAATCTATGTATGTTTGCAAAAGGTCAAACTTGGATTAGGAGATATTATGTAAAGAGGAGGGTTTGTTTAATCTATGTATGTTTATAAAAGGTTAAAGTTAATTTATGAGATTGAAAAGGAGTATTTATTTAATCTATATATGTTTCTTAAAGGTTAAAGTTGATTTATGAGATTGGATAGGATTATTTGAAAATGAGAAATTATTTTATCTTTGTATGTTTCTTAAAGGTTAAACTTGATTAATGAGATTTAATGAGATATTATGTGAAGGAAAAATAGGAGTATATAGCACGCCACAAGGAAAATATCATATAAAAAGTAAATAATCTATTAGAAGAAAATATGAATAAAAGAGAATTCTTGAAAGATTAAGGTAGGATCATTTACATTCAAGATCACAAAAAAGTATGATGGCTGTGAGGTAATAAGTGTTATTAGAATTGGTGTCTTGTAGATCTACAATATGAACTTGGAAATTTGTCAAGGAGACTCTTTCTATTGAAGCGAGAGGGTTAGAAAAATGAATTAATTGCTCTAGTATAAGCTCCTCTATAAAGATTTCGACAAATTTCAAACATCTCTGATAAGAAGAGAGAAATGCACCTCTTTTCTTTACAAACCATGAGATACTAGAAAGAAACAAGAAATTTTTTGAAGAAAGCATATGCATTATTCAATCTCATAATAGAGAGAGCTTTTGAATACAAAATGTTCCTTTGTTTTTAGTTCCAAGGAGACATTTGGAAAACTTGACTCTCTTAAGGAAGATGATGATATGTATCAATAAAAAACTAGTGGAAGCTAACTCTATGTGTGCAAAAAGGACATCAATCTAAACTAAAAAGTATGGATGTAATTTTTACTAGAGGGGTCTTTATGGACAGTCCATACATGGAATGGATATGTATTCTATAAATTTGAACATTTACAACCTTATTTATCTCTTTGAGATGTCTCCCATGGTCCAAGTCCAAGACAATTAATTTAGATCTCTATGGTGGTGATTTAACAATATCTAAGTTATCTTAGTGTAACTTATTATATTTTTCTTAGTTGGAGATTATATATATATATATATATATATATATATATATATATATATATATATATATATATATATATATATATATATATATATATATATATATATATATATATATATATATATATATATATATATATATATATATATATATATATATATATATATATATATATATATATATATATATATATATTAGTTGCACTGAGTCATTCATTATAAGGGTAGATAACATCTTTCATGTGTGTAAATCCTACATGTTTTTGCATAGTTGAATTAATTTTCCCTCTCTCTTTTCTATACATGTATCCACTCATTTGGCTTATTTTTATTTAAATTATTGTGATCTATTTTAAGTGAAGGTATTTTGGTTATTGTTGTTCAATACTATATTGTCATTGATGTCAAAAGTGAAGTTGGTGTTGTTATTGATGTCTCTAAATTTGCAAGGCATGCAAAACATCTAAATGATTCATTCATGGATGTACATGAATTATCATTATGTTCCCCTTGATTTCAAGTGGTCTAAAAGGTGTAGTAATTTTTAAAATTGTCATGTCATGTTAGGTCAATAGTCAGATTTGGATTATAAGAGTCAATGTTTTTTTGATATATATTTTGTATTAATGCCACTAGTGTCATCTTAATCATGTTTCATTTGTTAGAAGTGACCCAAAAGTATTTGCAATAAGTTTTTGAGGTTTGTTACTCAAAAATTGTGTATGCAATGGAAACTTATTGTGTTCCACATTCTATCATAGTAATATTTTGTGACATGTTCTTTGGAAGATAGGTAAGGCTATACAAGAAGGAAATTCTATTCATGTTTTAGAGGTGAAGATCAAGAGGGAAAGTTAGGTCAACATTATTCTCACTATAATCTACTCACAGTCTATTCTAGTATTCTAGTTGTATGCACTAGAGGTTGTGCACTGTAAATTAGCAAGATGAAGCATGTGGATGTTTATTGGGTTCATTAGAGTGTCTCTTGGGTAATGCATAGACAGTTCTCACTCTTGAAGTAATGTGTAGGATTTAGTATCTAGTCCACTACATAGTTGATTGAGGAGCCTAATTGTGGTAAGCTTGTGGACAATAATGAATGTGATCTACAGGCCAACATGAAGTGGTAATTATTATTGGAATGCATATATTATCAACTATACTTATTCCAATGTGTGTAGTGGTTGAGTGTGTGAGTGGAATTGATAATTGAAAAAACTTTTTCAAACTATCTACTCAATCTAGATTAAGTCACAAAAAACTCAATTAAATATCTCATGCACATTGTGAAAGTATTTTGAAGTTATTTGAGATTAGGGAGATGCTGAGGATTTGGCTTTATCTTCTATACATTGATCTATTTGAGATTAGTGTATCATATTCTTATTTTGTGCTTAGATCTTGGACTAAGTGATTTTCGTTTCCTATAGGTTGGTTCCTATTGACACACCCATGGCCTTGTGATACAAACCAAGAACAAAATCTCCTCTGAATAATGAGAAGTCACAATCTATTTTGTTGATCAATGTACATAATGCATTGACAAGAATGAGATTTCTTACAATGTAAACCCTAATGCTTATAAAGAAGAAAGTGGGAGAAAATAATACAAGTGATGATGATAGATGTCCTAATCAAGGAGAAGATTTACCATCAACTATTGAAGCCAAATAACCTCTATAGGACCTCTTGACTAGCCAAGGTTGCTCCTCAATACTTAACCTCATTTGATTATAATGAAATAATAGTTTTATTCTTGCAAGTCCAAGAAACTAGACCAAAACCAAGACAAAAGAAACAACCAAAAGTAGACTTAAAATCATCAACATCACTAGCCCAATCCGAGTTAGTGAAGTCTATAATATTAGTAGCACTTGATGTGTAGTGAATGTAAAAATATGTAGTTCCATGAATGCACCTCAAGATATAATTGGATGCCTTCCAATGAATCTCACAAGGATCTTGAGATAAATGAGAGACAAGACCAGTTGCAAAGGAAATATTAAGATGACTACCTGTCAAGTAAAAAAAAATTCCAACCAAATGTTGATATAAGGTAGCATTAACTAATGGAGTAGTAAAAATGGTAGACAACATAAAACTTGAATAAAAAGGAGTAGAAGCTAGCTTTCAATCAGCCATCCCAAATCTCTAAAGAAATTCAAGGCATACTTCTTGATTCTGAGCATTATGGAACAACCAAAACTAAACATGGGTCTTTTTTATCTATGAAACATTTCATCTATTAAAGCACCATTCTAGAGGAAACTTCATGAAATCATCCAATTCAAGACACCTATGATAGGTTCCCTATACTTATTCAATCATAACCTTCAAGGTTCATTCCCCTTATTAAATCATCATATCCATAAGGTCATCAACTTATCAAGAAATACATCAAACTCTCACTCTTACCATTCTCCATAAGAGTCTTACCAACTCCACCCTTTTTATCGCGCATCAATCTACTACTACAAACTTTGATTACCCTTCATAAGAATCCTTGATTGTCCCTATTCTTGCAATGACCCTTCATTCAAAAGAACCTTCATCCTGCATACAAGAAATCCATTTCCATTCCATTCAATACAAAATACATTCATCCAGCTAACTATCTGATCACTCATTTTAGGGGATAACAAAATAAGTTTATGACAGTCCACATTCAAATAGTTTTGATAGACCCGTACGCAGTCATCAAAAATTTTTGAACCATAAATTATTTTCAAAATATCTTCGGTGATAATATAGGGATATGGGTTTACAAAACATATCCAAAAATTAGCCCAATCCAATGGTTCAATTCTGATATATGCCCCCTCGTACAAAGACTCATTATTTTTCTCAAAAAACTTAGAAAATTACTACTTATTGCTGCTAGGGCATCAAATATATCACCAAATATACATCCATTTAAAATGAAACCAAAATAATATTAAATAAATATCAATATAGTTTCCAAAAACATAAGATATAGGTTTTTTGATTAGTGGATTCAAGAGAAACACTCAAACCTTCATTGTTCACCCGGTTATGGAGGGTTTCAAAACTATTTTTACAAAAATCTTTATAAATTACACCAAACATGATGAAATCAATCTAAATAAAATACAAAAGAGATATTATTTAATATAATTTATATCCATACAATTTATACAACATTTCCAGGCCATATAGGTCCGTACAAGACCCAAAAATAGAAGAAAGACAGTGAAAACCAATCAAAATAACCAACTTTGAATGCACCAAATTGTTTCAAGATGTTATCATCTTCTCCTTCTGATTTGGAATGACCATTAAAATTAATTTATAGTTTTTTTGATAGATTAAAACTTGCCAACCACCCTTTAGGCCAATAATACTCCCTTTACAACATATTGTCAACTATAGCAACTTTTGAAATGTTCCTTTGATAAATTTTTGGTATGATTGAAATTTTCTAGACAAATGACTCTAAAAAAATTGAATAGACATTCTTAACATGTCAAAATAGACTAAATATGATATTTTACATCCTTCTTACCTTTCCATGGGCTTGTTTACATGATTTGACATATGTGACCAACTAGGACCTTAATAAGATAATTTTGGTAATTCATTGTGTGTGCTATAATTGTGTCACACTTCTATGAATCATTACATTCAAGAACACTCAAGAATGAGGTCTCAAAAATTGATCCATAGCTCCCTAGGCATGGAGTGCAAGGGTTTTTAAGAATGCTCTCAGCTAGAGCTATTAAGCCAATAACCTTGCTAGTAAACCATGCAATGAGAGATTCAATGAAGACAAGGGTAAGAATGCCAATATCCTCAAGAATCAAGAATGAAAATGCAAATGCAATGCTATGCTAGAAATGGAAATGCAAGCTAAGCTATGAAAATGAAAGATGCAAGTATTACAAAGCCTCCTAGTTAAACTAGATGAATTAATCTAAAGCATAAAGGAAACTAAGCTAAGTATGAAGCTATGAATGCCATGATAATGAAAGAAATGAAACTATGATAACATGTAGATGCAAAAGCCAAGAATGCTCCAAATCTCCAAAAGCTCCAAAGTGACCTAGAAAACCTGCAGCATAACATTAGCATAAAAAGTTGAGGATCTAGAATGAAGAAGAGAGCTCTCCTTTTATAAGAAATGAGAAGGAATGGACCATGGAGATTAAGAGGCAAAAGATTTAATCAATGGTGGAGCTTAAAAGAGGAGCAATCCATGTGCACAAATATCCTCCAATGGGAAAATAAGAGTTGACTTTTGTGTCCATATGAGACAAAAAGTGCTTTTTCCCTTTTTATAAAATAAGAATAATGCTTTATTTGTGCAACTTAGGATAAGAGGAAAAGTGGGGGCTTTTATTTATTTAAAAGGGGAGGAAATATTTCTTTTAAATAAATAAAAACTTAGGATAAAATGGTTAGCCCATAGAAAATAATTGAATAAATGAAAGAGCTAGGATTTGATCAAGGATAAGCAATTGCTGATTTAGCAAAAGGGGCTAATAGTCTAGATGACCATTTTTCGGTGTATACATTTTCCCCTCTTTGACTAATGTGTGATTGATCTGGGAACACATGTAGTCAAAGAATGAAGTTGAAATGTGAGATCAATTTGGGATCACAAAGCAACTCAGATCAACCAAGAAAGCAAGAGATAGCCAAGAAGGCAAGCAATAGCGTTCTGACTCCAAAGAATGAAGTGCAGAAAAATAGAAAATCCTGCATGGTCAGCCTGATAGCAATAGTACTGAACACTTAGGCAAGATATATCCAATAAGATATGATGTGTCTACCCCCTCGGGATCGAAAGTGAAATCCAGGTAGAGGGAATGCAGAAGCAAGAGCAACATGATCAAATCACTAGAAATCATAATTGAAGAAAGAGAATAGAATAACCGTCAAGCAATGAAGATATTCCCCACACATGGGACACGGGGCATGAACCTATCAGTCCCTCAACCCGTAAACACCACGGAGAGAGGAGTTGAACTTGGGATTTGAAAGTGAATGAAAGACTAGAAGTTTGAAAGAGATGGGGATGAAGAGGTGAAGAATGCCCCAACAAAGATTGAAGGATCAGGCCTCAAAAGGTTAGCCAACTGCATGGAAGAAGGAGAAAGATGAATGCGGATTTCGGTTTCAATCCTAAAATGAAGAGAAAATGATGGGATATGAAAGACAAGAAGCGAAAGACATGATCAGGAAGAAGCGAAAGGTGAGTGCAGTTGATTAACAAGTCCACGTAAGATGAAAAGGAGAGCTCTCTCCATATGCAAGATGCAAAACTAAACTAACATGAACCTAAGAATGCAGACTACATGAAAAGTGGTTTACTTGCAAGGTTACAAAGCCAATAGACATCTAATATTCATCATTGAGCGTTATTGGTAGCATCGCAAGATCATACAATACACACTAGCATAACTATGTGAATCTAAATATGATCTATATCAGATAGAAATGTGGAAATCCCACCTAGGCATCAAAGACATGTAGGTCAAGATGACTAGTGTAGTGAGATTACCTAAGTTTGATATAGCAAGATTATGCTCGCATCGAGACACAAGAAAGTCAAGATGACTATAAGCATGCACTTGCGAAACAGTCAAGGCTAATACCTTGTAGATCCCAATGTCAAGTGGAACAAGCATAAATGCTAATGACAAGTAGGACCAACAAAATATATCCACAAGTAGAAAAAACAATAAAACATGTTCTCATTCCCTCAGTCTTTTAGCTATGCATCATAAAAAATGATCATAGGGGGAGAACACTCAGCAAAGAAATAATCATAAACAACACACAAAGAAATAAAGCCAATCAAGTCTCAGCGAGTCAAATGTTTAAGTGCGTGTGTGTAGGTCATAGATTCAAACTTTGAGTATCGCATCTGCTAGTGAGAAATATTGCATCATCTAGACTGTGGGTAGGATATCTGATAAGTGTTGAGAAAAACTCGACGCTAGGGTAGTGTTGAAAAAAACCATTGGGGTGGTGTTGAAAAACACCATTTGCAAGGTGCCTAAGAAATTCAGACGCAAAAAGAGACCCAAGATAGGCTTAAAATAATGTATGCCCCCTAGACTAAGACAAGAGTCAATTCTAGGCTAGGAGAGGCAAAGCGAGAAGTGGAGTGAATGAGCATCATGCAAGACTGATAGACATAGGTGTAGAGGGTCTCAAACAGTGTCTATTTCTAGGTTTTCACCACTTGATAGATTTATTGCAATTTTTTTAGGATTTTTTATAATTTTTTTGTATTTTTGTAGGACTTTATATGCTTTTTAGAATTTTTTCAGCATCATATATGAATTTTTTTGGAATTTTTCAGGATCATAAAGTATGTACAAAGAATGCCCCAGATAGAAATGATCATCGAACTCCCAAGCAAGATCACATCATGTAGTCCCAATGTCTAGAAAGGTGGAGGACAAGAGGGATTAGCAAGTTGGTGGAAGAGATGGAAGATGAAGGAGAATGAAGGGAAGAAATCCTCAATGGAAAACTCCTCAAGAGTACTCAAGCTAGGGAAAAATTATCATGTAAAGCTCATTTGGACAAGAAATGAGAGGCTAGCATAGGATAAGTCACAAAAGCGCACTGCAAAAGAAGGAAATGATATAGTCCAAAAGAGTAGACATGTCAAGAGACTTCATAGCATTGTGTTTTACTCTTTTTATTAGATCAAGACCAAAGAGGAAAAGGATAGCGAAAGGATAGAATGAATGGAGGAAAATAAATATGAAGGCTAAACATGAATGGAATGAAAGAAAGATCATCATAAGATAGCTCACAAGATAGCCAAATATTTGTGTATAGCTCAACATTGTCAAGATCAAAGAGAGAAGACGGAATGAATGAAGTATGTAGAAGAACTATGCATGACGCTTGATTGCTAGGTTTTCATCATGGTACTTATCCAAGGCACCACAAGAGAGTGGTTTTCACCATAGGATGAATTTATTTCTCTTTACTTTTGCTACCAAGGCGCCTGTTTCTAGGTTTTCACCAAGGCACATTTTCAATTTTTTTCATTTTTTTTTTTTTTCATTTTTTTCATTTTTCCTTTTTTGGAAGAAGGCAAGCTTTGTAGATAATGCTCCTTGAAAGGATAAACCATAATATGCCAAGGATTCAAAATGATATGCTCAAAGATGTTGATAGGTAAAGGAAGATGGAAGAGAAAAATGGAGGATAAGTTTTTATGTAAAGCAAGTGAGGTTGGAAGATATGAGGAATAGGCAAATGAGGAAAAATGATAGAAGGTAGAAGGATAATGAATGGAAGGATTGTGAAAGGGTAGATGGAAAGGAAGGAAAGATCAAGATCGACACACACCTTGAAGGGTGGTGAGAGGATGGAGGAAATGTGAATGAAGGAATACGAGAAGGAATATGGTGAATATTTAGCAGAGGTTGTGGTTCAGGCACATGGAATGGAAGAATGTTTTTGGAAGAAGATGAAGTGGAAGCCTTTGGAAGCTTGAATGTCAACTTCACTTGTTGTTCAATATTAGACTCTTTCAAGAGAGACTTTGGAATCCATATAGCCTTAGGTTTTTTATTTCCTTTTGATGATTTAGAGAGAATATCTTCAATGATGGATTTTGGAACCCATACTTGTCTTGTAGTTTTTTTCTTAGATATCTCCTTTGACTTTATGCCCCCATGTCGATTAGAGGAGACATGATGATCTTCTTTTTTTGATGGATTCTTGTATTTCTTCTTTTTCTTGTATTGAACATTCAAGTTACTTCCAAGAGACTTGCGACTTGTGGAAGAAGAAGAAGGATATAACTGGTTTAGATGGGTAAGTGGATGAAAAGGATTCAAGGGTATGTATCTATGTTGATCTTGAGGAAAGATAGGAGATGGAGGGATGTAAGGACCCAAAATGGATGATGAATTAGGAGAATTAGGAGGGGAAAGTGAAGGGACATAAGGGCCCAAGATCAAAGGAAGACATGAAGCCCTTAGCAGTGGTGGGAGAGGTCCAAGGATGGAAGTGGAAGATGCAAAAGGATAATCAATAAGTTCATCAGCATCTATATGACAACCAAGGATATCAGCATCTTTGGAGTGAGCATTGGAATTTTTAATAGAATTGTGGACATCTTGAATAGGAGCATCTTCTTTGATAGGATTGTTCAAAGCTTGCAAAGACTTAGGAAGAGTAGAAAGTGGAAGCAAGCATGGAGCGATAGAACAAGAAGATGGAGGACTTTGATCTTGACAAGGACCTTTGGATAACACAAGTGCAAAATTTGCTTCTTGATCTTCAATAGGCTTAACATTAGTATTAACAACACCATTTTTAATAACCTTAATGGAAACATCATCTTTGGAAAGCGCAAGTGTGGTGAGGTTATTTTGATCGTCAATAAGCTCAATGTGCAAGTAGTAGCTTGATCTAGCTTAGGAGATGGTGGCATGAATGCATAAGAGCGTAGAGGATCAAAAGAACCATGAAATGGATCAGAGACATCATGAAAATAATTGGATGACATGGAGGGTTCTTGATCTTGATCTTTTTTTATATTATTTTCTTTATCATTTTTAAAGTTCTCTTGACATGGGGCCACTTCTAAGGACAAGGAAGCATGTTGGAAATGCATGGAAGATTTTGGAAGAGATGGTGAAGGATTAGCTGAAGTAGGCAGTATGGAAGATGAAGGCTTAAGATCTTTCAGTTTAGCATCATTAGAAGTATTTGCAGCAAATTGAAGGTGAGCTTGAGTTTCTTTAAGAGGTAGCCCTTGAGGATAACTATAGGGAACTACATGAAAAGTATTAGGATCTTTGGTGGATGAAGGATTTGAGAAAGATTTGGAAGACTCAGAAGCTTTAGGAGATGTATGAGTATTGGAAGAAGTAGGGGATGGAAGGGGACCATCACAAGATAAAGGTTCAACATTAACATGATCTTGCTCAGAAGTGCAATTTTGATTTTCAGCAGTGGAATTCTTATAGGAAAGATTCTTGTAGTAGTAATGTTTATAATCAGTGCATTGCATTTTATAGTCCTCAACAGTAGTAGATGGATCATCATCAAGGTATTGTTTACAAAAATAACCAAACTCTCTTTCGAAATCAGAATCATATGGATCACCATCACAATCTCTCCAATATGAGAACCCATTTTCAGTAAGCATGAGTCTACGACTAGGAGGACTCTGAGGAATAGAGGTGTCATAAGTATCACTACATTGTCCATCATCATAGTCATCAAAAATATTACAAGGATTGTCATGTTGCTCATTATGGTATGGCTCACAAATAAAAGCAAGACTCTTGGGGGAAGTAGAGGAAGAACAAGATCGTGAAGAAGAGGAAATTGAAGACTTAGTGAAAGAAGAAAACTTAGCTAAGGAAGAATTCAAATGATGTTGAGAAGAGTCATGATAAGATTTGGAAGTTGAAGAAGAAGAATAATGTCTGGAAAAGGCATGGTAAGATGTGGAAGATGAGGAATGATGAGAAGACCTAGAAGATAAAGAGTGTTTGGAAGAAGGAGATTATGATAGAATCATGTCTATAATCATAGCAAAGGCATCAGATTCAAGCATCTTTTTGTTTACTCTTGCCTTAAGTTGATGACTTGCGGGATGGTTGGAAAAATAATATTATTTGAATTGAGCAATGAGTTCAAGATCATCCCTTCTCAAGACAGGTTCTATAGAAAGATAGTTGAAACTCATGATTCTAGAAGAGGAGGAATCAAGCATGAAAGAAATGAATAGAAGAGATGAAATAGAAGAAGGTAGACTAGATAATAAGAGGAAAAGAATCAAGAAGACATGAAGGATTTAGGAAGAACCATGAAGAAAGAAGAGAAAGGATGAAAATGGAAGACTAGGAAGACATGGGAGATGTGGAAGAAAGAAGACCAAGAGTCATTTTGTGAAAATCGATACCATTGAAATTCATTTGGATATTGAGCAACATGTAATAACCCCTAAGATCCGACCTGGACTGACCAAGGAAGATCGAAAATGACACAAATCAAGCAGACAACAAATGTTCACTATGTGATAGTTTCAAGGCAAAAAGTGTGACTCTTGACCAGTGAATGTGAAAACTCAGTTTTGAAAGCAATTTGTTCAAAATCTAGTTTTTTCAATTTCAACCACATTGACAACAGTAAATAGACAAGTTTGCAAATATTAGGTGATCAAACATGTGATAAAACACTTGCACAAGGGCAAAAGCAACCTTGCCAAGACAAACACTTGTGATATCAAAATATAAAATCTTATGAATACTACCGTTTTGTTTAAATGTTGAGAATATTTACACTAGTATAGCACAATTGAAGACAATTCAAGCAATTACTACCTAGAAGGTCAAGGCTCATTACTTAGCAACGTGGCCCACAACTTGATGCTCCCTTGCCTCACACCAAGTGGTTGCCCACAAGAGATATTGGCATTGTCATGGAAGTATCAAAAACACAACCAAAGGAGCACATATCGTGAGTGTCTTGGGGTGATCTGAGTAAGTCCACTTGGATCAATCTTTGCACCAAGAAGCTAAGCAGCTAAAATAAGGTGGCTTCTAACTAATGGTTTGTAGTAAGGGCTTCCGTTCATAACACCCCTCTTGCTCCTCATAAAGGACTAGGACCTCACGGCCTCACGAGTACCTTAAGCATTCTTGCTCAATGCTTTCCCCATGGTCACAATCCCATGAGCTACTCACATCAAGCGAAGACAAGTGCTATGTCTACCAAGGTTTTGTGTCCTCGATAGCCTTGAGATTATAGTGGGTTGGAATAGCTCGGTATTAGCTTGTCCCCACTTGGGTCGTTCCTCTTGATTGCTCAAGAGCAGGCCCGCTAAAGGATTCTAAATCTAAACAAAGAGTAGATCAATTTTTGAGGTTCAAGGTTTTTGGTTCACCACAAGGGTGAAAAGCATACTCCCCCATCTCAAAAATTTCTCCCAAACACACCAAGCAAAGATTCAATTACCCCCTTGCTTTCAAAATCTCAAGATGGGTCAAGATTTCTGTTTCACCGCAAGGGTGAAGAGCATACTCTCCTACCACCTCAAAATTCCTACAACAAGGTATTAAGTTCCTATGAAATGAAACAACTAGTATATGCTGCACTCAATAAATAAAGCAATTAAACAAGCACTTGATTTGGTTTTTATGCTTAGGGCAGCCTTGCAAAAACCATTAGTAGCCCTCTTTGACATGCATTCTTTTGGCAAAATATCTCAAGCAAGTGCACCTACAATTATAACTTGTTAGGCTCACAAGGGTTAGCACATCAAAAATTAGATAATCTGTAAGTAAAATAGCTAATCAAATGGTAAAATCTAAGAATGAAACTAGTATGGTTGGATTAGGCTCGGAAAGACCTTTCCAATGATATATCACACTTCAATTTTTGATACCATTTGCAAAATTTTCTCAAAAATGGGCACTCATTTTCCAGAGGCACGGATTTGAAAACACTGAAATTTTTAAATTTTTTTGAAAAGATAGCAGAGAACCTGAAACTTACAAGATAACAAAAAAAGCTAAAAACAAGCTCACTGCCGGGTGCAGGTGACAACATAGTCACCAGAAATGTCATGCGACACTTTTCCATATACGGGTGCGACACTTTATCTCTGGGCGACAGTTTGCACTATATGCAGGTGACATAACTCCTCAAACAGTGTGACACTTTTTGTTAAAGGGGGTGACACTTTTAATTGGTAAAGTGTCGCGCCGCTATACAAATAAATATCACACGACACTGGAAAAATGTCACGCGACACTCTGAGATAGAAAAACCAGAGACCAAAAATAAAACCAAAAATTGACAAAATTTTTGACGAAAAATGCAGAATTAAAAGACAAAGCTAATCTACTCTGCCCCACAGTGGGTGCCAAAAATGTGTGCTATAATTGTGTCACACTTCTATGAATCATTACATTCAAGAACACTCAAGAATGAGGTCTCAAAAATCAATCCATAGCTCCCTAGACATGGAGTGCAAGAGTTTTTAAGAATGCTCTCAGCTAGAGCTATTAAGCCAATAACCTTGCTAGTAAACCATGCAATGGGAGATTCAATGAAGACAAGGGTAAGAATGCCAACATCCTCAAGAATCAAGAATGAAAATGCAAATGCAATGCTATGCTAGAAATGAAAATGCAAGCTAAGCTATGAAAATGAAAGATGCAAGTATTACAAAGCCTCCTAGTTAAACTAGATGAATTAATCTAAAGCATAAAGGAAACTAAGCTAAGTATGAAGCTATGAATGCCATGATAATGAAAGAAATGAAACTATGATAACATGTAGATGCAAAAGCCAAGAATGCTCCAAATCTCCAAAAGCTCCAAAGTGACCTAGAAAACCTGCAGCATAACATTAGCATAAAAAGTTGAGGATCTAGAATGAAGAAGAGAGCTCTCCTTTTATAAGAAATGAGAAGGAATGGACCATGGAGATTAAGAGGCAAAAGATTTAATCAATGGTGGAGCTTAAAAGAGGAGCAATCCATGTGCACAAATATCCTCCAATGGGAAAATAAGAGTTGACTTTTGTGTCCATATGAGATAAAAAGTGCTTTTTCCCTTTTTATAAAATAAGAATAATGCTTTATTTGTGCAACTTAGGATAAGAGGAAAAGTGGGGGCTTTTATTTATTTAAAAGGGGAGGAAATATTTCTTTTAAATAAATAAAAACTTAGGATAAAATGGTTAGCCCATAGAAAATAATCGAATAAATGAAAGAGCTAGGATTTGATCAAGGATAAGCAATTGTTGATTTAGCAAAAGGGGCTAATAGTATAGATGACCATTTTTAGGTGTATACACATTGCAATTGCATTACATATTTTGTAAAATGACTTAATATGAATCCAAACCTATTCAAATGACCTTGGATAATAACCATATACTCAAATACTCACAAAATGACTCATGACCTTGATCTTGATTATGTTCTTCTGCACCACTTATGTTGAAAGATAGAAATACTAGTAGAAGACTGATGAACCTGGAGACCAAGGATGTAGTGCAATAGAACAAGATAAGTCATATCAAAATGCTCCATCATAGATAATTCAGCATCCTCAATCATGACATGAGAACTACCATTGAGAATAAAGTCATCTACATAGAGAAAAATAATGAAAATATATATTCAATATTCAGTTTGGTTGTTTGTTTGTTTGCTTTGATTCATCGTATCTAAATTAATTGACACTCACTAATTAGAATTAGCATCACTTGGGCTTAAATATAGCCCATTAGCACCATACTTAGTCACAATGATGATGTATTTTTAGTTTGTTGTCAAAATCTTGATGACTACGAATCGATATGAGATCAATTATATTTGAGTGCCTTATTTTTTTAGCATCTTCCATTGCTCACAAAACATTGTATCTCACTTGGGACATGTTAGAAAATTTCAAGTTGCTCTCCTTTTCTTCTAGACCCTAGGATTTTATTTAATCTAGAATTTCAAGAAGCTCCCCATCTGTTTTGGAACCTAGAATAGGATTTTATTTAGTCATATGTATGCCTGCAAAATGTTAAATTTGATTTATGAGATTGAATGAGATATAATCTGATGAAGATGATTTCTTTATTTAATATATCTATGTTTGCAAAAGGTTAAATTTGGTTTATGAGATTGCGTGAGATATAATTTATATAAGAGGATTTATTTATTTAATCTATGTATGTTTGCAAAAGGTTAAAATTGATTTGTGAGATTGAGTGAGATACCATTTAAAGAAGAGGATTTATTAATTTAATCTATGTATGTTTGCAAAAGGTTAAAATTGGCTCACGAGATATTATGTAAAGAGGAGGATTTGCTTAATCTATGTATGTTTATAAAAAGTTAAAGTTAATTTATAAGATTGAAAATGTTAAACTAAATTTATGAGATTGAAAGGAGTATTTATTTAATGTATGTATGTTTCTTAAAGGTTAAAGTTTATTTATGAGATTGGATAGTATATTATTTGAAAAGGAGAATTTATTTAATCTATGTATGTTTCTTAAAGGTTAAATTTGATTTATGAGATTGAATCCAAGATATTATGTGAAGGAAAAAGAGAAGTATAAAGTACATCACAAGGAAAATATCAAATAAAAAGTAAATAATCTATTAGAAGAAAATATGAATAAAAGAGAATTCTTAAAAAATTAAGGTAGTATCATTTACTTTCAAGATCACAAAAAAGTATGATGGGTGAGGTAATAAGTGTTATTAGATTTGTGGTGTCTTGTAGATCTACAATATGGACTTGGAAATTTGTCAAGGAGACTCTTTCTATTGAAGTGAGAGAGTTAGACACATGAACTAATCTCTCTATTATAAGCTCCTCTAAAAAGATGTTGACAAATTTCAAACATCTTTGATAAGAAGATAAAAATGCACCTCTTTTCTTTCCAAACCATGAGAGACAAGAAAGAACTAAGAAAATATTTGAAGGAAGCATATGCATTATCTAATCTCATAATAGAGAGACCTTTTGAATACAAAATGTTCCTTTGTGTTTAGTTCTGAGGAGACATTTGGCAAATTTGACTCTCTTAAGGAACATGGTGATATGTCTTGCTAAAAGACTAGTGGAAGGTTAGTCTACGTGTGCAACAAGGTTATCAATCTAAACTAAAAAGTGTGGATGTAATATTTACCAGAGTGATCTTTATGCATAGTCCATACATGGAATGAATATGTATTCTATAAATTTTAATGTGTGGGAAAACCCACAAAAGTGAGTCCCACTTTTGGGGACGAAGGATTTCAGTTGAACGCTGAAAATGCCTTTTTGGGGTCTTTTCCCAAAGTAGAGGTCTTTAGATGAAGGGGTAAGACACCTTTGTGCAAAGAACTTGATGTGGGGTACTTCACACAAATGGGTGAGAACCCCTTCGAGTGAACACCCCCTTCATTTGAAGTACCCCTACGTCAAATTCCCTACAAATTTTTAGTAGAGGGATCATTTTCGCAATCACTTTTTACGGAGAGGTTGTGGGCCCCTAGAGTTAGAGAAAAACCCTTGAAGACATCATTACAGAAATTAAGAAGAGATTAGGATTGTATAATCAGAGGAGGAAACCGATAAGGGTGAAATAGTGATGAGCCTATTGATAATATCCCTATGGAAATCCCTTAATTTCCTATTCATGAAGAGTATCAGACCACTTTGGAAGAGAAGACGACTGAGTTAAAGGAAGATCAATCTCATTCTGATATATCTATGGATACTCCCATTGGAAAGAATGAAATGTTATTGGAAAGAGAGACTTTATTGAATGAATCTTATGAGATAGATCTCAAAGTAAAGATTGATTTGGACAATCGCGATGAAGATCAGTTGATGAGACTATTAGTATTAACTATCTCATTTTGAGTGCATGATCCTCAAATCTCTCTTCAAAGTTCAGGTTTACTTGGTTCCAAAAAAAAAGTAGCAACATATAGCCCCCTTTTTATTCACCATCTTGGTGCACTTACCCATTAGTAAATACTAATGTTTATTTTCATAGTATATTTAACAATTGATGTTTGAGGAGGACATGACACAAGTCTAGGATGCCACCCTTTCAACCATTTCATTTGGCCTTCACAGTTACATATTATAGATTTTTACGTAGATTTTTACAATTTTTTTTAATTGTATATGTTGGAAAAATGGTAAGCGCTCCCCTTGAGATTCATGACATGGCTTAACCACCTATGTATCCTCTATAAGTCTAGTGATTGTATCGAGCATTAACAAGCTCATCTTTTGGTGCAACAACAACCACTACTTGTAACAAGTGGTATCAGAGCTTGGTCATAGGTTCGAATCCCCTTGGGTAACATTGAGGGGGAGATTGTTGGAAAAATGGTCAGTGCTCCCCTTGGGATTTGTGACATGGCTTGACCACCTCTTGTGTCTTCTATAAGTCTAGTGGTTGTATTGAGCACTAACATGTTGATCTTTTGGTGCAATGACAACCACTACTTGTAATAGTATACATGTGTATCATTCAAATTTTCATTAATTAAAATTCTATATTAACTTATGTTTTTATCTTGTTTTTATCTTGTAGAACATATCTCATGTGGTGGAGGTGCAAAATTGTGTTAGAATGATTTTAGAATAACTGAGAGGGGGGGTGAATGAGTTATCCTTAGGTCTTGATGTACCAATTAAACTTTCAAATCCTTTAACAAACTTAGATCTAATCAACATTCAACTCAGTCTCTATAGAATATATCAGTATCATGAAACTTCAGTCCACTATCCAAAAGTAATTAACTTGCACAATATAAAACTCCTAACAACATTCACACAAGTATAAAAATAGGATTTAATGTGGAAACCCAATTTGGTAAAAACCACCAGTAACATGCTACTAAATTTTTACTCTTCTGAAGTGAGCTCTATGAGAAGCCAACCCTATTAAAGGTTACAATACACACTACTAGGTGTGACCCTGTTAAAGGATTTAATCACCTTTTTAGGAGTGACCTGGTTAGAGGGCTTAAGAACATTCCATTAGAATGTCACCTTGATTAAAGGGTTTACAAATGATTGTTAGGTCAACCTCCATTAAAAGGATTTTGACTAATACATAGTAGGTTATGATCTAAAATATACAACTCACTTTGAAAATACAGATCCAATAAGCTCATATGTTGATTTACTGACTAGCTTTCATTGCCATCTCCAACTCTGATCTGCTCAGAAATCCCTTCAAGCAATCACCTCAACTTTTCTTAGCTCTTCTTAGCTCTTCTTCAACCTTTTGCTTAGATTTTTCCAATCAATAACATCAACCTTCCACCACTTTTCACAACCAAAAACTAGGTCATCCTTATACCTCCTTGATAGGTAGATTAATCTTTTGCCACTTAATCATCTTCGTAGATCTTAGGTTTAGGTCAGATTCATCAAATCCTTCCATCATTTCATTCTAGATGCCTCTCAAAAATTCTTCTTGAATCCGTAAGAAAATAGTTTACCATGCATTGAATGCTCTAGGTCATTCATCCTTATCTTCAACACATTTTCCATATCCCAGGAAATTAACTATGTCAGTTGGGATTCTTGATTCCTTCACAAACTGTAAATTGTTGTCACTCGACCAATATTGTGTTCTTCTACTCAATCATCATTGGATAATTTTGTCATCACTAAACTTGTCTTCTTGACAATCACTTAGTTAATTCTCTACTGCTCGACAAATTTTTGATGATCGGTCAATGTTAAAATTTTCTTAGCTTATAATAGCACTCGATTGACACTAGCATCACTTGGCTTACACTAAATTTATTCTCTTTTTCTTAGTTAAGCCTATGGTTCTAGAGTTTCTTTCTTTATTTCTTCTAAGCTTCAAATCAACTAAATTCTTTACTAAGTATTATAGATAAAAAAATCTTTACCTTGCCAATGTTCCAACTAATCAAATACCCATTGTAGTTTCTCATAAGTCAACCTTTCCACTAGGTCTTCTTGTTCTCTCTTCTTTTCAAATCCTCTTCATCAATCAAAAGATATGGTACTCTATTAGATAGCAACTATTTCACCAGTTAAGTTTTGACATCAATGACAATATAAAAATTGTTTCAATTATAGTTTCCAACAATCTCCCTCTTTGGCATTGATGGAAATACCATATGTCAAAAGTGTAATACCATACTATTAGAGAGTAGCATTGATCTGATTGATGGAATGTATACTATAAACATATATCTATATGTGTATATTTATACACACACACACACACATATATAAGAAATGTATGTATTTAGGTGTGTGTGTGTAATTGTATTTAATATACATAACCATCTAAAGGAATTGGTGATGCTTAACTAATGTTAATTAATAAAAAAACTAATTAGTAGTTACATATATAGAATTGTGACTCTATTGTAAGAGTCACACCTCTACATATATATGACTACCTATTAGTGTATTTATAAGGGATTCTTATTCAATGGTTGATATTAATCACAATGGAAATATCAAGCAATAGTAAGCATTGAGATTCTTTCTATATACGATCTTTTTCTTTAACATGGTATCAGAGCCTCTATAGAAAAGAATCAAAGATAAAGAACAATAATACATACAACATTGACACTCTACACATCAATAAGATCATTACATCGATACCCAAGTATACGTGGTCATAAGAGAAAAGAACCAGCATCAATAGAGAACGATATCTACATAACATGTTTCCAAACTTGACAATTCCCTCTAATAGAAACTGGTCTATTGACTGTGACGTGGATAGAAGAATGCCAGGGAGACACTGATAGATATAATCAAACAACCCTATAGTCTACAAAGTCACTAAAAGGGGGTCGAATAAGATTGCATAAAGGAGTGTGCAGATAACCAATGATTTAGTGGATTGTCTAGAGTAGATAGCTAGTATACTAACTTGCATATCAAATGAGATACGAGTCAGTATCATACAATTAAGGACTAACCGGAGTGGAGGAACAATATAGACTAGATAATAACAAACATTTAATTATTTAGTTCCAGGTATGGATTATAGAAGATCATATCATATAATTATAGAAGAGTAATAAACTCTAAATCAGGAAACAAGAAATAAGTATAGATTGGCCATTATTTAGAGACATTGCCATTAAATAAGACATACATTTATATGTAGACAAATCGATCAATAAAAAATTACTCATACATACGTCAAGGAGGAGGAGGTCAATCTTGTCAAATTGGTAATTCCTTTCAATAAAATCATATTCAATTTATTGAAGTTATGCAATAAAGATGGACACTTTACACAACAACAAATACTTATTGTGGTTGATCCTTCGGACATTAGCAACAAAATACATTTACCTTGGCCGATACTCACCATACTTGGTGACAAGTATTGTAGATGGCGACAAGCATTATAGACATCGATAAGTATTTGATAGTGAAAAACTTGGTCAACGACAAGTATTGTTAAATTTTGGTCGATACTTCATTCAGTGATACTCAACAAGTATACAAACACTTCTGATTCAACATTGATAGTAACTGTTAGCTAAAAAGTTATAATTTATAATAATGAACAACATGAAATTTGAAGACAGATTAGAAGGTGTTGTCAACTTCTTCTCATGGAAAATTTGAATAATCTCTCTATTACAAGAACTTGAACTAGACACTTATGTTGAGAAGGATCTAAAAATACCAGAGAGTGAATTTGAGAAAACAACATGGAAAAGAGGAAACAACAAAGCCAAGAAAATTATAATTGATGCTGTTAAAGATAATATTCTTCCTTCTATCACAAACTTAACAACAACATATGAAGTATTCAACACCATTAAGGATACATATGAGATTAATAATGCAAGCATACTACTGGCACTAAAGCATCAACTCTTGAGCATAAATATGAATAAGGGAGAAACTATAACATCTTATTTCCTAAGAATCACCAAAATAAAGGATCGACTCTCTACCATGGGAAACAATGTGGATGATGTGGAACTAACACTTCTAGCTCTTAGAGGTTTTCCTATTTCATGGGAATCATTTATTCAATGCACAACTGGTTGTCCTTCTCCACCCAAGTTTTATCAACTAAAGAATGACTACACTTAGGAGGAATCTCAGTTAATTTCAAGAGAAATATGCCCAACTAAAGAGGGAGAAATTCAAGCTCTACCAATGAAAGAAAATAACTAAGGGGAAAAGATTTTCAAAAGGAAAAGAGGAAACCACAGAAATCTCTCCAAAGTTCAATGCTACAAGTGTGATAAGTTTGGACACACTCATAGGTTCTGTCTAGAAGGGAAGAAAAATCATGTAGACATTGTTGAAGTCAAAGAAGAGGAATATTCATTATCCTAAATTTTTAAAAATAATTATGCATTTCTATTGGGATTAAGAGGGAGTATTTAGTACCATACATTCCTTAATAAAATGGATACAGAATCTATGTTTCAAGACAAAGAGTTGTTGAAATCAGTGGGGATGTGAAATTTGAAGAAAACGTTAGTTATAAAGAAAAATAAAAATGATTTACTTACAAAAATAAATGAAGACTACACAATTAAGAATAAGAGGGAGAATAGGAAGTTACTTGTTGGACTATGTGCAAAAACTTATCAAGTTGGTTTACATCAAGACTTCAAAGAAATACTAATACTTTCACCAAGCCCTTGCTAGGTTGAAAATATAATACTACAGAGGTAAACTTGGTATGACTAAACCATAGTTGTAAATTCTAATATTAAATCTAAATTATGTGTAATATATATTCATGAATATTATAAATGGAAAAAATTGCAATATTACTCTTGTGTTATTTTATGAAAGGTGATGATCTTTCATATGTGTTAGGTTACTATTTCTAAATGATGACTTAGACAATAGCTTGACCTAATGTCAGGTATAACTATGTATTATAGTCATTAGTCCTGACATTGAATGTTCTGGAGTTGTTATTAAATCTAGTTCTAAATTTTTCATGGATTATAACAATGTGTGAATCAAGATTAGACTACATTAAGTAATGAAGAAACTTTAGTCAACTCCCTCTATGTATCAGATCTTCATTAAAATCTTTAGCTTTATTCAAATTCTCAGCCAAGTATCAGCTCCCTCTTGGATAGATTTCACTCTTTATCTACTCACTGAATCTCTCCTAAAATCTCTCCTTCTTATATCTCTTTAATCTTATCTCCCTTATGATAATTTATCTTTTTGAATTTCTATAGCTTCATTCTGGAATCTCTCTACATTCTTTTACCGAATCTCTCCCTCTTTGACAGCAATGCCAAAGACAATTTCATGTTTCTCTTGCATCTTTACTATGTAGATATCTTCATATCAGGTCTCTATATTATATAAACTCCCTATGTCATCTTTCTTATGACTGATTAACATCTTTTTCATATCCTTCATAGCTTTAGGAAACTCCTAAAGTGTGACCTTCTTTGCATCAATTTGTCAAATATTCTGATTAATACATTTGATGCAATACTCCTACTTGATTCTAGGTAGTCTTAGTTAGGGGAATCACCCCTAATTTATAGGTCTTAGATATTCATGAGCATCCTTAGGTAATGCCTTATTGAATATATCTTCTATCTATTCCTTTGTATTCACATATTCCAATCTCACTTCCTTGTCTTGAACTAGCTCTCTCAAGTAATCATACTTGATATAAATGTATCATCTTAAAATGGAAGCACTTCCATGTTAAGAGTGTTTAGCCCTCTGAGTAAGTGGTTTGGGGTCATGTTAAGCACCTTGATTAGGTCTTTGTAGATATTTGGCTTTCCCCCACTTTCCACTTCTTCTCCGCACTTGATTTCTTCATTCTAGGTGAAATTAGGGTTAAGGTCTTAAGGACTTTCTTGATTTTACCTCTTCCTTGGCTCTATTTTCTAGGTAGGATTTAGAAATGAGACCTCATAGTCCTTCATCACATCATTCAAAGGATTTTCTATCTGTTCCTGACACTGGGTCCTGTTTGGATATCAATTTCTAAGTTTTTGGCATCTCCTGGAACCTCTACTGCAAATCATGACAAAGTTAGGGTTTGAGGTCAAAGTTGACCTCGACCCTAACTAGGTCAGGGTCAACCTCAACCTTGACCTCTTCCTACTAGGATTTCAAATTGTCAATTCCTGCTAATTTAGCTTTCTGGAAAGTTATTTCTCCGCCTCCGGGTCGACTGTTTCGGGCTCCGAAATGGTAAATCCTTTAATTGTATTTAATCAAGGTATATTTTCTAAAGGTGAGGACCTAATTGGGATTTAATTTTTCAAGGTGGCCCATCAAGAGGAGTGTGCCCTAGATCACTATAAAAGGAGGCCTTCCTCTCTCATTTTCACATCACTCCAACATCCATTATTCATATCTCATCTCAAGCAATCAAGCTCTCAAGTGTTCAAGTGCAAGCAAGTCTTCAAGCTCTCAAGTGTTCAAGCATTCATCCATCAAGGAAGTCCATTGTTATCTATTGAAGGATTCAATCTCCTTGGAGCCCCCTTGAAGATCCATCCTTCTCCATTCATTCAAACCTTCTCATATGCAAAGATCAAATCAAGATTGGTGTTGAAGATCAAAATACCATTGATTGGAGACATCCTACTTTCATTGAAGCATTCTTATTTGTGGATTTGAGGATTCAAATCCTCTACAAGGACTTCAACATAAGCAAGGTGATTTGTTTCAATTACTTTGTTTATGCATAATATATCTCAATTCAATTTCAAGGTTAATTCCTAAATTGGGGTTTGACTAAGGCAAACCCCCCATACAACCAAAAATCCCATTTTCTTGTAGGTACAGGTGTGAAATTTCAGATCTGAGAGTGAATTTAGATACCCTTTTCAGCAATCTTTCAGGATCTATGAACAGAATCAGAATTAGACTTCAAATAAATAATGTGGTCTTTGACCTTTTAAAAGGTCAAAGTCGACCTGTGTGAATTTGGAGAAAAGATTTTTGGGTTTTGTCCGCCTCGACATTTCCAATCTAGAAAAAGTGATGGAATCTTCAAAAAGTTCATACAGAAGCTAGAATTCAGCATTTTCTAGATCTACCCTAATTCAAGGTTAGTATTTGCACTTCAATTATCTCAATTTCAAGTATAACACATTTTCCATCTAGGGGAAACATGAAATTTGTTCTTTCTTCCACATTAACCATAAATTGATTCGATTGTATATTAACCTCTAGGTTGATCAAATCAGATCTCATTGTGGGGAATTTGGGTTTGAGAATAGATCTCATATTTCCCCCCTTAAAGAAAATGAATGATGTTGAATACATTTTAACTTTATTCATTTTGGTGAACCCGACTAGCTTACTCTCTTTCTTTTTGGTGTTAGATTTCCTTTTATCTTGTTAGTATTAGATTTTTCCTTTGTGATTGATCTTGCATGCTAATTAGATTTCATATTCATGCTTTATGTGTTCTTAGTTTAGTTCATTTGCATTATATTGGTTTATGAGCTTTACTACCACTAGTCCTACTTATAACATTCCGGTTAGAAGAAGTCGTAGACTCATGGGTGCCTTTGAGCCTGAATCTTCTCCTTTCCTTAGGATCCCCGATGATAACTTGATTCTTCATGATTCTAATCCTACTACAGAGAAGAACTCTTCTCACTCATCTCATGATGAGGATGATGCTTTAAGGGTTCCTCCTGAACAAGTCCAAAAACTTTCCACTGAACTTGATAAAATGGGTAATTGGCTTCTTCAAGAAAACCATGGTCAAGATTCCATTCAAGCTATAGAGGCTCTTAAGAAAGTTCTCCATGATAGTGATCAAGGTTTTAATCTCTTGTGTGGTATTACTCATCTTGTGCATTCCAATGTTAAACCTTTAACTCAGGAGGCTCAAGATTTAGGTTTCACTGCTCCTATCACTAGTGTTGAACCTTCTTCTAATCCTTTACCTAGTATTCCTATCTATACTCCTCCTTTAGTGACTGTGACGGTTCCCTCTATTCCTATGAGTGTTCCTCCCATGTCCCTTCCTACATCACAACCTTCATATCATAATGTTCCTTTCACTTATTCCACTCCGCTTCCAACTGTAGTTCCTAGTGTTCCTCCAGTTGTGTCTTCTATTCCTATAGATTCTTACACTTTACCTAGTGTGTCTAATGTTGCTACTCCTATTTCCTCTAATGATTCCACCATCATTAGTTTGACTCAAACTGTATCCTCCTTACAACAACAACTTGCTTCCTTAACTCAAAACAAGTTTAGTATTCCTACATGTGACATGGGAAGTCCCTTGTCCCGCGATATTATCCAAACTCCTGTTCCTTAGCAAGGTGAGATGCCTCATCTTGAGAACTATAATCCTGTTCATCATGTTAAAATATTCCAAATCCTTTGTAGTGATTATGCTCATGACCATAGGATTTTAGCCAAATTGTTTGCTTGAACTTTTCATGACAAGGCCTTACAATGGTATTGTTCCTTGCCTCCTTATTCCATTGATTCCTTTCCACAACTTGCTAATTCCTTTATTCAACAATTTCAAAACAATATTGGCCCGCAAGTGTCTTTGACTGATTTAATGCATTATAAACAAAGTGCTAAAGAAAAGTTAACTGAATTTATTGGTAGATTTAAGCATTTGCATGCTCAGATTTCCTATCTTGTTCTTGATATTGATATTCAACATATGTTTATTTCAAATTTGCAAAAGGATATTAGAGATAAGATTCTGCTTACTGAATTTACCTCTTTTCAACAACTTTGTGCAGCACTTCATCATTATCAATTACAAGTGAGTCAATTTGAGAGAAACACTCCAATGGCTCCTATTCCAGTTGATAAGAGTGATGCTGCTCCTAATCCAAACAAATTTCAAAAATTCAACAATTATGTCAAGATAAACAAACAAGCGAATGTAGTTGCTGATCAGGTTGATGTTGCATCTCATAATGCCACTTTTGTATCCACTGCTTTTTGATTAAATCGTATGTTTACTCCTCTTTTTGAAACTTTACATGCTATTATGAATAGGTTGGTAGCTGCTAATATGATTACTTTACCTCCTATTCGACCTCTTTTACCTACTACGATTGCATCTAAATCTTTTGATCAAAATGCTTTTTGTCAATATCATCGTTAGAATGGTCATGATACTGAGGGATGTTATTCTTTAAAACATATAGTCCAAGATCTCATTGATGCTAAAGCTTTATCTATTGTTAATCTAGATAGTAGTGGGAATCAATCTATCTCTCCTCCTAATCAAAACCTTCAAATCTATATGAATCCCTTACCTACGCATGATACTAATACTATTACTCAACCATCTGCTTAGGAACTTGTGTATGATTCCAAGATGGATGATCTTAATCATGTTGCTAATCAAGTGGAGCATGTTGCTAAGCCTATATCTCCACCTCAACCTTCACCTCAAGTTCAATCTCAACCTCTAGATAAACCTAAACCTAATGTGAAACCTCAACCTAAACCTCAAAGACAATTTAACGATAAAAGACCTCGGGAACTTTTTATTACCTTTGATGATTTTGAGATTATTAAGGCTCCTGATGGTCCCCTTTACATTGTTGCTAGGGTTGCTTAGATACCTACTCGTGGTTGTCTTGTTGATCCTACCTCCTTAGTCAATGTTATCACTAAAGAAAATCTTTTTATGAAAAGCTTACAACATGATTTATATGATACATCAGATGTGTGGATTCAAACTTGTAATGGTTTTCTTTATCCCTCATTTGGTTCTATTACTTTACCCGTTGAACTTTTTGGAAAAATTGTGAAAACTACCTTCATTGTGGTTCCTACTTCTAATCAATTTCAAGTTAAGCTAGGTTTGCCTTGGTTGACTGCCATGCATGCTATTGCTTCACCCATCCATAAGTTTCTTAAGTTCATTCATGATGGCGAAGTGAAGATGATCAATCATAGTCTATATCAACATTCTAGGCCTAGAGATTGTGCTGCTCTGGATTTCTTTTGGCCTTCCTTACCTAATTCATGTCCTTCTCACCCTGATAATCTTTTTCAATCATATCAAGCCTATAAGCATTGTAAGATTCTTCAATTAAGTATACCTCCTATGGATCTTAATCATGGTCTTTTACCTACACCTTCGATACCTCCTTCAACTATGGCTTCTTGTTCTATTAATCAAGTTCCTCCTACTAAATCTATCAAAGATCCTATGATTGCTCGTCCTATGGTGGATAATCCTATTAATCTTCCTAAAGAACTTGTGAAGGATCCTATGATTTTTCCTCCTAGTTCTCAACCTATTTCAAACAAATCAAAATGTAATCACTTTGCTAATGAACATCGTAAAAAGCCTCATGCTCATGCTAAAGCTAAAAGATCTCTACTGTCTACGAATACACCTATGCATAATGTTACTACTAATAATGATGTTCACATGCATGATTATGATGATTCTATTCATATCTTAGATCCTATTTTGATTAATTTGGATGATGAAGATACTCTTGATGATACTGATAATGTTAATGATGAATATGACACTATTGACATTGACATTGATTTGCCAAATATGCTTTCATCTCAAGTAACTCTTACACCTAGTATCGAACATAGTGATTCTCAAGAGCATCCTTGTTTGGAACTAGCTATCATTCCTATTGCATTGGATATAGTCCCTCTTGTGAGTTACCCACCTACCCTAAATGATATACAATGAGATGGGGAAAGTAGGCAACATGCTTGAGTGGCTTGTCCTTCGTGGTAGCTTTATTGTGTGTTTGCCTGCTATACTGCGCTTCTCCTGTAATGTGATTGCTAAATGTTGTTAGATTCTTTTATATGATCCTTGTTACTTAGTTGGTACAAGGTGATGAAGGAATCAAAACTATTGTTCCAATTCCTCTATATGTATCTTTGCTCTTCTATGCATTGTTCCATGTTATGTTGTAATTGTGCTATTGTTCATAAATGTTTCCTTGTGTAATCTGCTTGGATTCAAGATATGGTAGCACTAATTCTTTTTGGTCTCCATGTCATGGTCCAAAAAGATTCTTCTTCATATATCTTATGTAATCTTTCCTCCTTTGTGATTGTAGTTCTACTTTCTTTGGGGAATGATGTCGATTCATTTGCAATAATATCATATATCTATTATCTTATGATCATACTGACCCCATGGTAGGTAGATCCCTTCCGTGTTCTCTATATGTTTCTATGATATTTCCCTTGATTTGTCTTCATCTGGGGGCATCTCGACATGGAAACATAACCAGTGGAGTTGTTTATGTTTCCATAGAAGCCATTGCTCCTATTAAAGTGTCAGAAATGCTTTAACATGGGGGCATACGCTCTGCTCACTTATTACACACACACACTTATAAAAAAATTCAAAACATGCTAAATATTCTAAAGGTAACGCACATAAGTTTCTAAATCCTGAGGAAGACACACATTTTAAATTTACTTTTCAAACTTTCTTTTTGGATTAAGAGCTAATCCTTAAAGTATTAATTTATATTAGGATCTCTTGATCCCTCTAGTTTTAAATACACATATATTATGATCCCTTAAGGTTGGAGGTGTCCTTAAGAATGGATCTCTTTTATTTTTTATTTATTCTTATGGAATAGAATATTCCTAAGGATAAATTCTTGATGGGTTGACTAGTGAGTAGCGACATTCACTAGGCAGTTCAGTCCCATCTTTCCGATTGCACCTTTTTCCTGTGTGGTTCACAATGGGACATAAGTTCTCATTGGGTGAGGTAATCACACTTTTTATTTCTCTCTTTAGAGATTTCTCTCTTATTTTTGATCTAAGAGTTGATGAAGACTTGAGTCCCTGGGGGCTTGGGATTTCTCTTTGTCCCTTAGATTATGATAAGATTATCTTGTTATTTTTATCTCCCTTACCAACAGTTTGCATCGACTCCATACTCTTGCTAAAGTGGGAGCTTAATGTATCATCTTAAAATGGAAGAACTTCCATGTTAAGATCATTTAGCCCTCTGAGTAAGTGGTTTGGGGTCATGCTAAGAACCTTGATTGGGCCTTTTCATGTATTTGGCTTTCCCCCACTTTCCACTTCTTCTCTGCACTTGATTTCTTCATTCTAGGTGAAATTAGGGTTAAGGTCTTAAGGGCTTTCCTAATTTTACCTCTTCCTTGGCTCTATTTTCTAGGTAGGATTTAGAAATGAGACCTCCTAATCCTTCATCACATCATTTAGAGGATTTTCTATCTATTCCTGACACTGGGTCTTGTTTGGATATCAATTTCTAAGTTTCTGGCATCTCCTGGAACCTCTACTGCAAATCCTAACAAAGTTAGGGTTTGAGGTCAAAGTCAACCTCAACCCTGACTAGGTTAGGGTTGACCTCGACCCTAACTAGGTCAGGCTCAACCTCAAACTTGACTAGGTTAGGGTTGACCTCGACCTTGACCTCTTCCCGCCAGGATTTCAAATTGTCAATTCTCACTAATTTGGCTTTTGGGAAAGTTATTTCTCCACCTCTAGGTTGGCCATTTCGGGTCCGAAATGGTAAATCCTTTAATTGTATTTAATCAAGGTATATTTTCTAAAGGTGAGGACCTAATTGGGATTTAATTCTTCAAGGTGGCCCATCTAGAGGAGTGTGCCCTAGATCACTATAAAAGGAGGCCTTCCTCTCTCATTTTCACATCACTCCAACATCCATTATTCATATCTCATCTCAAGCAATCAAGCTCTCAAGTGTTCAAGTGCAAGCAAGTCTTCAAGCATTCAAGTGTTCAAGCATTCATCCATCAAGGAGTTCCATTGTTAGCTATTGAATGATTCAATCTCCTTGGAGCCCCCTTGAAGATCCATCCTTCTCCATTCATTCAAACCTTCTCATATGAAAAGATCAAATCAAGATTGGTGTTGAAGATCAAAATACCATTGATTGGAGACATCCTACTTTCATTGAAGCATTCTTATTTGTGGATTTGAGGATTCAAATCCTCTATAAGGACTTCAACATAAGGGAGGTGATTTGTTTCAATTACTTTGTTTATGCATAATATATTTCAATTCAATCTCAAGGTTAATTCCTAAATTGGGGTTTGACTAAGGCAAACCCCCCATACAACCAAAAACCCCATTTTCTTGTAGGTACAGGTGCAAACTCTCAGATCTAAGAGTGAATTCAGATACCCTTTTCGACAATCTTTTAGGATCTGCGAACAAAATCAGAATCAGACTTCAAATAAATAATGTGGTCTTTGACCTTTTAAAAGGTCAAAGTTGACCTATGTGAATTTTGAGAAAAGATTTCTGGGTTTTCTCTGCCTCGACATTTCTAGTCCAAAACAAGTGACGAAATCTTTAGAAAGTTCATACAGAAGCCAGAATTTAGCATTTTCCAGATGTGCCCTAATTCAAGGTTAGTATTTGCACTTCAATTATTTGAATTTCAAGTATAACACATTTTCCATCTAGGGGAAACATTAGATTTGTTCTTTCTTCCACATTAACCATAAATTGATTCGATTGTGTATTAACCTCTAGGTTGATCAAATTGGATCTGCTTGTGGGGAATTTGGGTTTGAGAATAGATATCATATTTCCCCCCTTAAAGAAAATGAATGATGAATACATTTTAACTTTATTCAATAAATATGATTAGTCTTAGTGTGCATCAAAAGATTCTTTAATATATTGATAGTACTCGTGTTATCACAGAAAATAACAACTGGATCAGTAATTTATTTATTCATGGCTTGAATCCAATCTTCATTGTCTTAGGCACAAATTCACATAACAAGCATGTTTGATCTTTTAACTTCTTTTCATAATTCTAGATTCTTTTGCTCCAATGAGTTGATCTGGCTTGTGATGTCTTCTCACATACTATGCCAATGTAGGCTTAGATCTCTTTTCTTCTTTCTCTTGATCTTCAGGTTCATCTTGTATATTTTATGTTTCCTCTCTTGTTTTCTCAGCAACATCTTCCTGATGCTCAACATCATCTTTTTGTAACTCGAAAGGCTCTTGGTGTTGCTTGACAAAATTGTTTATAGGTTTAGATAAATTGCTAGCCTCTCCTTCTTCCATGTATACAAAAGATCTATAATCTTACGGTTCTTGTTTGCACTCAACTTCATTCTTTTATCAATATTCATCAACTCTAACATTTTCACTTTCCACAACTTTGTTAGTGTTAGAATTCAAACACTTATAAGCTTTTCTCTTAGTGGAATAACCTAGGAATATGCCTTCATCACTTTTAGCATCAGGTTTTCCATTTCTATTGTCCTTGAGTATATAAAATTTTCTTCCAAAGAATTTAAAGTATTTCACATTAGGTGAATAACCATGCCATAATTAAAAAGATATAGCATTTGTACCTTTCTTGATTTGTACTTGGTTTAAGGTATAGATAGTTGTGCTTACAACTTCTCTCCAATACTTTTGTGCAACATTTTTATCCATCATCAATGTTCTAGCACAATCCGTAATTGATCTGTATCTCCTCTCTTCTATGCCATTTTGTGGGGGTGTCCTTGTTAGGAATGAATGCTAAAGCATTTGGCACCCATTCTGTAGTAGTTGTTGTTGCATTCATGACTATGATTGTCATTGATGTCAACACAGTGTTTTACCGAAGACTTGTAGAGAAGCAGATAGTGTTTTGATTAGTGCACATGGGATATTGAAGTTGGAGCTATGAAATGTTGAGGATATAATCTTTGATATGTTATATGTCTATGGTTAAGAGCACAGATAGTAATTATTTTATTCATGAAAGTTATGATCATTTTGGTGGAAGCAGTATTTAGGCAGTGTTCCTCAGTAGCAATTTTTGGCAATCAGATGATATCTCCTAATCGGGATGGAATCTGGCTTTTCACAGTTAAAGGGAAGTTAGAGACACATTGATAGTGACATGGAAAATAGCACAAACTTCAAAGTCGCACGAGTGAAGATTTATTGTATTTGGAAGTTGACAGTTTTATGTAATTTTGGTGTAGCATGTGGAATATTTTATTTTGTAATTGTGTGTCGACTCATTTGTAATTATTTGAGTGTGGTATAAAGGAAGGAATGTTTTTCCTTATTGTAGAGTTGATATGTGATGCGGTATGCATGAAGTGAAGAAAAGAGCTAAGTATGAGAGCAAAATTCTGAAGAAAGACATGCGAAGTACAAAGATATGAAATTGAGATCTGATGTAACAGTGAGTGTGGTTTTGCACAGTCAGAGAAGAGGTAACATATTATTCTGTTGAATAATTCAAAGATTATTTGGACAGTGAGTTTAGTGATCTTACCCTGAAGATGTTTGGGCAGTGGGTCCTTCTATCTTCTATAACTCTTAACAGGGTTAGAATCTTCTAACAGGGATTCAAAATCTCCTAACAGAGATTTATATGTACTGAATGTATTTCATAAGACTCCTAACAGAGTCCATCCTTTCACAAGGAATATTCATATTAGTGCATCTTTTATGGGCATCATTCCCACCGGGGTTTACTCTTTAATCAAGAGGTTCCCTAGTCAACATATCTTGTGTTATTCTGTAATTGTGTATGAATATCTTTCTATGGTTGGTAATTATATTTCTTACATGGTTTAATGTTGTTGGGTGACCCCACAATAGTGGGTTACACTTTTTTAGACATGCTAATTTTTGCTGAAATAATATATTTTTAATAAAATATGATTATTTAAGCCTTGAGAGGTTCCATTTGAAGGAATTAATTACAAATGGTTAGCTCAAAGCATCTTAGATAAAAAAAAAACATTGATATAACATATATACTCCTCATTCATACTTAAAATGGAGTCTCCTTCGCACCTATTAAAATGATGACAAAAAATCACTTCGACTTTATCTTTTGGTAGATCAAATGAATCCATTTGAAAAAATTATCTATGTAGTAAGGTACTATTGAGAAAACTCTTTCCAATGATTATAATGTTAATATATATTAAGTTTATTATGACTTTGTATTTTTAGTTTTACTAAACATAGATATTTCATCGTATGTCTACCTCTATGTTTGACACTTATAAAAAAATAGTAAATTAGAGAAAAAAAATTCTAAAAAATATCTATGCCTAAGGTATTGAAGTTCTTTTTCTATCCAAATAAAGAAAAATGAAATTGGAAAAATACACAACAAGTTATAAACTATGTAGTCAAGGTATGTCAAAATTATGGTTTAGTCAACTTCAAACGTTAATAAAATATGAAATAATCATGATAATATCATCAAACCAATTGCATTCCCTCCATATGGATGTTAAAAAACTAAATTCAAAAAAATCACATTGATATCTATTTTAGAAAAAAAGTTATGCTCTATGAAAACACTATAACTCTTTGAAAATGACGTTTTCAGCAACATACCAGTTTTCGTGGGAGAAAGAAAAAATTAATCAAATCAATTCAAAAATAAAAATAAAAAATATATTTAGAATCTAGATAGAAAATCCTAAAAGACTCTAATTTACTTCATCTTCTGATTCCAAATAGTTTAACAAGAATATGCATTCGAATATGAATTTTTTTTTCAAAATGTAGAGTTCAGTGTCCATTTAGGCAAAAAAGTGTAACCCACTATTGTGGGTTCACCCTGACATTGAAGATGATAAAAGTTATAATTATCTGATAATTGATTCACCCCTCCCCCCCTTCTTAGTTATCATGGTGGACTTTACTTTCTAACAAGCGGTATCAGAGCATCAAGTCCTTGAAAGAAAAGTTTAACAGCTTAAGGAGATCCATGGCGAATTTCAACAAAGAAAACCCTAAGTTTGATGGAGTAAATTTTGACAGCTAGAAAGAAAAGATGAAGACACATCTACTATGTTTAGGACCAGGTTATTGGTTGACTAAAAAGAATGATAAGAATATCATTGAAGAAGATGATCTTGAGACATGCTCTAATGATGAGAGATATCTGTTCATGTGTAACATACTTGCAAGAGAAGCACTTTTGATAGGACTTCTGAAGAATGAATATAGTCAGGTAAAATGTTCAAAAAATTCTCATGAAATTTGGAAATCTTTTCACTCTACTTTTGAAGGTGATGAACATGCAAAAAGGGTTAGATTACATAATTGGATATGTGCATTTGAAGATATAAGAATGTTGGAAGATGAATCTGTTAGAAGCTATATTGGTAGAATGTCAGAAATTGTTGCAAGGATAAAATCTTGTGGAGGAACAAAGATAGAGAATGAAGTGACATGGAAAATTCTGAGGACATTGACTCCTATATTTAAGTAGACAACACAGATGATTGAACAAGTTATACCTTGTACTATGAACTTTACAAGAGAGACTCTTCTTGGAAGATTGGAAGTAGCAGAGATGAACCTGAGGTTATCAGGAGACTTACCTAGAATGGAGACAACATGTAGTGCTCTTAGTGTTCACCCTACATTATCAAGAAGCATCAGTGTGAGCAGAGATTATGCTAGCAACAGTAGATCTAGAAATGAAGAAGACAAGAAGATTGAAGAAGGTATTGCCTTGCTTGTGAAAAGAGAACCAGATGGTAAGAAAACTTTTAAATGTTGGAATTGTCAAAAATATGGTCATTTTGCATCTAAATGTCCTAAGAGAGTTAAGAAGTACAGAAATAATTTCAAGCCTAGAAGATCTAAAGAATGTTATTATGCTAATGATGAAGACCTTGAAGCTAGTATTGAAAGAACTTTAAGTGAAAGTGATACTAAGAATAATGATGAAATAGGATTTGTAGCAATTAAAGAAGAAAATTATGAAACTAATGTTAAGGAAGAAAAAGCCTTAGTTTCCCAAGTTGAAAAGAAATCTGATTGGATTATAGACAGTGGTTGTTCACATCATATGATTGGAGATATGAAAAAGTTCATAAAGTTTAACAATTATGATGGAGGAGTTGTTAGAGTTGGTAGCAATGCACCTTGTTTGATTAAAGGTATAGGATCTATTACTCTTGATGGAAAGACTAATACTAATGATGTTTACTTTGTTGATGGATTGAAACATAATCTTTTGAGTGTTGGATAGTTAGTTGATAAAAGATATCAAGTTTGGTTTACTAAGAAAACTTGTGTGATAAAAGATAAAGATGGAAATTTGATTGGAACTGGATCTAGAACTAGAGGTAATGTATTTTAGTTGAATCCTACTGAGATGACATGTTTGATTACTAAGATTAATGATAGTTGGTTATGACATAGAAGGTTTTGTCATATAAAATTTGATAATATTGTGAAAGTGAGTACTACATTTGCAGTAAGGGATTTGCCTAAAATTATGAAGCCTACTAACATGATTTGTAAAGAATGTGTGATGGCTAAGCAGAAGAGAAGTTCATTTCCTAGTAAGAAGTTCACATTGACAAAGAAGTTGGAGATTGTTCATATAGACTTGAGCGGTCCTACTAGGACTAGAGGATTCTATGGAGAAAGGTATTTTATGATTCTTGTTGATGATTTTACAAGAATGATGTGGATTGCATTTCTGAAAGAAAAATCTGAAGCATTTGATAAGTTTAAGATCATTAAGAACAAAGTTGAGAATGAATCTTGAATGAAGATTAAATGTTTGAGATTTGATAGAGGTGGTGAATTTACTTCTAGAGAGTTTAACACTTTTTGTGAAGTGAATGGTATTAAGAGATAGTTTTCAGCCCCTAGAACACCTAAACAAACTGGTATGGCAGAAAGAAGAAATAGATTAGTGACTGAAGCAGCAAGAGCCATATTATTTGAGAATGATTTAGCGAAGAGATTTTGGAGAGAGGCAGTGAATACAACAGTATATACAATGAATAGAGTACAAATCAGAGCAGACAAAAACAAGACACCTTATGAATTATGGTTTGGACATGCACCCTCAGTTAAGTATTTTAGAATTTTTGGAAGCAAATGTTATATAAAGAGAGATGATGATATTGGAAAGTTTGATCCTAGAAGTGATGAAGGTATTTTTCTTGGATATTCTTTGAAGAGAAAAACATATAGATGTTACAATAAGAGAACTAAAACTATTGTTGAGAGCACAAATGTTAAAGTTGATGAAAAGTTCAAAATTCAGGAAAGAATGCTTGATTATGAATCTGATGAAGAAGCTCATCCTAAGCCTAACACTAAAACTACTGAATTATTCTATGAAACTGACAATGAATTGTTGAATGAAAGTCATGCTGAAGAAACCAGAGAGCAATCTAGAGAAGAATCTACAGTTGAAGCAAGATCTGAGACTATGACACCGAACAGGTATTTATCAAGACATCATCCTATTGAACAAGTTATTGGAAGTTTGGACAGAGGAGTTCTGACTGGAAATAAGGTACATTTATGTTTGATTTCTCAAATTGAACCTAAATCTACTAGTGAAGCTTGTGAAGATGAACATTGGATTAATGCTATGAAAGAACTAGATCAGATAGAAAAGAACAAGACATGGGAATTGGTCTCTAGACCTAAAGATAAGAATGTGATTGGAACTAAATGGGTATTCAAAAACAAGATGAATGAACAAGGAGAAGTTGTAAGAAACAAAGCAAGATTGGTATGTAAGGGTTACTCACAGCAAGAAGGGATTGACTATGAAGAAAATTTTGCACTAGTAGCGAGAATTGAAGTAGTAAGAATGTTTTTGGCCTATGAAGCTTTTAATAAATTCAAAGTGTATCAGATGGATGTGAAGTCAACATTTCTAAATGGAGAATTGGAAGAAGAAGTCTACATTGAGTAGCCTGAAGGTTTTCCTTTGACTCAAGAAGGAGACATGGTATGTAAACTGAAGAAAGCATTATATGGACTAAAGAAAGCACCTAGAACTTGGTATGCAAGACTAGATAAGTATTTGTTAAAGTTGGGATTTTCTAAAGGAACAACTGATAGCAATCTATACAAAAAAGAAATTGAAAATGGTTTGTTGATTATAGTTGTTTTTGTTGATGACATTATTTTTGGAGGAGAAGATGAGGCTAGTAACAAATTTGCTGATGAAATGAAGACTGAATTTGAAATGAGTATGATTGGTGAGATGAAATACTTTTTGGGATTACAGATAACACAAAACAATGATGGTATCTTTGTAAGTCAGAAAAAGTACTTGAATGATTTACTGAAAAAGATTTGGAATGGAGGATTGCAAACTAGTTGGAACACCTATGGTAACCGGACATAAGTTATCTAGCATAGATGAAACACCGACAGTTGAGTAGAAGAGATACAAATCCATGATTGGAGGATTGCAGTATTTGACACACACAAGACCAGATATAGAACATTCAATTGGAATTGTAGCAAGATTTCAATCTGAACCTAGAGAATCACATTATGCAGCAGTAAAGAGGATACTGAGATATTTAAGAGGCACAATGGACTATGGATTGTGGTATGAAAAATCTAATGATTTTACCCTATGTGCATATACAAATGCTGATTGGAGAGGCAGTGTTGATGCTAAGAAAAGCACCAGTGGAGGAGCATTTTTTCTTGGAGGAAGATTAGTTTCTTGGCTAAGCAAGAAGAAAAATTCTATTTCACAGAGCACAGCAGAAGTAGAGTATGTAGTAGTAGCAAACAATTGTAACCAGATAATTTGGATGAAGCAGATGCTGAAGGATATTGGAATTAAATTTCTTGAACCTGTTGTTATACATTGTGACAACAACAGTATAGTCAGTATGTCTAAGAATCATGTACTACATTCTAAGACAAAACATATAGAGATCAAGTATCATGTTGTAAGAGAGAAAGTTGCTAAGAAAGAAGTCAGACTAGAGTACATAAGCACAAAGGAACATATAGCAGACATATTTACAAAGCCTTTGCCTAAGGATACATTTGAGTATCTAAGAGGTATACTTTGGGTTATGCCCCATTTTAGTAATGATGCAATTGGTTGCATCCATCCAGTAATATATGAGCCCTAGCTCTCTTCTAGACTGGATGTTGGTACTTCCTCAATGGGGGAGTACTTGTATCTGAGCTGAGTCATGAGGACTCTAGTAAATGTATTGTCTGAAAAGTGTCTTTTGACATTGAGTTGTTGTTGACATAGTGATGAAATTCCTATCATTGATGTCAATGGGGGAGAATTATGGATGAAAAACAATGTGAGAAAAACAATATGAGAGAACTGAATAGGATAACGAAGCAAGATTTGATTGATGAAGAGGATTCGAAGAAGCAGTGTTGCAGTATTGGATTTTTGGAACATTGGATGTTTTTCATCTATGTTTCCATTAATGCCAATGGGGGAGATTTTTAGGAATGAATGCTAAAGTGTTTGGCACCCATTTTGAAACATTTTTTATTGCATTCATGACTATGATTGTCATTGATGTCAACACAGTGTTTCACCGAAGACTTGCAAAGAAGAAAACAATGTTTTGATTAGCGCACATGGTATATTGTAGTTGGAGCTATGTGACATTGAGGATATACTCTTTGATATGTTATATGTCTATGGTTAGGAGTGCAGAAAGTAATTCTTTTATTCATGAAAGTTATGATCATTTTGGTGGAAGCAGTATTCAGGCAGTGTTCCTGAGTAGCGGTTTTTGGCAATCAGATGATATCTCCTAATTGGGATGGAATCTGGCTTTGCACAGTTAAAGGGAAGTTAGAGACACATTGATAGTGATGTGGATGATAGTGCAAACTTTGAAGTCACATGAGTGAAGATTTATTGTATTTGGAAGCCGACAGTTTTATGTAATTTTGGTGTAGCATGTGGAATATTTTATTTTGTAATTGTGTGTCAACTCATTTGTAATTATTTGAGTGTGGTATAAAGGAAGGAATTTTTTTCCTTTTTTTAGAGTTGATATGTGATGCGGTATGCATGAAGTGAAGAAAAGAGCTAAGTATGAGAGTGAAATTCTGAAGGAAGACATGCGAAGTACAGAGATTTGAAATTGAGATCTGATGTAACAGTGAGTGCAGTTTGGAATAGTCAGAGAAGAGGTAACATTTTATTCTATTGAATAATGAAAAGATTATTTGGACAGTGAGTTCAGTGATCTTACCCTGAAGCTATTTGTGCAGTGGGTCCTTCTGTCTTCTATAACTCTTAACAGGGTTAGAATCTTCTAACAAGGATTCAAAATCTCCTAACAGGGATTTATATGTACTGAATGTATTTCATAAGACTCCTAATAGAGTCCATCCTTTCACAAGGAATATTCATATTAGTGCATCTTTTGTGGGCATCATTCCCACCAGGGTTTACTCTTTAATCAAGAGGTTCCCTAGTCAACATATCTTGTGTTATTGTGTAATTGTGTATGAATATCTTTCTATGGTTGGTAATTATATTTCTTACATGGTTTAATGTTGTTGAAGATGATAAAAGTTATAATTATCTGATAACTGATTCACCACCCCCCCCCTCTTAGTTATCTTGGTGGACTTTACTTTCTAACAGTGCTTGGTCCAGACATTTGTCTCTTAATTCCTCTATCATTGTTGAATATGTTGAATTCATTGGATATGAACTCTCCACCTCTGTCAGCTCTCAGACATTTCAAGCATTTACCTGTGTCTTTTTCAACTTTTTCCAAATACCACTTAAACAACTGAAAGACATCAAATTTTTCTTTAAGAAAAATCACAGTCATCATTCTAGAATATTCATCAAGAAACATAATGAAATATTTATCACCATAGTAGCTTTGTACCCCAATAGGTCCACAAAGGTCAGTATAAACCAATTCCAAAATATCATTAGAAGTATTGGTTTTTCTCTTGAAACTAGATTTAGTCATTTTTCCTAATTGACATTGCTTACACATTGCATTCTTAGGTTTCTTCAATCTTGGTAACCCTCTCTCTCTTTTCATCTTACTGATACTTACCAAATTATCAAAGTTCACATGACACAACCTCTTATTCCATAACCATATATCATCAAATTGTGAAAAAAAACATGTTTCTTCAAATAAATCTAGATAGAACAAATTACCTCTTTTTTATTCTCCACTTCCAATTAGTTCACCAGTGGTATCAAATATTTTATCCTTTTTGTGATGGAACTCAACTTGGTAACCTGAACTATTCAACTATGCAACACTCAACAAATTATAGTTAAGACCTTCAACCTAATAAGCATTGTCACATCTGATCTTGTTTGTCAATTTTATTGATCCTTTTATTTTTATAAGACATGGTGCATCATTACCAAACTTACCACTACTCCCTTGTAATGATTTAAGATTTCAAACTTACTTTTATCACCAGTCATGTGATGTGAGAAACCACTATCCATTATCCATCTATCACCTTTACTCATATATGAAATAAGTGTAGTTTTCTCATCTTCATCAGAATCATCTTTCATAACAACATAAACAACTTCTACATCATGGTCATCAGATTTACTAGATTCACCATTAGTTTCTTCTTTAGCAATATAACAAGAATTCTTACCTTTGTCCTTATAGTCCTTATTCTTTATGTATTCTTTTTCATCCCTTTTGTTGTTGTACCAAATTTCTCTTCTTTCATCTTAGTCATTCCTATCAGGACATCTTGCTACAATATGACCAACTTTGTTAAATGAAAAATAGATTATAGGAAGTTTACCTTTGAATTTTCCTTTTCCTCTCGGTAGCCTTCTGGCCATGAGTGCCTCAAGATCATCAAGATCATCATCACAAGTGTCACTGTCACTGTTCACATATTGCTCTTTTCCTTTCTTAGACTTGTGAAGAACCATTTTTTATTTAAATGCAGATTCAATAGCATGAGGGGTGAAGTTGTCAAAATTAGACAATTCAAAAGCAGTAAGCCTACCAACTAAACCTTCCAAAGTCAAGTTACTACTAGGTACACATCTCCATTCTTGTATATAAGAAACTCTAATAGCATAAATAGGATGTAGGGTTCTCGGTACCATGCCAATAACAATGTCATCATCATTGATTCCATTTTCTCCTCTAATAGCATTCACAACTTTAATTTTGTCATAATATTTAACAATTGTTTCACCTTATTGCATTTTCATTTCATCAAACTTACCTATCAAACTTTTAGATTTGGCTCTCAATACATTTGTGTCACCTCCATAGATAGAATCCAGTGTGTACCACATTTTCTTTGCAATAGTATAGTCATTAATGTCTTCAAACTTAGGATATCTTAGGGTTGATGTAATTTCCAACATTTCCTAATTGTGTTCTTGTTTTTCCTTCATCTCCTGAGCTATCATAGATGTAGCTAATGCTACATAGTCATGTTCCACATAATATCTCACTAAATCACCAATACCAATGAGGTGTAGCTTCATCAAACTTTGCCATGCATGGAAGTTCTCCTTGTTCAACTTTGGTACCTCCTTTTTGTACATCTTGATCTTTAGCTTCAAGTACCTTCAAAAAATTTCTTTAAAAGCACCAATAGCTCTGATACCAATTGTTAGAATGATTTTAGAATAACTAAGAGGGGGGGGGGGGGGGGGGTGAATCAATTATCCTCAGGTCCTAATGTACCAATTGAACTTTTAAATTCTTCAACAAACCTAGATCTATTCAACATTCAACTCAGTCTCTATAGAATATATCAGTATCATGAAACTTGCAGTCCACTGTCCAAAATGAATTAACTTATAAAATATAAAAATCTTAACAACATTCACATCAAATAAAATTCACACAAGTATAACACTGGGATTTAACGTGGAAACCCAATTTGGGAAAAACCACCAGTAACATGCTACTAAGTTTTCACTCTTCTCAAGTGAGCTCTATGAGAAGCCAACCATGTTAAAGGTTACAATACACACTTCTAGGTGTGACCCTGTTAAAGGATTTAATCACCCTGATGGGAGTGGCCTGGTTAGAGGGCTTAAGAACATCCCATTAGAATGTCACCTTGATTAAAGGGTTTACAAATGACTGTTAGGTCAATCTTCATTAAAATGATTTTGACTGATACAATGGTTAGAAAGTAACAGTAGGTTATGATTTGAAATATAAAACTCACTTTGCAAATATAGATCCAATAAGCTCATATGTTGATTTAATGAATGGCCTTCATTGTCATCTCCAACTCTGATCTTCTCAGAAATCCGTTCAAGAAATAACCTCAACTTTTCTTAGCTCTTCTCAGCTCTTCTTTATCCTTTTGCTTAGGTTTTTCCAATCAATAACATGAACCTTCCACCACTCTTCACAACCAAAAACTAGGTCATCCTTATACCTCCTTGATAGGTAGATTAATCTTTTGTCGCTTAATCATCTCTGTAGATCTTAGGTTTAGGTTAGATTCATCAAATCCTTCCATTGTTTCATTCTCCTTCTCCTTCTAGATACTTCTCAAAACTTCTTCTTGAATCCATAAGAAAAGGGTTTACCATGTATTAAATTCTCCAGGTCATTCATCCTTATCTTCAACATTTTTTCCATATCCCAAGAAATCAACTATGTTGGCTGGGATACTTGATTCCTTCACAAACTGTACATTACTGTCACTCAGCTAATATTGTGTTCTTCTACTCGGTCATCACTGGATAAATTGGTCATCACTAAACTTGTCTTCTTGGAAATCACTTAGTTAATTCTTTGATGCTCAAAATTTTTTTGATGATCAGTCAATGCTAAAATTTTCTAGGCTTATACTGGTGCTCGGTCGACACTATCATCAATCGGCTTTCACTAAATTTCTTCTCTTTTTCTCAGTTAAGCCTATACTTTAGGGATTTCTTTCTTTATTTCTTCTAAGGTTAAAATCAACTAACTTCTTTACTAAGTTTTATAGATAAATAACTCATTACCTTGCCAATGTGCTAGCTAATCAAATACCCATCATAGTTTCCAATAACTCAACCTTTTCACTAGGTCTTCTTGTTGTCTATTATTTTCAAATCCCCTTCATCAATCCAAAGATATGGTACTCTATTAGATATAAACTTTCTCACTAGTTAAGGTTTGGCATCAATGACAATATAATAATTATTTCAATTATAGTTTCCAACCCATTGTCTAGTCTTTGGAAATACAATGATTGATTGAGGAAAGGTAAATGGAATGTAATTTTAATTGAATTGATACTTTAAATAACTTATGATGATTATACATGTGTATGTAGATTGATCATTTAACATGCTTGCCATTTTTATGTACAAAAACATATTACATTCACATCATTGTTGATTTCTCCCACAACACTTTAAGAAGTATCAGAAGAGGTGTCTAAACAACTATGTATTTATTTTATTTTATGTTTAGTAAATATGCTTCTATCATTAAAAATTATATGCTAACTTGTATCAATTTTAAAATATGTGAACATATAGCCTTATATCGAATGTCAATGACATCCCTTCTTTACCACAATCATATGCTAGGACTCCTGACCATTCTAGGGGAGTGATGTATGCAAAGTGTCTTTCAAAGAAAATACATAGAGTTGAGGTAGTTAAGAATTAAATTTTAGAGTTCAAATATAGTTCAATATATATTAATTTTGATGTTAATTTGATAACTTTGTAAATTATATAATATAATTAATATCAATTCTGGTTTGAATTATTATTGTGCAAGAATATTTAGAGCCACAAAATGCTTCGAAGGGGCTCAATTTTGATGATCCACCACAAGTTTAGGATGTGCTAAAGATATGTATTAGTCACTAGTAGAAATTTTGGGACTCATACATACATATTTGGAAAGTATATTTTGTATATATATCAAGATGGAAAATGTCACATTTTGTAAAACTTTATTTGAGTTGACATTTATGGCATTTTTGTATATGGAAATACATAAATATTTGACAATTTGATATATAAAATTTGGAATTTAACATAATTTAATCCTCATATGCACATGTCTTCATAATTTGAAACTTTAATCTCCAATGTATAATTATTTCACAATGGTTAAGTTACAAAAAATAGCATGTTATAATATTTTAATGATATTGTACTATCCTAAATTGTAAGCACCTAATTAGTGTATAGTTCAAGGACTATTTAACACCCACCTTAGTGTATTTTCTATAGTATAACCTCATATGGAACTTAATTGACACCTAATAAAATATGGGCCCTCTCTTTCATTTCAATCTTGTTTAAAATTGAGGTTAGCCCTTATTTCTAAGTGTTCTACTTTATTTATCTTTCAATCCCATAAATCATTTCATTACCTAAACCCTATATCACTATTTATGACATTTACGTTCTCTCCCAACCTCAAAATTGGTCACACCCTATTTTACCAAATCCTTTCATTGCTTGGGACCCATGGTCTCTATTCAGGCCCTGATTGGGGGGTATAGGTGGGATTTTTGGGTCTATACTTGGGTATAGGTCATCTTATCCAACCTATACCCTGAAGATTGGGCCCAAATTTGAATTGGGTTCCCGTCTTAGAAATTCAATGGAGGATTGGGATCTACAGTTAGCTTGGATGAGTTTTAACCTATGTGATGTTGTGAGAGGTATATAAACACCTCATCTCTCCTAATTTTGGATATCTTAACCTTTCTCAAGAATTCATGATCAAGTTATCAAGTGCAAGGAAGAAAATCAAGTTCAATAGCCATCAAGCAATCAAGCATTCTTCTCAATCATTCAAGGTGTTTCTCTACATAGATCTATCTTATTTCCCCATTGGAGGCCAAGAAAAGTGTTTTTCTATCAAGGAAGGAGATATGCATTCATTTAGCTTGTAATCACCTAAAAATGGTCAAGACTAATTCAAGTGAGCAACTAAGGAAAAATCAAAGCAATAAATTGCGATCAAGCCCAATCCAAATTTAATTGAAAAGAAAAAGCCAATAAATCATTTTAAATCAATTAAATCAAGATAAATAAATTAATTGTGCAATTAATCTAATTAATTGTGTAGTCCAATTTAAATCAAATTAACCCATTCAAGGGGTGCACATGGCAAAACAAATCATTTTAATTCAATTATTAAATCCCTATTTTTCCTCACCTACCACATGGGAGGAAAATGCCTCAACCAATGGGAATTAAGGACTGGACTCATATGGATCAAACTCAAATCGAATATCAATCACATATAAGGTGAGAGCATTGTTAGGCCACTTTTTTGGTTCATGTGAAAATCTTATGAAAATGGCCTATTTCCCTGTAAAGTTTTGTTGTGTGCCCTTAGCCCCGGGTTCTTCAAAGGTTATGTGTCACTGATTCTCCAGATCCTATGGCAGTTACATCTTTCATTTAGCAATCTGGCGACGGTGTTGTCACGCATTCTCCAAGTTTTCTGATGGTTACAGTCTTCATTCAGTGACCCAGTGACTATTAGTCGCGCAATCTCTTTGTGCCTGGCGGTTAGCGGCTGATATCTCATGATCCAGCAACTGTGTGTCACGTGATCTCCCAAAGATTGGTAGTTATATGTTAACATCTCACGATCCTTTGGGTGGTTAGTCGCGCATTTGCTTGATTCTAGTGGTTAAGTGGCTAGCATTCAGCGACTTGGCTGGTGGTTTGCTTTGTTTTAGTCGCATGGTCGCGTAATGGTGGGCCTAGTATTCTTAGGCGGAGTGATAATGCAGAAGATCTACAGTTGCTACATGATCGTGAGGAATATTCCTCCCCTTTGTGATCATGCGACCACCGTCTGATCTTCCAAAGGGGGTAAGACTTTTTTCAGCGTGGGTCTAGTGTTGGTGACCAGGCAATTGCAATGAGTAGTGTGGTGACAGGTGGCATTGCAGTTGCGGAGTTAGAGGTGGGGTCTGAGCTGTTTGGCGGTCCTGATAAATTTGTGGTGGCCTGACAAAATTTTCTTCTTGTCGCTGGTTCGCAAGATGATTTGACAGTTCGCTAATTGGTCTAGCGACTTGGCAAATGAGTGGTCATGGGGTCGCTATAGTTTTTAGCTAAGGCAGGAAATATTCCATGAATTGGCAAAAGTTCCTTTGTCGCCAGTTCGCCAGATGACTTAAAAGGGGTTTTTTAACATGTGCAGTCCTGTGTTCGATGGATCTAGCTGGGGTTTGGATTTTCATTCCACAAATGGGATTTTCCTTTATTGCATGTTCGCTGAATGTAACCCAAGGTGCCAAGATGAGTTAGGGTTGTTGAGCCTGGGAAAGATAAAAGGATCAATGGCTGCAACATATTATTGATCTGATTTTGAATGAGAGCTGCCGATTGAGGGGTAAAATAGTAAGGTAACCGTTGGAATTCATATTCAAATCTTTGAGATGTCTCCAGTGACTAAAAGGACTGAAATTGATGACAGAAAGGGGGCAAAGTTGGTGAAACTGATCTTCTCCGCCATTCGAGTGTGCTCCAGGGTGTGAGATGATTGCAGTGGAGATGTTTCAGCGTGGAGAAATTAATGAAACAGTACCCTGAAGTGTATTGTAGAGGTCAAATGTGGCCAGTTTTCTTGAGGGTTTGATGATGATTTGGTACTTGGACCAGTATAGGGCTAGTTAGCTATTGAATTAGACTGTTTGGGCTTGCATGTTGCGGCTTGGTCCCTGTCTTGTCTGTGTTTACTCCTCGGTGGGGTTAGGTGGTTTTGAATTTTGAGTGGGAAATGATCATGTGCTTGCATTGTAACCTTGGTATAAAGGGATATTTGTGATCATTTTCTGAGGATTGGGAGTTGATTTTCAAACTTTTCTGTTGTGAGTCTTCTACCGAGTCAGGATTGTAGCATTTTGGCATTTGGTACTTTGTTGATGATAGAGAAAAAGTTGTAGGTCTAAGCTGTAATTTGCAAGCTTGATTCCTCTAGTTTGATTGTTTATACTTAAGGATTCTTCATACTTAATACAAATATATGACTCTTATCTCTCCTTTGTGTCAACTTGGATAGGTTCTGAACTTTCTAGTTCTCTGCATATTGTTTTATGTATATGTATCCATTCTTAAGTTCTAATCCAAGATTAGATGAAATGATGCTTTAGATGGGACATAGATCTATCTAATTTTCTATGTAAGGATATCTTATAAGTAGTAAAGGGGATTGTAGGTGTGTTTATGGCTTTGAATCTCAGCTATTGTCTGGTGTGTATAGCATTCTTGTTCTAGGAACTCTTGCCCAATGGATGAGGCACTGGCCTAAATGATTATTTCATTATCAACAAATACTGATTGTTGTTGTTATGATCTCAAAAGCATAAATTAAGAACCATTCCTTAAGTTTTTAGTATTTCGTTGTATGTGGTTCTACCAATAGTAATGGAGAGTCAATGAGTGTGTGGTTAACACTTAGTACTTTCTTACTATCCTATTATCTATTATTCAAACCTAGTTCTTGGTGTCTGAAGTAAATTTTATACTAGGTTAGGTGCAACAACCTTGGTTTTGTAGAGCCAGAAGCAGAAGAGGGAAGTGTTGTCCCTATAGTTGGTCCAGTCACCCTAAGACCTCACAATATTTTGGAGTTAACCATTCCTAAAATCCATCTAAGGGTACTGGAAACCTGTTAGAGCATAAGCATCATTTTGGACACCAACAAGATGGTGACTCTGCTGGGGAAGTGTTATACATGTTCATCTTAACCAGCAGGTCATCATTGGAAAATAGGGTTGTTCTTGTCCCGTGTCTCTCTAACTCATTTGAGTATTTCTAGAGTGAAGAAATTATATTATAATATTCCCAATACACTTGGGTGACGACTCAAAGAATCTCTGAAGCAGTACTAGTTAGTGATTTATTTTGCACAATGAGTTATATAGCTACTAGGTCTCAGAGAAAGGAACATCCTGAAGATGTAATGGAAGAAGGCATTCCAGGCACTTCAAGGCCTATTCAGACAAGGGGAGGAAAGAAGAGAAGAGGTGTTTCTTAGACTTAGAGAAATAAGAGAGATACCAGACAAGAGACCCAAGCCAGGCCTAGTCAGGAAGAAAATAATTCAGAATATGAAGAGGCTGCTGTTGACTTGGGATTGAACCAGTATGAAGAAGAGTTTAAAGTGGGAGATGATGAGTCAAAGACCACACTACCTAAATCAAAAGAGATCTTTGAGGAGGTCTATGAACTAGAAAGAAGATTTCAAGAACAGCTTTCTATTAGGAAGCAAAGAGAAAAGGATAAAGAAGAAAAACTAAGACAAGCCATGATAAGGGCTGATCAGCTAAAGAGGTAGTTACTAGATTTGGAGGCAATTAATTTTGTCCCAGAGCCTAAAAGAGTAGACGAATAGCCTATTATTCAAAAAATATGTGAAGAAACCAGACCAAGAGATAAAGGCAAACAGAAGGCTGTTGGGATTCAAATCAATGAACAAGCTATTGTGGATAGGACATCAGATCCAAGATAGAGATTAGATTTTGATTTGGAGATAGCTAGAAGGAAGAAAGAGATATTGGATAAAGAACTAGAGAAAGAAAAGTTGGAGGCTTCTACTGTAGAAATCAGAAAAAAGATTGATTTCCTCGAGCATGCTTCAGGACCTTCAAATGTTGCTGCTTCCTTTTTAGGACAAGGTGGAACTCATGGTAACAATGCAGCTCAAGCAAATGGTGTGCTGGGTACTGCTAGAGTCCCTGATGGTTTAAACACAATAACATCTACATCTCAAGAAATGGATCCACCACATGGAGCTCCTATTCATGAAAGGTACAAACAACTTGTCTTCTTTGGTATTCCTAGTTATCCTAATGTAATCCTTGATGAAATTAGAAAGAAGCTTCCTAAATTTACTAGAAATAATGTCATCACATGTGAAGAACATCTAAAAAATTTCATAGATGTAATAGATGATTATAATGTAGAGCCTGATGATTTTATAATGAAACTATTTGTACAATCCCTGATTGAGGATGCTAGGGATTGGTTTAGAGGATTACCCCATGCTAGTATAGGGTCATGGAATGAATTCAAAAATTGTTTTAAGGAACATTATGGAGATAAGACTAATGAGGATTTTATCTTGAATGAATTCAATAATATAAAGAGGAATCAGAATGAAGAGGTCCTTGAATTTAACATAAGATTCCAAAAGGCTATGCATAGGCTCTTGCAGGTTATTAGATTAGATGATAGGGTATGTCTTGTGACATACTTGAATGCCTTTGATGCAAAGATGGGATACCTCTTGAGAGATAAGAACCCTAGAAGTCTTGGGGAGGCTTACAAATTGGCTATCAACATAGAGAGAAATAGAAGAATATCAGGGAAGATATGAAGAAGAGATGATTGCAGGCCTCAAATGAAGAGTAAGAAAGAAATGGGAAGGTCTGCTGACTCTAAACCCAAAGAAGATGACAATCTAAAATAGATTTTAAAGGCTTTGGAAGGTTTAAATCCTAGTGAAAAAGGAAACAACAGGGCTGTGACTACGGAGAGGTCAACTCCAAACAATTTTAGCAGACAACCAAGAATGCAAAATTATCCTTACAACACTCAGTGGAAAGATGACAAGCCCATTTTCCCAACCAAGCAAGAAAGGCCTGATGGAAGGATCCCTGATCCTTTGCAGAGAAATTTAGTGAATTTAGCTGATGTGGTTCCATGGTGTGCTGCTTGTCAGTCTCCTCATAGTCCAGAGCATTGTGCCATTGCTTTGAATTTACCTGATAATCAAGAAGGTGCGGAATAGTATGATAAGGAAGGATGTGGTATGACTTCTTCACATGCATGGGATGAAGTTGACTTTATTGATGAAGAAGAAGAAGAGTTTGATGATGTTGGATGTGGTGCAGTAAGGGGTGAGGAGCAAGTTTCTTTAAGAAGACCATCAGATGAAGAAATTGCTCAAATCACTGCAGACATGGTCACTCAAGCTAGAAGCAATAACAATTTGACAAATAGGATAGTTGGAAATGCAGCTGGTAAACCGGGTAGTATGTTTATTAAGAGGACAGAAAATAGTGTACAACAAAATGGAGAAAAGGGGAAGGGTGCTGATGATACTAACCAAGTGAAGGTAAAGAGGAAAGTTGTGCCTGTTACAACACCTAGGAACAAAGCAAAAACATCAGATGTGGTTGTTCCTGCCTTTCAGAAGGGAGAGGAATCTCCTCTCAAAGACAAATCTAGTTTCACAAAGGATAAGGTTATCACTATCTTTGAAGATGACATGAATAACCAAAAGTATGTTCCAATTGATATGTCCAAATTGCTTTCACAGATCACTATCAAGCTTCCACTTTTGGAAATGATGAGAATAGAAGAACATAAGGTCAAGGCCTTGAATTGGGTGAATGGTGTTTCTTCTGCAAGAAGAGAAGAGGTGAATAGAAATGACAAACATGTGGCTTCCTTGGAAGACACACCTGATAGTAAGAGTGAAGAAATTGTTTCTAAGATCCCTTAAATCTTCTTGGATACAAATATTGTAAACAATGTAGTAGGGACAGTTGATCCTTTCTTTTTGTCCCTTGTGATTGATGGTAAAATATTGAAGAATTGCATGATCGATTCTGGAGCATCAAACACTATCATGCCTACAGAGATCATGAAATCATTAGGACTAAAGGTTGATACACCTCATGGGAGATGCCAAGCTATGGACTCAAGAGAAGTGCTAGTTATTGGTACCATCAAGGCTCTGCCTTATAAATTAGCTACATTTCTTGATAAATAGTTGACTATGAGTGTTCTTGTAGTTGACATTCCTCCTCAATATGGAATGTTGTTATCTAGAAAGTGGAGTGCCTCTATGGGAGGAAGTATTCAATGTGACCTGTCTTTTTCCACTTTTGACATTGAAGGAGAGAAGGTGAAGGTGTCAAGGGAAGCTAGAATTCCACATATGATTGAGGAGAATGAAAAGGATAGCATGAATTGTTTTGTTGATACTGACATTGGCTCATTCCAAGTTCAGAGGAATGAGATACAAGAGAAGGTCAGGCCTATCCTTTTGGCTGATGATGAGAATAACATGGTAGAGGATAATGTCCTATGGACATTATATTTTGTTGGAGAAAATTATAAGGAAGGTGCTGGAGCAGGAGTGTTATTAATATCCCCAAGTGGTAAGACTTTTAAGTTTTCTTTCACTCTCTGGTTTCCTTGCACAAACAATGTTGCTGAATATGAGGCCCTACTGATTGGTTTGAGACAAGCATCAAAACATGGGATCAAACATCTTAGGGTGATTGGTGATTCTGAGTTAATAGTATCTTAGATTAGATCAAAGTATGCATCAAAAAACCAAAGGCTGAAACAATATAGGAATGCTGTATGGGATGAGATTGAATATTTCAGTGCTTTTAGAATTGATTGGGTGGATAAAAGCCAAAATAGGATGGCAGATTTACTAGCAAACATAGCCTTAAGACTAGAGGATGTTACCTTTGCAGGAATATCCAGAATTGAGTGTAAGTCCAGGCCTTCTATCCCAGATAATGTTGAGAATTGGCAGGTTTTTTCTGATGATCAGGATGTTTTGAGATTCTTGCAGTGTGAATCTCATTTTGATGGTCAGGAAATGGATTTTAGCACCTATGTTGACATCAGAGATGGAAAAGAAAGTGTTCTTGGGAAGGAAGTTTTGCAACTAAAGTCAAATAGGATCCCAAGGGGATTGGTTTCTCTTGAGAGAGCATTTGATGATAAAGAGAGGGCTTGTGTTGCTAGAGTTGTAGACAAGATAAATGAATTGGAGGAGGTGAATCTAGGGACAAGCCAAGAACCAAAGAATGTTTACATAGGTAAATGTTTATCTCAAAGAACTAGAAGAAATTTGATTGATCTTCTCAAAAAATTTAGACATGTTTTTGCATGGTCTTATGAAGATTTGAAGGCATATAGAGAAGATCTCTTTCAACATGAGATACCATTAAAGGAAGGAACTAAACCTTTTAGGTAGAAATTAAGGCCTGTGAACCCTACTTTGGCACCAAAAATGCAAGATGAACTTAAAAAGATGATGAATGCTGGCATTATTAAGCCTATCAAACATTCTACTTGGGTGTCAAATTTGGTTCCAGTCAGAAAAAAGAATGGTGGCATTAGGCTGTGTGTTGATTTTAGAAATCTGAATGTCAATTCTTTGAAAGACAACTATGGTCTCCCTAATATGGAAAACATGCTACAGAAAGTCACTAGATCAGAGTTAATGTCAATGATGGATGGCTTCTCTGGATATAATCAGGTCATGGTCAAGGAGTCAGAACAATTCAAGACTACATTCACCACTCCTTGGGGAACATATGTGTATGTTAGGATGCCATTTGGCTTGACAAATGCAGGAGAAACCTTTTAGAGGGCTATGGACATGGCCTTTGCTGATTTCATAAATAAGTTTTTAGTGGTGTATCAAGATGATCTCATAGCATATTCAAAGAAGGAAGACCAGCATTGTGAGCATATAGAAAAGATTTTCATCAGAGCTCTGGAGTATGGGATCTCTTTAAATCCAAAGAAGTGTTCTTTTGGTGTTGTGGAAGGTAAGCTCTTAGGATAAATTGTGTCCAAGGATGGAGTGAGAATTGATCTAGAAAGGGTCATAGCAATAGACAAGCTCTCACCACCAAGGAATATTAAAGGAATATAGTCTTTCTTTGGGCAGGTAAATTTTCTAAGAAGATTTGTTACAAATTTTGCAGAAATTTGTATTCCCATCTCTAAGATGTTGAAAAAAGATGCAAAGGTAGAATGGAATGAAGAAGCAGATGAATCTTTTTGAAGTATCAAATAGGCCATTAAAGATGCCCCTATTTTAAGGACCCCTGATTATGGTAAGCCCATGCAGATTTTCTCTTTTGCTTCTTATCATACGGTTGCGGCAGTCTTATTACAAAAGAATTTAGATGGATATGAGCAACCTATATCATTTTTTAGCAAGTCTTTACATACAGCAGAATTGAAATATGATATCACTAAAAAATAGGATTATGCCTTAGTCAAAGCAATCAAGGCTTTTAGGTGTTATCTTGTGGGAGCTAAGTTGGTTGCTTATGTTCCTAGTGCTGCTATCAAGGATATTCTAGTGCAACAAGAGGTCTCAGGAAAAAGATGTAGATGGATCAACATGATCCAAGAATTCAATATAGATATCTAGATTACAAAATTGGTGAGAGGCCTTGGTCTTGCGAAGTTGATGGCACAGAGTAATCTGGTGGCAAATCATGTCAACATGTTAGAGGAGGAAGAGAGGCCATATATTTGTGATATGGATTACTGTGATTGGTATAAAGATGTTATTAATTACTTATAGAGGTTGGTCCTTCCCCCTGACATGAGTGAGAGTAAGAGGAGGACTGTCAAGTTACAGTCAGCAAGATATGCCATTATACATGGTGAGTTGTGGTGGAGAAGCAATGAAGGAGTATTACTAAAATGTGTTGATCATGAAAGATCTAAGACTCTGCTAGAGGGAATGCATCAAGGTGTGTGTGGAGGACACTATATGGCAAAGACCACAGCCCATAAAATCCTTATGTCTAGATTTTGGTGGCCAACTATCTTTAAGGACACACATCAGTTTGTAAGGAAGTGTGATGCATGTCAGAGGTTTGTAGGTAAGTTGAAATTCAATGGGAATTTACCACTCGGACCTGTTTCAGTTTAGACTCCTTTTCAGAAGTGGGGTATTGATTTTATTGGTGAGATTCCAAACAAGTCTAGTGGTGGACATTCATACATACTAGTGGCAACAAACTATTTCACCAAGTGGGTTGAAGCTATCCCTACTAGGAGGGCCACTAGTAATGTTGTTATTGATTTCATGATGCAGAATATCCTCACTAGATTTGGTTGCCTAGAGACAGTTGTAGTAGACAATGCAATGTGTTTTAGGTCTCAAGAGTTTGGTGATTTTTGTTAGCAGTATGGGATACACATTTCATTTTCTTCCCCATATCATCCACAGGGAAATGGCCAGGCTGAATCTAGTAACAAAAGCTTGATAAAGATTCTCAAGAGGGTGTTGGACAGAAATAAGAAAGCTTGGGACTCAAAGTTCTGGTGGGCATTGTGGGCTGACAGAGTAACTGTAAAGAAAGCCATAGGTTGTGCCCCTTTTGACCTAGTTTATGGAATAAGTGCTAGATTACCTCAAAACAATTTGTTGCAAATGTATAGGTTCATCCATGCATATGATGAAGATTTGAATGATGAGATGAGAATGAGAATGGATGAATTGATCCAGTTAGAGGAGGTAAGGAGGGATGCACATGAGAGAAATGAGACATTGCAGAGGCAGTGTAAAAATTTGTTTGATAAGAGGACAACTCAAAGAAGTTTTGAAATTGATGATCTGGTCCTAATGTGGAATGAAAGGTTGGAAGATAAGGGAAGGCATGGAAAGTTTGATCCTATTTGGTTGGGCCCTTATCTTATTGAAAGTAAGTGGGGAACATATTCATATATCTTGAAGGATTTAATTGGTGGTACTTTGGAATTGCCTGTTCATGTACAATTCTTAAAGTTTTACTTCTCTTGAAGTATCTCTTCCATGAACAGTAGTTTAGGTTCCCTTGTTTTTGTCTGCTCTATGTTTTTGGTCAGAATTTTGAGTTGGTATGCTCTCCTAGTGATTCTGAATCCTTGCCATGCCTGCAAGAGACATGCATCCCCAACTAGAGCCACTATCAGGCCACTTTTCTAGCTCATGAGAAAATCTTATGAAAATGACCTATTTCCCTGTAAAGTTTTGTTGTGTGCCCTTAGCCCCGAGTTCTTCAAAGGTTATGTGTCATTGATTCTCCAGATCATATGGCGGTTACAACTTTCATTCAGTGATCTGGCGATGGTGTTGTCATGCATTCTCCAAGTTTTCTGATGGTTACAGTCTTCATTCAGTGACCCAACGACTGTTAGTCATGCAATCTCTTTGTGCCTGGCAGTTAGTGGCTGATATCTCACGATCCAGTGACTGTGTGTCATGTGATCTCCCAAAGATTGGCAGTTATATATTAACATCTCATGATCCTCTGGGTGGTTAGTCATGCATTCGCTTGATTCTAGTAGTTAAGTGGCTAGCATTCAGCAACTTGGCTAGCGGTTTGCTTTGTTTCAATCGCGTGGTTGTGTAATGGTGGGCCTAGTATTCTTAGGTGGAGTGACAATGCAGAAGATATATGGTTGCTGCATGATTGTGAGGAATATTCCTCCCCTTTGCGATCATGCGACCACCATCTGATCTTCCAAAGGGGGTAAGGCTTTTCTCGGCATGGGTCTAGTGTTGGTGACCAGGCAGTTGCAACGAGTAGTGTGGCGACAGGTGGCATCGCATTTGCGGAGTTAGAGGTGGGATCTGAGCTATTTGGCGGTCCTGATAAATTTGTGGTGGCCCGAAAAATTTTTCTTCTTGTTGTTGGTTCGCAAGATGATTTGGCAGTTCGCTAATTGGTTTGGCGACTTGGAAAATGAGTGGTCGTGGGGTCGCTAGAGTTTTTAGCTAAGGAAATAAATATTCCATGAATTGGTGAAAGTTCCTTTGTCGCCAGTTCGCCAGATGACTTAAAAGGGGTTTTTTAACATGTGCAATCCTGTGTTCGATGGATCTAGCTGGGGTTTGGATTTTCATTCCACGAATGGGATTTTCCTTTGTTGCATGTTCGCTGAATGTAACCCGAGGTGCCAAGATGAGTTAGGGTTGCTGAGCCCATGAAAGATAAAAGGATCAATGGCTGCAACATATTATTGATCTAATTTTGAATGAGAGCTGCTAATTGAGGGGTAAAATAGTAAGGTAGCCATTGGAATTCATATTCAAATCTCTGAGATGTCTCCAGTGACTAAAAGGACTGAAAATGATGATAGAAAGGGGGCAAAGTTGGTGAAACTAATCTTCTCTACCATTCGAGTGTGCTCCAGGGTGTGAGATGATTGCAGTGGAGATGTTTCAACGTGGAGAAATTAATGAAATAGTACCCTGAAGTGTATTGCAGAGGTCAAATGTGGCCAGTTTTCTTGAGGGTTTGATGATGATTTGGTACTTGGACCAGTACAGGGCTAGTTAGCTATTGAATTAGACTGTTTGGGCTTGCATGTTGCGGCTTGGTCCCTGTCTTGTCTGTGTTTACTCCTCGGTGGGGTTAGGTGGTTTTGAATTTTGAGTGGGAAATGATCATGTGCTTGCATTGTAACCTTGGTATAAAGGGATATTTGTGATCATTTTCTGAGGATTGGGAGTAGATTTTCAAACTTTTCTATTGTGAGTCTTCTGCCTAGTCAGGATTGTAGCATTTTGGCATTTGGTACTTTGTTGATGATAGAGAAAAAGTTGCAGGTCTAAGCTGTAATTTGCAAGCTTGATTCCTCTGGTTTGATTGTTTATACTTAAGGATTCTTCATACTTAATACAAATATATGACTCTTATCTCTCCTTTGTGTCAACTTGGATAGGTTCTGAACTTTCTAGTTCTCTTCATATTGTTTTATGTATATGTATCCATTCTTAAGTTCTAATCCAGGATTAGATGAAATGATGCTTTATATGGGACATAGATCTATCTAATTGTTTATGTAAGGATATCTTATAAGTAGGAAAGGGGATTGTAGGTGTGTTTATGGCTTTGAATCTCAGCTATTGTCTAGTGTGTATAACATTCTTCTTTTAGGAACTCTTGCCCAATGGATGAGGCACTGGCCTAAATGATTATTTCATTATCAACAAATACTGATTGTTGTTGTTATGATCTCAAAAGCATAAATTAAGAACCATTCCTTAAGTTTTTAGTATTTGGTTGTATGTGGTTCTACCCATAGCAATGGAGAGTCAATGAGTGTGTGGTTAACACTTAGTACTTTCTTACTATCCTATTATCTATTATTCAAACCTAGTTCTTGGTGTATGAATTAAATTTTATACTAGGTTAGGTGCACCCGCCTTGGTTTTGTAGAGCCAGAAGCAGAAGAGGGCAGTCTTGTCCCTATAGTTGGTCTAGTCACCCTAAGACCTCACAACATTTTGGATTTAACCATTCCTAAAATCCATCTGAGGGTACTGGTAGCCTGTTAGAGCATAAGCGTCATTTTGGACAGCAACAAGCATCTTGACCACTCATCTTGTCTCTTTTTCCCAAGCTTTGAGGACAATCCATTTAAATTGTCCCCAAAGGTGGAACCATGGACTTAACCTTAATCCAACCATGATCAACTCAACTCCACCCCCTACACTTGCCAAAAATCTATAAAAGCAAGGCATAAATCAATGGAAAAGGATCCAAAATAATGAGAATTGCATCAAACCTCTTATTTTTTGAGCTAGAAAGGCATTTTAGGCTATTTTGAGCATTAGTTTCAATTGGAATTTACTTAATTAGCTTTAATATCTATCATTTATCATTTTAAGGTTGTCACTAATGGAGGCTTACTGAGAGCTTATCATTATCGAACTTAAATAGAGAGCCATAGAGTGCTTATTAGTTGTATTTGCATTTAAATAGCTCTTAAATTGTGGTATTTAATATATTTTATTCATTTATTGCTAAGCTAACCCTATGAAGGTGATTTTAATAGTACACAAAATGGCACCCACCATGGGGCATTAGGCCTCAATTGTTTAAAATTCAAAAAAATTACTAGATTCTAGGATTTTTCTTATTTTCTTATATGTTTTACAGGTAAACCTGCACATCTGAGACTTCCTACTATGTGTACAAATATTCAGGCAGCAGATCCAAGGCATGAAACAATGCATTTGAGATAAAGTGTTGTGCCTTTACATAGAGAAGTTGGGCATCCAAGATTTCTTCTATTCTGCCTTTCATTCTTTTTGCACGTTCACCCTGAATCTAGAGCGCAGTCAATAAATCTTGTTGCATGTTCTATATTTCCTTTATGCACATTTGCTAGTTTTAATAGTGCATTCAATTGCTATAACTGCACATCTAATTAGTTCTGCTACACATTCTAGGATATTAGCAGTACATTTAATCATTTTTGGTTTGCATTTGATTAATTTTAAATTTTGAAAAATATGAGAGTTAGGAAATGAATTTCCCGTGGTTTCCTTATGACAGGTGATAAAAACATAAAAAATCTAAAGAGCAAAAATAACAACAAAGATAAGGTCATATCAAAGAGTATAAAAAATGAGGCTTATGAATGATATTTACAAGTTGTAAACGCTTATAAATCAAAGTTTGTATCCTTAAAGTGGATTTTTATGCCTTAATCTTTTTTTAGTTAAATTAGAAAATAAAGGCTTAGAATTCATTTTTTGTTTGTTTTCTTCATTTTTATTGGTTGTCTTGACTAACTATTTCGAAGAGGAGGCAAAGGAGCTAGAACAATTGCCACTAGGTGAGCTAAAAACATAAAAATCTTCATTAAAAATATCCCTAGCCTTAGCTAGCTTCGAAATAAGGTAAGCCTTCAAACTTTGGTCAATTTTTGCTTAAATTGCGGCCTTATCATTTCAAAATCTAGTAATTAGAACAACCACTTATTGTTTGAGAAAATTGGTAATATGCTTATGCTCTTCACTTTTTAAGTTAATCAAAATGCCAAACCTAACAAATTTATTAATTAAGATAAATGCTAAGGAATAATCAAGCATATAAATAAAAAAACCCCTTGTTTGTGGAGGAGAGTAGAAATACTTGATTCCCATTAGTTAGAGGGTTTGGTAAATTGAACCTTGTTAATTGTGCTTGGGAATGTAAGAATAACAGGTCTATTCTCTTCACTTTTTGGTGAATCAAACATCCAAACTTATCTCTCCATTCCATTTATTCTCTTTAAAATGAACATGCTAGATCTTTAGTGGGCTTGCCTCCCAAGATTTTTCTTAATGAGGCCAGTGAGAGGGACAACCCAAGGTGGGATACAATTGGCTTTTCTGCAATAATCCGACCCACTATAAAACAAAACATATTCATCCTTAATGGGGTGATTGAAAAAAGGATATTAAGTCTCAAACTTCCTCTAGTAGTCCTTCGGGATTGCTAAAAACTCTGACATACCAATGGTGGGAAGCCCCTTATTTTTGGTGGATGAAACTTGATATCTCTTTTGAATGGAATCTTGAATAAATACATTGTTAACTTAGAAATTCTACCTTGTAAAGCCATGCATATGAACCAATTTGACAACTAGGTAGATTTCTTGGAGTTACTTATTGTGAAAAACCCGTGATAACATTCGAACATTTCAAACACTTTGTGTGTAGAGGGTTAAAAAGAACAAGTGTCTTTGTGGTTGCTTTGTTTAAAGATACATATAACAAGTGAGGAATATCCATTTTGAAAAATCATCTTACGCTTTTAATATCTTCTTAAAAAGAAAAATCACCAAGTTTGGGGAAAACAATTTCAATTCAAACCTTTGTTGATGTCAGTTTCTACACGATCTCACAAACTAAAACTATCTTTACAAGAAGATGAAACTTTCATAGCAAGAGAGGTCCCCAAATTTTAATTTCAAACTCCTTTCATTGAAACTCATGAACAAGAGGAGTCTCCCAAACCTTTTTTAAGAAAGAGTCGATCCAATAGATCAAAATGCAACATTTTATGACTATCTTCATGGGGGAAACAATGAAGAGCAAGGAGAAACAAATCAAGTAAACACTAATCAAGAAAACCAAGGGCCTAAAGAGACAACCAAAGATAAATCCAATAGGGCATCCCAAGATCCCAAGTTCCTTGAAATTATGGAGAAACTTTTAGAGAGAAATAAGGAAAGATATTTCCTTAGCTTAGCCCAATTAAGGGTAAAACTTCCTCATGACTATGACATCGAAACACTTAAGAAATATGAGGAAGAGGATAATCCTTTAGGTGCTATGAATAAAAAATTGAAAATGTTTCAAGCATAAATCGATACAATGAAGAAAGCAGTCGAACCTAAGCTCTTTTCCATCGAGGCTTTATGCCTATTACCATTCGATAGGAGTTTGGTTATGAAACCTTTCCCGCTTAATGTGGTCTTTCCTAAATATGATAAATATATGGGTAAATTAGACCCCCAAGACCATTTAAGAGATTTTTGTGCCTTGAGTATAGAATTCATGCATGACACTACATATTTAATGAGGCTATTTCTGAGGATTTTAGGAGGCCAATCCATGGAGTGGTTTTCCAAATTGCCACTTGAGGAATTAAAACATTTGAAGAATTAGCTTCAAAATTCATGACTCATTATTCCTATAACATAGAGCATGAAACCACCATGCTCAATATATGTGATACCAAACAATGAGATGGTGAGTCTTTTCTAGGGTTTCTCCAAAGATGGAGAACGGTCTTCTCATGATACCCACAAAGCATATGGAAATATTTATGAATAAACTAAATATGGACATGAACTATAGGCTCCAACTTCAATGTCCCCCTACATTTGAGAAGATCATAAAAAATTGGATAAAAATTGAAGAAGTGTTGGTCAAAATGTTGGAAATTTGGCTATGTAGGATATCAAATTGTTTTCATTATGGAAACATATACTCACTATGATGATTACATAATAGAAGGAAGTAGTCTTGTATGAGCACACTAGAAAATTGTCTAAGTACAACAATATTTACCAGTTTAATCAGAGATAGTTTTGATTAGCGACATTCCCAGAAGTAGGTTCAGTGCATGCACACTTGAAAATGGATAATTCTATGTATATCAAAGCCACATATGAAAGAACAAGTCTATACAACATGTATGGAAGAAGATATTAAAGAATTATAGAGACAGTGTTGAGCCAACCAGAACAGAGAAGAAGACAGAGTATGATCACAATAAATTAAGAGGTTATTTTTTTTTTATCAAAATAATGACTTAACTATGTAGGGATGACATCCTAGATGTTAACCCTAAGGAAACATGAATTAGTTTTATATTTTGAGAAGAGTTTATGTATTGTAAGTTGACTGGAAGTTATTAATTATAATAACTTGTATATAGGTAAGAATTATGTAATGTGAAATGCACACATGATACATATAGCAATTGTAATGAGCAAAGTATGATGCAAAGTTGTATATTGTAAGAAGGAAAGAAGGTAAACTTAGCATATGAAAGCAAAGAGCCTAGAAAGCTAAATTAGAATGGTAAATCTATTCAAAAATAGTGAAAGGTTATGTACTTTACCTCTATATTTGAAGATATCATTGTATATTACATGTTTGGGTAGTGAGATCATCTTGCAAGCATTCTATTTTGTAATAGAAACTCCTAATAGGGTTGAGGCTTCTAACAAGGCATAGAGTCCTTTAACCAGGACAAAGACACTATATGTATGTAATAGACTCCTAATAGGGTCAATGTCCTTAATCAGATACTTTTGATTAGTGGATCAGTTGTGGGTATCATCCCCATCAGGGTTTTCCCTTGGCCAAGGTTTCCTCGAGAATAAACATGGTGTTATGAGTTCATTTACTTTATTTCTATGCTTGTTATTCAGTTTCCTTATTTTACTTTGTTATGAAAGCTTCAAGTTAACTTTTTATAGCCATTATTGGGAAAAAGTAAAAGTTTGTGAAATACTGATTCACCCCCCCTCTCAATATTTCTTATTTCTAACAATTGGTATCAGAGCTTAGTTACTCAGAACAAAGTTATTCAGAGAAATCCTAATAGCTTGAGTAAGATCTCTATGGATATGGATCAATTGCAGAAGAATATTGAAGAACTTGAACATATTGATATTCTTATTGAAGAAAGAGACACTTTGAAAGGGAAATATGATGATCCGAAAAACTACATTAAGAAACTAAAAGAAAAGATGGAAGATCTGAAATCAAAGAAAGAACCTACAATTCAAGTCAAGGACTGTGTTGAAGTTTCAAAACTAAATAAATAAAATGAGATTCTTAAACATGAGTTGAAGATTGTAGATCTAAAGTTAAGCTTGAAAGATGAAAGAAATAAAGATGAATCAAATTTGAAATCTGAGAATGTTGATCTAAAGTCTAAACTTAGTAAAGTGACATCTGAACTTGAGAAAGAAAATTTACAGTATGTTGAACTTGAGAAATACAATACAATTGTGAAAGGAGAATTGACTCAGTCTAAACAACACCTTGAGAAAATATATTCTAGTAGTGAAAAAATTGATGAACAAATGTCTTATCAGAAACTACCCTATGATAAAAATGGTCTTGGATATCTTGAAGAAAAGTTCCCTAAGCAGATTAAGGAATATAAAGAACCAGATCCAGAGCACTCTGAGAACAAAGATGAAAAGAAGTATGATGAAGCTAACAAATCTGAAGATATACCTAATCCGCCTAAAGAAGATGAACCACCTAAAGATATGTGAAGAGAATTCAAAGGTAGATGTTTTTCATGCAATTCTTTTGGACAGATGAAAGTATACTAGTAATAAATTTAAACCTATCTCTGGTTATTGTTATAATTCTCATGATTTTGGATATAGAGCAATTGATTGTAAGAAATCTAGATCTAATGATAACAATGGTAGTAGAATGTTTAGAGATACTAAGCCTACAAATAAGAAACCTATTGGAGACATGAACAAAAGGAATGGAGTTGTATGTTATAGATGTAACAAGATTGGACATATTATCAAAAATTGGAGATCACAAATCAGTCAGAAAGGACCGAGATATGGAAACAATGGAGTAGTTTGATAAATATGCAACAAATTTGGTCACACAGCAAGATTTTATAGAATAAAAAACATGAGAAAAACTAATCCTAGAAACTATACAAGGAGAAATGTGAGCACAAACAATAGTCAGAGAGGATGTTGTAGTAACTTGGAAGAAGTTGAATTTGTTAAAGCCAGAGATCAAGTGAGCACACTCAGTATACTAGGAAACTAGATAGGTGAAGTAACTGATAGTAAGTGTGAATCATTTCCTAATTTCATCTCAAAGCACTTAAGTAATTATTTCATAAATTATGTATTAGTGTAAAGAATTAGAATAGTGTAGAAGTTAGAATAGAATTAATTGAGTCTTGTGAAGTTAATATATGCTAGTATATGATGTAATGAAGCTATGGTTAAGAGTACATGAATTTATATGAATGTATGCGAGTACACAGAAAGAATGAAGTTTTATAGGTAACCAGGAACAACTTTTTTGTATGAAGCGGTAAAGAAATTTAATGCGATGTCAGACTCTTAAAAGATTTGAAAGATAAAAGAATATGATCGGTATTAGTTGATCATTCAAGTGATTATAAGTGGTAAATAGAGCTAGTCAATGGAGATTAAGAGCAGTTTGTAGGATTTGGAGACAGATTTCTTGCCAGATCTATGCAAAGCCTTAAATCATGATTCTGAGGTATTTTGCTAATTAATCACTATCAAGCACTTGTGTTTTTATAGAATCATGGATGCATCACTTGTTCACCACACCAAGGATTCAGTTAGACCTAGAATGAAAAAGGAACATGTAGAGCCTTTGGAAGAAGACCCTAGTTTAGCCTTGTGATGAAGGGTGCTCCCCTTAACACCACAAACACATAACAGATATAGAGAAACAACAACAATATGCAAGAACAGAAAATTGGCTTCTTATTATCTCCACAAATGTGGAATTACAAACTTTCAGAATTACAATATGCAAAGCCGCATGGGCATTCCCTTACAATATTCTGTAGGACAAAGCCTCGAGCTATTACCCAGATCTACTACCCAAAACTATTCTGAACTGCCTAAGACAATAATACAGCCTTCCTTATATAGGCAATTTTCCACCGCCTGGGAAGGTTCCAGAATTTTAGCCAATAAGGCCGACCAAACTTAGAATTATTTTTATTTTATATTTCATTAAATCATAGTCGGCTCAAAATAAATTTTGAAACCCGAACAGAAATTTTGAAGAAAAATCATTTTCCGCCATTTCAAGTGACCCAACTTCCGAAGACCATAAGTCATCACCAGTTGACCCGATTGACTATTGTAACCCCATTTCGGAAAGGGCGCGAGGAGCTCTACAACGCCTAAATTAAGCAAGCTTCATTCAGCCCAAAATTCAACCTCATCCGGGGCCTCTAAAGTCTTCAAAACTGAGTTCAAAGTTTTTGTCCCCTGCTGCCAATACCGAAAATCTTCAATATCTTCCAATATACACTTGATCTGGCAATGAAACTTTACTGGCAGACTTGTATGACCAAAATGAACCTCCAAGAAAGAAATCAGATCATTCTGAGCACATACGAAAATTACCAAAAATAGTAACTTTCCATAAATAGCAGCTTTGCACAAAATAACCCTTATTGAATATAAAAACATAAATATTTTTGGGTTATGCAAGATTGCTCTTACACCCAGGATGCTCCTGCATCACCTTGTCATCCATTCTAGAAAGAGTTTTGCATTTGGAAGACATAAGAAGTTATCTAAAATGTAAGTTTGATACCATAGGAGATGGTAACCTGATCATTGAGTACAATAAGATCTATAAATAGGGCATGTCATACAAAGAAGGGTTTGAACATTTGAGTGAGATTGATATTATCAAGTATACACTTCATTATAAATTTTAGGATGATGAATGGACTCAGATAATTTTGAGAAGAATTAACAATGGTAAGTTTTGGTTAGATGATAGAGCCATTGACAACACCATAGACCTTATTCATGAGGTAAATGGCTTATCTAAATCTGGAGTGATTCTGTTAAATGAGAAAAATGTCAAGGAAATAGTGTTAGACAACACCAATTCATCATACAATGGAAGAGGAATTTGTTAGGAATGGGAACACTGAGAGGGGGGGGGGGGGTGAATCAGTGTTCACTATATTTTATCTTTTTACTTAATATTTAAATTGAACTTAAATGCTTAAGTACTAAAATGAACATCCACATAAACATGAAACATGAAATCAACACATAACACCAATATGGTTACGAGGAAACCCAAATAGGTAAAAACCCTAGTGGGAATTGACACCCACTAATATTTTGTACTAGTGTTTTATGATCCTTGTTAGAAGATCCTTAACCCTATTAGGAGTTGCTTTACAATGCATTAAGTAAAGTATAACTTGTCAAGGGTTAGACCCTGTTAGGATTCTTTTACAATAGTCCCTTTTAGGGGAGTGGACACACTGTCCTAGAGCTCACTACTCAAGTGGTGAAGGCTACAACCTTCTGATCTTAGATACACACTATATCTGTTGGATGAATTATCACTGTGACACTGCTTGTCAGATTAGTTCCTTTGATGCACTGATGCTTTGACCTCTTGCAAAGCTCTAATACATCTTATAGTCTCTTCACACACTTCTATTCTTCTTATCACAACTCTATAGCAACTTCCATACTAATTACAATGGGTGCATCTCATATTTATATGCGCATACAAAATAAACAACTAGGTTGACCCTTAAACCTATTACATACAATGATTCCAATTGAAAATGATCAAGTGTATTTACAAAAAAATATATTTACATGTTAGAAACCTAATTACAATAGGCACATAGCCTTTACATCATTAGAATATAACCACAACTCAAAGTGCTAACAATCAGTTGCTTACTATGTTCTTCTCTGGCACACGCTGACTGTGTAACTTCAACTGTTTGTATCTTTCTCATACTTGCATATCTGATCATGCGCTCATAGACTAAGCATGAATATAGTCTAACCAACTTATCTTCTAGGGCACATACCATAACTCAGTCATACGCATGTGCGCTGATGCTCTAAGCTTCAGGAACTTTGTACACTGTCCAATCTTCAACACTTAGCTGATTTTTGATCTTCCCATCAAGTGCACTGACTCTGAACTGCTATATGACTTTGTTTCCATAATGAAAACACTATACTAATTCATATACATTAGTATAGCCAACTTGCCAACAATCTCCCCCTTTTTCATTGATGGCAACAAAGGAATATGGTCAAGTTGCTAACTGTCCTTAATACAAAAATTTTTTGTCTCCCTATAATATATATTTCTATCTCCTTATACATATTTATAGCTCATATTCCACACATACTCCCCCTTTGACATTAATGAAAAAGGTGTGTCGAAACTGAATCTACAAAAACTTACTGTGATAGAACATCTAGATATGCTATTTGCAGATTTTGGATCTCCTTCCAAAATGTGATCAACGAATTTATAATCTGTAGATGGGCACATAAAGCATACTGTAGCTTCTCCATCTTCTCTAGATCAGTGCTAGGACCTTGATCATATGTCACCATGGTTGCATTGATCTCCTTGATATTCTGATTAAGTATGTCTAATGAGGGCGCAAGAGCATTCCTTAGCTGAGTCTGCCTAGCCCTTATCTTGATTATCTATTTTTATGCCTTCTCAATCTTGTCTAACTATCCTTGGTAGACATTATTGCACATGTTCACATCAACAGATGGATCTTTTACTGATTTCCTTATGCATTCTATCATGACTTCTGGGTAAAAGCACAATAAGCTGTCACCCTTTTACAAAGGAAAAGGCTAATAAAATCAAAGTTGTTTAACTTGAATAGTATAAAAATGACATTTATGTTTGGAATTTGAAGATGATGTAAACTAATTAAATGTGATAAAATTGATGAATTTTATGATTAATATTTTTAATAATTTTTTTGATTAAGAATTGATATGTTTTTTTAATTTTTAAAGATGATTTTTCAGTTGCTAAAAAATGCTAAACTTTAGGGGTCTAGTTCCCACCAAAAAATTATATGTAAATACACATTTTTCTCCTAATTTCAAAATATGTCATAGATGACATATGTAGCTAGTGCATGAAGAAATAAAAATTGTTTTGTGACCTATATTTTCTCTTATATAACAATTCAAATTCCAACTCATTGAAATTGACAATTTTCATCTTGCAACATATTTTTCATAACAAATCTATCCCAATCAAAAAAAAATATATATATTCTTGAAGAGGATTCTCTCCTCTAGTACACAATATGTTTTTCAAATTTATTTAATATGATTTACTATTTTTTTCTTTCTTTGAATCAACATCTCCTTAACAGTTAAAATACCTACTTGTAATATTTTTTAATTACAATAAACTATGTCTAATGAAAACACTATAAAATCTATATGAAGATATTCTTGACTCCGATCTCTACAAAAGGGTATTTTTTTATTTTTTTAAAAATGTCACTAAAAAAAGTAGGAGTTATTGAAATGCCACTTTTCTAAAACAATTTTATTTTTATGGTAATTAGACCCAAAGTGGTATAAAACATGCATTTAATAGATATTTCCAATTGGAAAAGTTAAAGAACTTATCTAACTTAGCTAGAATGAGTATAGGTAGACCATATGTTTGACCAAAATTAATTTTTATTTAGAAATACTAAAATTAAGCTATGCTAAAAAGTTAGCCTAAAAGGTGACACCTGATTGTTCTTTTACCCTTCTGCCTCTTGTACCTTTTTGTGTAGATCACCAGTCAACTTGTCTTGGTTCATACATTCAACAATGATCTTTCTTCCCTTTGCTACAAAATCCTTCAGGGATTCTTGACCAGCCTTTAGTGAGCTTAGGTCAAGTGCATAGTTGCTAACCAATTCATTGAGCCTTTTCTTCATATACTTCTCCTTTGTAACCATGGATGTAGATTCTTCCAGGATAGAGAAGTTTCCCTTGAACTGTGAAATCACTGAACTGACATCATCAACTGAGTGTACTTTGGACACTTTCTTGTCTATAGGTAACAAGTTGTTTAAGATGTTCAGTAATTCTACAAGGGGGGGATTCCTCATCACTTGCTTCTCCTTGGCCTTCTCCATGGCTAAGATGCTAAACTTAATCAGGTCTTCTTCTCCCCATGAATCCAAACTAGTTGTGTCAGGTGTCAAAATTGACAACAATGCTTATGAGGGAGTTATGGGATTGTTATCCATAACTTCTTATTTTACCTTGATTGATGTTTCATCTTTTTGTTCATTTCCTTTTAACTCTTCTTCTTCTTTTTGTTTTTCAACTTCTTTTTCTTTTTCTCCTTCTTTCTTTTCTTCCATCTTTTCTTCTTCTTTCTCATTTGTTATATCCTCAATTAATATTTCTTCTTGATGAGTAGGAGTGTTACTACATAAGATTTTAGCTTCTTGTGTGCTCACAAAAGCTTCTTCAAACTTATCCAACTCAGTGTCAGTAGCCGCCATGGCTATCTCTACATTATCAATGATAATGGTGTTATCCTTTAGTGACTCTGTCATGGGCGCAAACTTATCTACCTCTATTTTTGTTTCAACTGCAGGTGTTGAGTCCTGAGGACCTATCACTGATGCATTAGTGGGCTCTTCCAGCTTGAATTTCTTTAAGGGTACTTGTGATGTGGGCACAGTAGCTGGATACATGTGCCTGTTCATGAATACTTTCTTGAATGCCTTCTTTGTTTCCTTAGCAACAAGATCATAGTTCTTGTTCATAATGTGTAAAGTCCTTGACTTGGTTTTGAGATGTAGCTTTACTAAGTCTAACAACAAAGACTTTTCCTCTAGAGAACATACAAGAAGGGCATCATCTAGAATCTTTTCCCTTATCTATAGATCTTCTTCAATAGCCTGTCTCTTTTGGAATTCTAGGATGTTCCACACATTAGTAGGGATCATAGTCTTAAGTTCCAAGACTGTCTTCTTGAACTTTAGCATGTGTTTGACTATCATACCATGTATCTTAGATTTGTATATCTCACTATATTTTTCATAAAACTTTCCTACTTGATCAATTCTTCACTCATGAATTATTCTTGCTCTTAGCACACTGAGACTAGGTTTGAAACTTACTTCAAGAGGTGCTTGTGTGTTCTTTTTATTCCTTGTTACTCTTGAGGATGGATGGCCAATGATGATCTCTTTCTTCCTCTTTGGCATTGCCTTATACTTAGGATGAGCAGTAGGGTCAATGGTTTCTTTGGGCATAGAAGGAGTAACATCAATTTTACCCTTCTGTTCATTAGATTTTTCAATCTTCACTTTCTTCAGCTTAGGATCATCTGATTCTGCCTTTGCTACATCTGTGCTCTTTAATTCCAAAGCAATCTTTTGTTCCCTTTCTTTTTCTAGGTCTTCTTGAGACACTCCATGTATTCTCAAGATTTTTGAGGAAACCTTAGCAACCTTTCTTTTTGCTGTTGTGCTATTCAAGACTACATCAATTTCTCTTGTTTTCTCCTCATAGGTTCCCCATCTTGGCTCATTAGGGTCTTTAGGGGCTGAAAGAAATACTTGAGCATATGCCTCTAAGACTTGTTCATAAAATTCATATCCAAGTGGATGAATCTACTTTATTCTAGGTTCAACTACCTCCATGCATGTTGTGTCAGTTTCAACCATAAAACAAATAGTGTCTTTGTACTTATCAACTATTTTCTTTGATATTCTGTACCTCATCTGCATCTTAGCTCTGAATGTCTTCAAATCTAGTTTCATGTAGTCTCTTAGAGTCCTCTTAGTATATTCCTTGAAGGATATCTGTGGCATGGTAGGAATTGTCCTGTCAAGGTATAGGTTTGACACTTTTCCAACAATATGGAAGTACATATAAATGATCAAAGACCCAAATCTGAATATCTTGGTCTTATCATGCTTGATTTCCTTGATGTTGTCAATTAGCTATGCACGCAAGATTTCACATAGATTGAACTCTCCATTTTAATTAAAAATTCTTATGGCTATAAGAATTGTGGTTGTAGACACACTATTTACCCTACTGGTGTGTTGAAACCTATATCCAAGTATCATAGACATCAATTTGATGTTATCTTGCTCAATAGGCTCTATGGTCATTCTGCGCCTATCACTCCTTGACTTGCAAGTCTAGTCAACAATCTTCCTTACATCTTTACCCACTAGAAGGATGACACCTATCTTTGAGAGGCTTGTTATTTCATGAATTAGGTCACTAGTTATTCTGATCAACACTTCACCTATCCAAAATAGGTCATCATGAATCTTTCTCAATAGAATCTTGATCCATTCTAATTCATAGAATGCATATGCTATAGCATACTCCACTATAGGGTGATTATTCCATTGTACATACTCATCCATGAAGGTTTTGTATGGTTTTAGCATATTTTCCATGTGCACCCTTAATCTGTCCTATCCTACTAGTTCTTTCTTACAGTAGATGTATGCCCTAATGTCCTTGACATGTATAATGCCCATAGGTGTGAGGGAGAATGCCCCTTCTAGGTCATCTAGTGTAGATTTAAATGGATTCCTCTTAAACACGTATCTTTTCTTCTCTGCAATATCAAATACTATAGGAGTAGCCATCACTTGTATATCACTTTCACAAAGGTTTCCAAGAGATTTTGAATCAGCGCGATGAACTAGGGTTTTCGCAATTGATCAAATGCACAACAAATCACTTGATGAATCAAACTACAATCCTTCTCAATTAACTGCTAAGGCTCTTGTACTCTTTAATCGCTCTTAATTAGAATGCAATGAGAGATCTTCTAACTTTTGTGTACTTTAAAGTAGAATTTTTTCCATTAATGCTTGTCGTGTAAACCAGGCTATCACTTGGAAATTTCTAGCTTTCATTCTACAAACAATTAGCTAGTGCCCTCTTGCATGAAGGTTACCTTAGTCTCCAAAAGCTTAAGGCCAAAGGTGCATACTCAGAGAGTGAGTATACTAGTCATGCAAGGGTCTAGAGATTAATTAGCTCCCCCTATGACCCTGAGGGCCATTCATCCAGATGTAGAGGGTGTGTCCACTGTGGATGCATACACAACATACTCATCAACCTTATCCTTCTTTTCTTCTAACAAAATCATGCTCATATTATCTAAGGGTTTCACAAACTTGACTTCTCCTTCAGGATCCAATACTGCTTCTTTGGTCATTTTAGGGCTTTCTCAACCTTATTTCCTTGATCTAAAAAACTTTGAGATGTTTCCAGCTTTGTTACAAGAGTGAAAAATGACTAGAGGCCTTATATTCCTCGGCGCATTGACATGGGTCACCATTTTACATTGTCTAGCTAAGTGACCATTATAGTTACATATCTGACATGTAACATTCAGAGTAATTCTTACATTTGATTGATTCTGATTTCTCTGATCATTATGAGTCCTATTCTTTTTACTTGTCTTGCAATTCATAGCTCTACGACCAAATTTATTGCATTAATATTAGTAACCATTAAAATGTCTTACCTCTATACAGTTCCTCGCTATGTGTCCATTCTTGTTACATGCATAACAAGTGGGATCTACTGGCTTGCACTCATTCTTAGGTGGTTCAATATGATCCTTAGTCTAACTTCCAGTCTCCTTAGTATTTGAGGTGCTTTCTAGTGCTTTCATTCTTTCTTGCATGTTGTCAATATGATTTTGTGCCTCATTGTATCCAATGCAACTAGTATCTCCTTTAGCTCTTCTTGCATACAACTGGGATTCTATCAAATCAAAACTGGTGTGTAATTTATCAATGTGATTCTTAGCATCTTTCAATTTAGATTCCAAGCATTCTTTGTTGTTTCTTAGCTCCAAGATTTCCATGTTTGCTTGCCTTAATTCTTGATTTAGTTGAAGGTTCTCTTTGACCTGTTCATCATAGATTTCTTGATTGTTAGTTAGCTTATCATCAAATTCTTCAAGTTGTTCTTTCAAGGATGTATTTTCTTCATTCATCTTCTTAAACATTATCCCTAGATCACTAGTAGAGAATTATTTTAAATCCTTTCTTAGTATTTTGATGACTAATTGAGCATCACCGAGTTTTTCTTTTAGTTCAATTTCTCTTTCAGATTTGTCCAGGTCTTCAAGAGCAGCTTCAAGATTTATTTTTAGATGTTTCATTTCTTCTTTGTCCATGATCTCCTCAAGTGGTTAAAATTATTTACTGAGGACCAGAGCTTGGATACCAATTGTTAGGAATGGGAACAATGAGAGGGGGGGGGGGGCAGGGGTGAATCAATGTTCACTGTATTTTATCTTTTTACTTAATCTTTAAACTGAACTTAAATGCTTAAGTACTTAAATGAACATCCATATAAACATGAAACATGAAATCAACACATAACACCAATATGGTTATGGGGAAATCCAAATAGGTAAAAACCCTGGTGGGAATTGACACCCACTAATATTATGTACTAGTGTTTTATGATCCTTGTTAGAAGATCCTTAACCCTGTTAGGAGTTGCTTTACAATACATTAAGTATAGTAGACCTTATCAAGGGTTGGACCCTGTTAGGATTTTTTTACAATAGTCCCTATTAGGGGAGTGGACACACTTTTGTAGAGCTCACTGCTCAAGTGGTGAAGGCTACAACCTTCTGATCTCAGATACATACTATATCTATTGGATGAACTGTCACTATGACACTACTTGTCAGATCAGTTCCTTTGATGCACTGATTCTTTGACCTCTTGCAAAGCTCTAATACATCTTATAGTCTCTTCACACACTTCTTCTCTCCTTATCACAACTCTATATCAACTTCCATACCAATTACAATGGGGGCATCTAATATTTATATGCACATACAAAATAAACAACTAGGTCATCCCTTAAACCTATTACATACAATGCTTCCAATTGAATTGCCTCAAGTGCATTTTAAAAAAAACATATATACATTTAAAAAACCTAATTACAATAGGTACATAGCCTTTACATCATTAGAATATAACTGCAACTCAAAATGCTAATAGTTGACTGCTTACTCTGTTCTTCTTTGGCACACACTGGGTGTGTAACTTCAACTATTTGTATCTTTCTCATACTTGCATATATGATCATGCACTCATAGAAAAATCATGAATATAGTCTAACCAACTTATCTTCTAGGGTGCATACCGTAACTCATTCATACGCATGTGCGCTGATGCTCTAAGCTTTAGGAACTCTGTACATTGTCCAGTCTTCAACACTTAACAAATTTTTTATCTTCCCATCAAGTACCTTGACTCCAAACTACTATATGACTTTGTTACCATAATGAAAACACTATACTAAGTCATATACATTAGTATAGCCAACTTTCCAATATAATTGTTATTAGTAAGATTGTACAAGATGATGTTAGATATGTATGCAGAATTTTGACTTCAAAATTTTGTGCAAGTTCTAGAGAAGATGATATGGTAGCTAGCATGGTACATGCAGCTTATTTTATGTGTGTTGAGAAAGTACACATAGACATGTATGAAATCTTAAGAATTCAGTTGATAGAGAACCTTGAGAAGATGAGAAAAACCAAGAACTCACAGTTTAGATTTTTATCTCTAATCACATATATGTTTTTTCATTTGCTGAGAAGATTTCCATACACTATAAGAGAGGATTGGAATGATAACAAAAATTCTATGGAAAAAATCAATAAGGTGTACCTAAGACACACTATAGAAAAAGTAAATGAAAGTGCTACTTTGGTAATTAAGACCTTTCAAAATCAAATGAGGAAAAGATCAAGGATTCCACCATCCACTGTGGAAAAATAAAAGGATGAGATATGTTTTTGGGTTGATACTAACTTTACCTACATTGAAGCAGTTGAGGCTAGAGTGGAATTTGTAGATCCACTTGAGTATGAAGTTTCAGAAACTGAGGTTGAAGGATATGTGAGAATATTTCTCAAGAGCAATTTGGATGCTAAGAGTCCTAGATTTGGGACACATGAGGAGAAATTTGACGCTGCACAATCATTATAGGCACAGAAGATGGCTAAGAAAAGAGTTGACACTACTATAAAGAAAATATTGAAAGACACTAGTTTGACAGAACATGAATTTGTAATTGCGAAGCAGGCTGCTATAGACACCCAAAACTAGGCAAGTGTCTTAAAATCATTCAAATTTACAAAATCTTAGCCAAATGATCTAATTCTCATCAAAATGGATCAAATCAATTTTTAAATGCACATTTATTAATCAAATTGGACAAAATCAATTAAATCAAAGGAAAAATCAAATCATGACATTAAATAATTAAATACAAGCTTAAAGGGATCAATCACACTATATAATTGATTTTAATCAATTAATTGTATAGTTTTAAATCAAAAATCAAATTGAACCTATTCCTTACATGGCTAATTTAATTAATTGATATAATTTAATTAATCCTAATATCTTTCAACATAATCTTAGAAACCAATAAGAATTGAGAACACAATGCACATGGATCACTCCAAATAGTTGAATCTCAATCACACATTTTCAACTTTGACTCTCAACCACTCAAATTTTTCTACTTGTCCAAACCTTTGAGACAATCATTTAAATTGTCCCCCCATTTAAAAACATTTCAAAGTTTTTGACTCAACCAAGGCTAAATCATGATCAAGTCACTCTACCCCCTACCCTTGGGATTTTACTATAAATAGAAGTCATTTTGAGACCATAAAAATAATATTAGAAAATTCAAGTGCATAACATCATCATTATAGGCAATTTGAGAGAAAATTGAGAGCAATTAAGAGCAATTGAGCATTATCATGAGCATTTGAATTTATCTTTGTATCATTTTGAGAATTGAGAGCTAGATTAAGCATATTATCATAATTTATCATTCTAGGATTGTCACTAGTGGAGAATAAGGCTAAGAGCTCTACTTAATAAGCTTAGATAGAGAACCATGAGATGTCATGGATGTTAATTTCAATTTTTTAGTTTAAATTTCCATTGTATTTGCATATAATTGTAGTTAATTGTCCTAATTTCATGAAAGTGTAAAAATTCACACACAACTACAACAATAATAAGGGATATTAGATAGAAAGAGATACTATTAGTTCCACCCTTGACATCTCTTACAGCCTACTAAAGAAATTTAGGAAATAAATGAAGAAATTGAAGAAGTGGAAGTGCAGGAAGTAAGGAAGTCTACTAGATCCCCCACCACTCCAACTAAAAGAGTTAAGGAAATGGAAAGTGGACTAGGTAAAAGAAATAAAAATATCTTTACCCTAGTTCAAAGGAAAGCATCAGCAGTTAAGGCATATGAAGAGGCAGGAAGAAACAAAAAGAAATGGAAGCTGAAGATAGATAAAGTGAATCCCTTAATCATTAATGAAGGTGATTTCACTAAGTTGAAAAAATATTATGAGTTATATGACAATTTTGAGAAATTGAATTTAGAGAATGCAATTGTCAGACATATGATCCTTATATATAAGAAGTTTGATGATACAAAAGGCAAGATCCCTAATAGTATTATTGAGAAATTAGTTAACAGAAAGAAGAGAGCAACAGAAGAAGACAATGGAATAAGAGAGAGATATGTAAGGAAGTTGTGTGTAATAAAAGATGAAGAACATTTCAAGGAAATCAGTAAGAGCCTAAGAACCCATCTAAGGAAGAAAAGGAGAACATCAAGCTTGCTTTGCTTAAATTGTGGCTTTTCATTGAATCTAGCTTAATAGGAAACACCTAACTATCATCCAAATTGAACAAACATTAGGCATATGCTCTCCATTTTTCAAAGTGGATCAAAATGCCAAAAGTGTGAGTTTAATTTGGTAGAAAGAAAGGAATGAGGAATCAACCAAACATTTCATTTTATAAGAATCTCCTTGTCAAGAGATTGAAAAAGAACAAAATTTGCTTGAAATGTTTGGAACAAGGAACAACAATAGGGATATGCTCTTCACTTTCTAAGTGAACCAAATTCCAAAAATTGTTGAACTAAGTTTGATTTCTTATTTTTCTATACATGCTAGATAAATTAGAGCATTAGAGGGCCTGCCTCTTGATAATTTCCTTACAAGGATGGTGAGAGGGAATGACCCAAGTAGGAGACAATCACTTTAGCTATGATACTATCTGACCCACTATAAACAAATACATTCTTCCTTAATAGGTGAGTGACTAGGTTGTGTGCAAGTGTTCTTCACTTCCTCTAGTAATCCTTTTGGATTGCACCAAATCATGCTTTTGTGTGTGTGGGAAGCCCACAAGTGGATAAAAGAACTTGTCATGATCTAGAATAGAGGTGTTCATTAAAAACCTGCTAAGTAGTCATCTTCCTTTTAAAGCCAAACATGTTTAAAAGCCAAATATGACTCTAGGTAGATTGCTTGGAAGATATTATTGTTTATACTTGTGAAAAATGACTGAGAACATACACTTTTAGTGTGGTTTTAGGGATATGGTACAAATTTGATGTGTGTGTTACGTTTGTACTTCATTTTCAAGCAAGAATATTTTGTAGATCTGATCAAATCACTTTTAAAAATTAAAATTTACAACTTGATTTGCAAAGTGCCACTTGTACATAGAGAAAAACCACTTATACACAGTAAAGTCATGCCTGTGACTATTCAAGAAATGCCTGTCAATAAAGAAGTCATGCCTATGACATTTTAAGAAATGCCTGGAAAAAGTTAAGAAATGCCTATCAATAGGAAAAAGCCACCTGCTCACCTGCAGAGTGCCGCCTAAGAAAATTTTGGTAACCATGTACTAAGAGTTAATTAATGCCTACACATTGGCAAGTGATGCCCAAACATAAAGAAGGGCAAACAATGGACATTTCTTGAATGTTTGGAAAGATTTTGAAATCATTTTTGGATACCCTTTTCGGGGATATTGCTTATCAGTGCAACAAATAGATCATATTCCTGAAAAACATTTATAATGATGAATCTATTTGAGAAATGAATCCATCCTATTATGGAGCATAATTATCGAAATAAAGACCAAAATCTCCATTGGAATCAAAATGATGAAGTGTCTAAAGATGAAGTTTTAGAAGCAATCCAAGATCCCATATTTATGGAAACAATGGGATTAATTTTGAAGAGACATAAAGAAGAATACTTCATAAAGTTAGCTCAATTAGGAGCTAAGCTTCCTCATAATTTTGACACATCAACCTTGAGGGAGAATGAGGAAAAACAAAAAGATACATCATCCAAAAAGCCATCATTAAGATCAATTTGGCTTTTTCTTTATGATGATGGGCCATCCATGTCTTCATCTTCCTCACAAAAAGAAGCATTTAAGAGCAACAAACCTATCTTGGATCAAAGGAAATTTCATGATGATCCTATTTGTGATCAAGATAATAAAGAGTATGAAGAGAAGGTACCACTCTCGAGCAAGATCCAATACACAAACCTCCATCTAGCAAGGTCTCTCCCATAGCTTGTACTCCTTACATCCTTCGTCCATCTCACAAAATTTCATCTAGCAAGGTTTCTCCTATAGCTTGTACTCCTTTCATCCTTTGTCCATCTCACTGTTGGCATTAAGCATGATTGTCATTAGTGACAACACTTATTCTGAATAGTACATACCGAGCAGAATAGAGCTTACCGAGCAGAACAGTACATACCAAGAAGAACAGTACATACCGAGCAGAATAGACCTTACCGAGCAAAAAAGAGCTTACCGAGTAGAATAGTGCATACTGAGCTCACAAAGTTTCACAGTGTTTACCGAGTGCTGCACGGTTAAAAAGGAAATTTAGTTTCTACCGAGTAACACTTTATCTACCGAGCCTCCAGTGTTTACCAAGTTTGAAACTATGACCGAGTGGTTAGTATGGACCGAGTTTCCACTTCTACCAAGTGCATGATGATGCCGAGTAACGCAGTGGACACTGAGTATCAGAAAATCACTGAGTTAGTTTGCAGTAACCGTGTAACTATATTTGGGCTAACTTAGTAATATTTGTGTTTACTTGTTTAAGAGCTGACTTTGTAATTGTTTTGGAATTGGCTTAGATTGATATATAAACAATGTTTTATGTCATATCCAAGCATGATTAAAAAAAAGAAGTATGAAAAAGAGAGAAAGGCAGAGATAAGAAAATTACAAAGGGCTACAGCAGTATAAGAAGTAGCAAAGATCTATCCATCACAGAAGGTGATCAGTACATCAGAGAATCTCAATCAGCAAGTACAGTTGCAAGTAAGAGATCTACTGTTTCATCCTAATAGGTGAATCAGCTTGAAATCCTTTAACTGGGTAGACTTAACAGTCTTTGTAAAAATCTCTTAACTGAGTGCATACTTCATTGTATGTTTGTAAAACCTCTAACAAGGTGGACCTAGCAATCCTTATTGCTCCTAACAGGGCAGATCATCAGAAGTGATCATTGTAAGCCTTAACCGGCAAACTTTATACTGCAGTATTGAAGTTTTGTGGGTATCATCCCCACCCTAGTTTTATTTTCTACTTGGAAGGTTTTTGGGTTACCAAATCTCTATGTTCTAAGTGTTATGAATATTTTATTCTTTCTGTTACTCATGCATGCAGTCAAATTATCAATCTAATATTATTAAGATCTGAATCTATAAAAATTTTGAAGTTACTGATTCACCCCTCCCCTCTTAGTAACCTAGATAGTCTTGAATATTTCCAACAATTGGTATCAAAGCACAGTGGATCTCAGAATAAAGTTTGACAGCTTGAGAAAAGATTCAGGACAATGGAGATATTCAAACTGAACAAAGTAATTGAGAATGAAAAGCTAGATCTGGAAATGGCCATAACTCAACTCAAAGAAGCAAGAGAGCATCTTTCCCTTTCCCTAAAAAGAAGTAAGGAACTTGCAAATTAGATCAATGACCACTAGTATGTTGAAGAAAAGATTGAAGACTTTTTCCCTTCAAGCAACTCAGATGAAGCAAACAATGCAATCAAAGAACTTCTAGAAAAGAATGGATCTCTGCTAGAAGAAGTGAGAAAATTGAAAAGAGAACAGGAAATTCAGTCAACAAGATTCTGTGAAGTCTTGGAACAAAGAAACAAGATGAAAGATGAAATAGATGGAAAGAACAATGAAATCCAAAATAAAAATCTTTAGCTAGAAAATCTTATTGATCAAATCTCCAATGCAAATGAAGAAATCTTAACTCTAAGATCAGAAAATGAAAATATGAGAGAAGAGCTGAGATTTGAAAAGCAAATCAATTTAAGAGTGATGAGTGAGCTAGATGCTGAAAGGAAAATCAATGAGAGAATGTTGAAATCTCAAGAAGATATGAATCAGGTGTATGAACGAAACCTTCATAGGCAAAAAGGAAAAGTAGGACTTGGATACAAAGAGGAAGGTGAATCCTCCAAACAAGGTACTCAAAAGAATCAGAAACCTACCTGTAATCACTGTGGCAAAATTGGTCATACTTCAAACAAATGTTGGAGCAATGGAAAAGAAAAATTCAATGGAAAATGCTACAATTGCAATCAAATTGGTCATAAAGAAAATGATTGCAAGGAGAAACCAAGATTTAAAGGCATATGTCACAAATGTAGCAAACAAGGTCATAAGGCATCAGAATGCAAAACTAAAACACCCAATCCAGGGGAACAAATTATTAAAGCAATGTTTGGTTGGGATTACAACACTTGGTGTAGATGTCATTACTATGGAGAATATGGACACATTGGCATGAATTGTGTAAGGCACCACTTGAGAAAAAGGGATTCTACCATAAGATGTTATAATTGCACTAAGCTTGGTCACATAGCTAAAAAATGCATGAATTTAGGCAAAATTGAAGATGAAAAGAAAGCAAAAGCAAATAACATTAGGAAGTAGATGAGATAGAAGTGGATTCCTAAACCTACCGAGCAAACCAATCCTGAAGTCACTAATGAAGAGAGTGGCTCTATGAGCTCTAACTAGTCTCCAAGAAAGCACTGGTACTGTATCTTCATAGACATATTCCAAAATAGTTCCTGAACTGAAAGGAAGATAGATCCAAATCAATATGCAAGATACAATAGGATCACAAGAAGGTCAGTATCAGTTACCACCGAGCAAGGTCAGGAGTAACCTAACTTCATTTGGTTACCGAGTAAGGTCAGAGAAGTATGAATTCATATGATCACCAAGTTGCGGAGTCTTCCCCGAGCAATTAATTCATAGTGGATGACAACCTATCTAATTCAATACCCTAATTCATACTAAGCATTAATGACAAAGTTTAACAAAAGGAGTGAAATCAAGTTCACTATTCACTATGAACAAAAGTCTCCTAGTGCAATCAAGCATTTCGAAGCATATTTAAGCAAGATATTCTCTTTCCTCGAAGAATTTACTATGTTCAACAAGCTACCATGGCATCATCCAATGATAAAATGAAGAAAGATTCAGAAATGTTGGTTCATGGAGAATGGAGAGCACTAGATTTCAAATTCGTGCCCGTAGTTGCTGGAACCCTAGACCCGAGTGGAGCTCAATCTCATATTCCTCCTAAGGTACTCCTTATTAATGATATTCACAGTCATTTTAAGTGTACAATTCAAGAGCTTGGAACCCTAGAGATAGATACTATTCATGAGGAACTATGTGTCGATGGTGTTCTCAAACCACAGCATCAACATTTGGAAGATAAGGGTTTAGTTCACATCACACACTTGCCTCAGAGCTTTCAGATAAAATGGGTCAGATATATCCTCAGTCGAGTACATGAAGGTAAAATATGGCTTGAGCAACCAGTAGAGATTACGAAGAATATGATTCACCGAATCACTGGTCTTCCCATTCTTGACAAAGAAAAATCTACAAAAACCCTAGGTCGGATGAAACTAGAAGAGAAAACCCTAGCCGAGTGGGACGGTAGAGGTATGAAGATAAGCAGAATTATAGATGCAGAATTGAAGTTTGGTATACATATCATAGCTCACAAGATATACAGTTCAAGTAGGCAGAACAATGTTTCGTGTGAAGCAGTTTGTGAGGTCCACTTTCGGCCCACATAGTGATCCTGTATTTCCAATCAAACCAATTAAGCTCCATGAACAAATTGGACTTAACGTAAACATTAGACATTCTTTATACTTGACCTTAATTAATGTTCCTATAGAATCCTTTATAGACCACATTGTCGAGGTTGTTTACCTGAATCATTGTAGCCTCGTCGTTGAACTCTTTAACCCGCAACCTGTTTGTAGGAACTTTATCACTTTTTAAAAAAAATTTGTTGGTTGTGTTTTGTCCCAACTTTTGGGCATCACACAGTTGACCTATCATATAAAATTGTAAAGAACAATTTGTCATTTGACCTAGAAGATCTTTTGTTGAAACAGTTCAACAAGAACATGGAGAGCATCCAAACCTCAAAGAACAATCCATGTAAGTTGCTCACTGTTGGTTTGTTTATTTTTCTATGCTCAAAAGTTTTTCCCATCAAAAGGCACGGTACTATGGAGAAAAGATGTGCCGGTTCTTTATCAGATGAATGAATACATTTCAAAAATGGGTGACAATTTTGAAAGCATAATGGATAACTATTTTGAATCATTTAAAGAGAAAATGAACAATAGATTTTGGATTCCACAGAAATTGGTGGAAGATTACAAAGATGATATTTGTTTCATGGTGGACTGTGATAATCTGTATATAAAGGAAGCAAAACCAAGGATTGTACATGTGAAACCTCTTCCCTATGAGGTAAATATTGATGAAACCAAGAATATTATTGAAGCCCTAATTAATCAACCTGTTAATCCAAAGGCACCATATTTTGGGACATATGAAGAAGCTAAGGAGAGAATTGAGCTTAGTATAAAGCTTCCACAGGTGGTTAACAAAGGAAGAAAGAGGATGGCCAAAATACAAGCTAGCACACCTCTAATGTCAACTGAGGAAAAAGGAGAGGACTTTGAAGAAAAAGAAGAGAAAAAGGATAAGGAGGAAGAAGAACAACTACCAGCAAAGAAGAAAGGAAAAGTATTTATCACCAAGGCACCCAAGCAACCCTCTGCAGTATTTAAAAGGAGTGCAAGAGGAAAGGTAGGCAAAGATAGTGAAGAAATAGTATTCAAAAGGCCTCCTCCTTCATTAAAAGAAAAGATCAAGGATATGAAAGAAGGATCTAGAATTGCAAACTTCAAATCTCTAAAATATGAAATCAGATCTGAGGAAGAGCAGCAGGAAATTGAAGATGCTGTTATCAAGAAAATAGGAAGATGGAAATACTCACTTGAAGAGATAGCTTCTCAAATCCCAAGAACTCTGCTAAAAAAATTAAGTTGAGATGGTCCAATGCAAGACAAACTGTCAAGGACATCTATGCTCAAATCTTGAGGCAATTAATGCCAAGTTTGAAAAATGCTGAAATTAATAAGGCATTGATAGATAATGAAAATAAGATGACACTCAAATTTAACAGTTGTTTGATTTTGATCAAAGATATTAAGTCGGTTGTGAAGAGTGCCACTGCCACATGGAAAAACATCTATAATCTTCACAAACTGAGTGTCTAAACTGTGATAATCAAGGATATTGATGATGACAGTGATGAACATGAAGAAGATACCGAGGTAGACAAGCAAAGTGATGAGGAAGATGATATTGTTCGGATAGTTGTAGAAGTCATTGCCTCACTTCCTCACTCTCCAGCAAAAATTGCTACACCTAGCACAAAGATAACTTCAAGTATGATTATGAAAACTTCCACAGATACATCAAATGTCAAATCATCACTAGCACAACTCAATGAATCATCGACAGAAATGACTACCACCTCTTTTACCGAGTTGCAGTCTCCTGTATCTACTTTAGTAAGTATTTTAGTTTTTGATTCTACAATTGTGAATACTTCAGTTTTGAGCCCTTCAAGTATTCTAGTTAGTAGTTTATCATTTTTCACAGCTAGTCCTACAATGTCTACAATAACTTCTACAAAGGCATTAAGTGCAATAATAGTTGATCCTAAGGCTTAAGCGAGTACAAGATTTTTGAGTAAGAATGTAGAAGAGAATATAGACTTAGATGAGGAGATAGAGATTCCAAAATTAGACTTTGCAAATCTTTCAGCAAATCAAATGCAAAACATTGGTGAACTCCTCCAAAAGAAAGCAAAATAGAAGAAACTAAAAGAAGAAAGGGACAAGGAATATAAAATTATTGAAGATGAAAAGGATATTTTGTCAGAAGCATTAGGTATTAAAGTTGATTCCTCTCAACATATTCTGTTACAGTTAGCTGAGGCAGTAAACAAGTTCCATAAGGATTCCTTTGCATCAGAAAAGATTATTGAGAAAGCTGAGAAGAAATTTGACAATAAAGTGCTTGAGCATGTTGCTCAACATATAGCTATTAATCAAGCAGAATTATCTTCAGTTTTGATAGATATTGAGTCCTCCTATTCCAATGTTACCTCACTTGTTGCTAAGCTATGTAATGTTGCCGAGTTCACTAAGGAAGTCAAGGAAAAATTAAATAAGATTGATGAGGATCTGAAGGACAGTGTACAGAGGTTACAACTTGAACCTAGTTCAAGCTCTACACATCATATGAAAATCACATTCCTATCAAATAGGTAGTCAAAATTATTAAAAGAAGATACAAAGATCTAGTCAACACTGCTAGATATTTAGAACATGATCCTTCCCATCATGGACATAATGCAAAAGCACATTGTTCACTCAAAAGCATTACTCCATGACAGTCAATTTTCCATTGCAGATCACATGATTGAACTCTCTGCAGAAGTCCAAATTGCACTCCAAACATGCAAGATTTTGCAAGAGAATTGGGACAGAACTCTGGCACTAATCATAAAGGTACATTCTGATTTTCTTTCACATTTTGGATTCTCCCTGTAAAATACTTGTATATACACCTTTGGCATTATTGTCAAAAAGGGGGAGAAAATGTATAGGAGAAAGTGTATAAGATTAAGGTGTGTAATATGAAAGGGGGAGAAAGTACTCTATATAAGGGAGTCATGAAATATATAAATAGCAGTTTGACAAAGATAAATTTTGAAAAATAAAAAAAAAGATTCAGCATGATTCTTGTATATAAGTTTTGGCTATAAGTGTTTTTGTCACTAATGCCAAAGGGGGAGATTGTTGGAATTAAGCATGATTGTCATTAGTGACAACACTTATTCTGAATAGTACATACCGAGCAGAATAGAGCTTACCGAGTAGAAAAGTACATACCAAGTAGAACAGTACATACTGAGTAGAACAGAGCTTACCGAGTAGAACAGAGCTTACCGAGTAGAATAGTGCATACCAAGCTTGCGAAGTTTCACAATGTTTACCGAGTGTTGCATGGTTAAAAAGGAAATTTAGTTTCTATTGAGTAACACTTTATCTACCGAGTCTCCAGTGTTTATCGAGTTTGAAACTACGACTGAGTGGTTAGTATGGACCAAGTTTCCACTTCTATTGAGTGCATGACGATGCTGAGTAATGCAGTGGATGCCGAGTATCAAAAAATCACTAAGTTAGTTTGCAATAACTGTGTAACTATATTTGGGCCGACTCAGTAATATTTGTGTTTACTTGTTTAAGAGCCAACTTTGTAATTGTTTTGGAATTGACTTAGATTGATATATAAACAATGTTTTATGTCATATCCAAGCATGATTAAAAAAAGAAGTATGAAAAAGAGAGAAAGGCAGAGATAAGTGAATTACAGAGGGCTACAGCAGTATAAGAAGTAGCAAAGATCTATCCATCACAGAAGGTGATCAGTACATCAGAGAATCTCAATCAGCAAGTACAGTTGCAAGTAAGAGATCTATTGTTTCATCCTAACAGGTGAATCAGCTTGAAATCCTTTAACCGGGTAGACTTAACAGTCTTTGTAAAAATATCTTAACCGAGTGCATACTTCATTGTATGTTTGTAAAACCTCTAACAAGGTGGACCTAGCAGTCCTTATTGCTCCTAATAGAGCAGATCATCAGAATTGATCATTGTAAGCCTTAACCGGCAAACTTTATACTGCAGTATTGAAGTTTTGTGGGTATCATCCCCACCCCAATTTTACTTTCTACTTGGAAGGTTTCTGGGTTACCAAATCTCTATGTTCTAAGTGTTATGAATGTTTTATTCTTTTTGTTACTCATGCATGTAGTCAGATTATCAATTAAGATCTGAATATGTTAAATGTTTTGAAGTTACTGATTCACCCCTCCCCTTTCAATAACCTAGATAGTCTTGAATATTTCCTACACTCACAAAGCTTCACAACTATAAAAAATTCCTCCATCAAATAGTGAGCCAAATGATGACACTTTTCACGTTGACTATATCTACCCTCAAGGGCTACCTTTAAAAGAAACCCAAGCTAATTTACATCTTGCTACAAATTGTTTCCATGCTTCAAAGATCTTGGACCCCAAATCTTCATGTGCTTAAATGCCTATTATACCCATTCAAAAGGATGCTACATCATTCTTCCAAACATCTCCCACACATATCCAAACATCTACCTTGTCCTTAGAAGTGGCTCCATGTCAAGAGGATAATTCAAAGAGAAAAGAAACAAATATTGGTAAAGATCAAGATCAAGATTCTATAGAACCTTGTGATGACCCCCTTGCATCCTTTCATGTCTTCCAAGATGATGTTCTTCCATTCCAATAACAAAGTACCCTTCCAAGTTCCATATTTTCTCCACTTCCCAAGCAAGATCAAGATATCACTTCCACAATTTCCAATGAGCATATTAAAAATCAAGAGCAAAATACTCTCTCTACACCATTCAAAGATCCTTGTCAAGATAAAAGTATCCCATCATTTCCTTGTCATATTCCTCCATGTTCACCTCAAGAAATCATCATTCTTCTAAATCCCTTGCATGATAATAAATCCCTTTAAGCTTCAGTTGATCCTATCAAATTTGTTCCTATTAAAGCTACTTATGAGCCTATTGGTATAAAGATAAATCTTAAAGATGAGAACCTTGGCAATGCAACTCCTTCCAAAGATGTTGATATCCCTTTCACACATTATATCCCTCCATTCAAACACAACCATATACCTTCACTATCCTCCAAATCCATTTTGGGTTCCTATGTCCCAAAACATAATTCTTCATCCCTTCCATCCATATTAGGTCCATATATTCCTCCATTCTCCAATCCTATCATCCCTAGCTCTCCATTCACTTACCCTACCATGTATCAAGATCAACAAAGGCACACATGAAGAATGTCCAAACACCAATCCATATGAACCCTCAATATTATTCCTATTCATCCACAATTCCTAGATCTTTTGGAAGCAATTTTGATGTGCAACATACAAATCATAAATCTAAGAATCCATATGTGTATAAAAATCACAATGTCCCATCTAATCGACATGTGAATGAAAAGAAAAATGAAATATCCAAAAGATCACAAAGGTCCACAAAAAAAAATGAAATATCCAAAAGGCCGCAAAGGTCCACCAAGCAAAAAGAAAAATCAAATAAAATGTGGGTTCCTAAATCCCTCATTGAAGAAATGCATTCAAAAGCATCACAAAAGAAAGAAAAATCAAAGACTATGTGGATTCCCAAGTCACTTTTGAAAGACTTGCACACAAAAGAAAAATAAAAATTGACATTCAAGCTTCCAAAGGCTTCCATTCCATCTTCTTCCAAACATCTTCCACTTTCCAAATCTAATTTGGGTTCCTATATCCTAAAATCCACTACCTAAAAAGATCCTTACCTCCTTCATCTATTGTTCCTCCATCATTCCACCACTCTTCAAAGTGTGTGTCAAAGTTGATCTTGCCAACATTTCCATCTACAACATACCTTCTTCTTATCCTCACATTCATTTTCCAACATCCAGTTTCCATATTTCCATCCCTCTTATCGAATCTATGGCATAAAACCTTTACCACCACCTACCTTTATCCTCCATATCTATCCTTTGTCATTACCTTATCAATATCTATGAGCATCCTAGTCATACCCATGGTTTATTATACCATATCTTTCAGAAGAGCATTGTTGAAAGATCCCAATGTTGGGAAAATATTGAAAAATACAAAAAAAGAAGAAAAAAAGGAGAAAAAGAGAAAAAGTGCCTTGGTGAAAACCTAGAAATAGGCACCTTGGTGGAAAAAGTAAAGAGAAATAATTCTATCCTATGGTGAAAACCACTTCTTGTGGCACCTTGGACAAGTACCATGATGAAAACCTGGCAAATAGGCATCGTGTGTAATTCCTCCTTCTTCCACTCTACACTTGGGGGCAAGTTTCATCCATGCTATCCTCCATCTTCCTATCATTTATCTCACTTACATCCATATTCCCTCTCTCACCTTTAATCTTGACAAGGTTGAACACATCCATGAGCATTAAGTATCTTGACATCCATTATCCTTTCCATCAACTTATTTACTTGTTGCATCCATGTTACCCTATCATGATCTTGCTTATCCCAAATTCACCTTCATTATTCCTTGATAGTCTTTCCATAATCCCAAAACATCCCTTCATAGCCTCCATCACCCCTTTATCTTGATTGTGTTATCTTATCCACATCTTACCCAAATTGACCCCTTGGTCTTGATCAAAATAAATAACTTAAAATACAAAATTTGGTATAAAAAACTTCTTGACATGTCCACTCTTTTGGATACCTCATTTTCATGACAGTAGATCGTTATCCTATAGGCTATCTAGCATTACATCATTGGCTTCCATGGCTTATCCAAAAACATGCTTCACATTGCTATATCATTTTTTTCCTTAGCTTGGGTAATCTTGAGGAGATGGTCCTACGGGTCACATTTGCATACTTCATCCATCATGGCTTTTCCATCTCTAATCCATCAGCTTGCAAATCCATCCTTCATTTCCTATATCTTGCTAGACATTGGGGGAAAACCAATGTGATCTTGTTTGAGAGCTGGTAATTTCTAAAAAGTATAAAAAGTAAAAAATCCAAAACAAAAATGTTTGCATAAAGTGCTTTGAGCTCCATCTAGCATAAACCGATCTTTTGTAATATTTTGGAAGTTTTCCCAAGTCCAACATTTTTTCTATCCAACTAGGGGCATTTGATTTTAATTAGCAAATTTCAACAAACATGCATCAATTCACATGACGTAATGCATTAAACTCAAACAGATTCAATAGTTCTACTTTCGGTCACACATTAGAGAGAGACTTATCAGAGCTTCAGAAGAGAGATTTTTATTGAACCTTTGATGGATATCATTGTTCACAACCAAGTATTTTGATCCTACAACTTGATCCTTGAGCCTTCATCGACTTTATTATTCAGGATTAAAAATTGACATCACTTAAATGATCAGAATGTTTGGAAATTCTTTTTGAAAATCTTGATACATTGCAAAACACTTGAAGCATTTTGATGATCTTTATTGGCTTTTTATCATGTCTTTTTATCTAATTGATGATGTTTCAACTAGATTGGTGATGATGGAGACATGTTATTTTTCTTGTCTCTGGGTGACTGTCTTGAGGGAGATCCAACAATTTATGTGAATTTCTTTAATGACATGGTCATCAAAGAACCATCAAGGACATTCATATAAGGTGGAGGGTTGACCTTTTTTGTTTATGTAAATGGATACCTTGGCTATTTAGATCTTCCATATCTTAATACCAAAATCCAATTGCAACATTGAATCTGTTGAAATTGGTCTTCATACTCCCATAGTTGGTTATTCAACTAGTGCGGGTTGTACTAGTTTCCTAAAGGTTACCAAATTTGATATAAAGTAGTATCCATATCATCATGATGTGGTCAGTGATGGTTGTACTTGCTTTCCGGTCCTACAATGCTCAATGATGAAAATATTTCTCTATGGCATTTCTTTGCTAAAAGCTAGTGACAATTAGTTTCATTGCATTGCATTTGCATGTTAGATTAAGTGCATTGGTTTGTAGTAGTTTTTCTAAGGGAAAAGGGGTTCATTCATCTATTATCTTGATCAATAATTAAAGGGGGTTCAATTCCACATTATCCTTGGTTCAAAATCAATCATGTGAGATTATCTTTTGCATTCATTCATAGCATTACTCATTATTCATTATCCTTATATCAGAAAAGGAAAAAAGATTCATTAATCATTCATCATTTGCATACATTTAGTTAAGGATTGCATTGTAAGAGTTGCATACATCAAAAAATCAAAAACATAGTTGCAATCATCATATATCCATATTTCCATAATAAAACATTTTTATCCATACATTGAAAAGCAGAAAAACCTATCAAAGTCCCACTAGCATTTGCATTCATTTATCTATATCATATGTAAGATACATTGCATCCATAGCATAATAAAAAGTAAATGCATCATAAACATCATATAGAGCTACATACAAAGATAATCTCACATGAACACATCACGAGAATGAAGGAAAGTCCATCATCATATAAATGTCCATAACATCAAAGATCCATCAAATCTATATATCAAAGATACAATATCATCGACAAAATGATACATCAAAGTCCTAATCAATAAATATAACATGATACAAAATCATCATCAAGGAAATCATTTTAATCAATTAGGGGCAATCTAATTCTCTTCATTACCTATATCTACATATGCACCTGATTCATATCAAATGACCCTATCTATCAACCTTCTACCATTAATCTTCTCATCAAATCCAATCCAATCAAATATCAATCAATTTAATCATCTAATTGATCATCTAACATCAATCAAGTTATCCTATCATCCTATTTTCTCTTCTTGATTGTATCAAATCTCCTAACTCTATGTCGTGAGGAAGGAACATCATTGTTTTGTCTCTCTAGATTGTGAGAGAAAAATATCTACCCTATCAGTTTTCTACTATTTGATTAACATCAATACAATATCAAACAAGTGATTTTGACATATCAATCAAACCGGGGCATTTGTTGTGACCTGAATATCATCAATGTTTTCACAAATGAAAACATATTGGATCTATTTTCAATCAATTTCATCATATTTTTCTATCTGGCGATCAATCTGTTTCATTTTTGAGGGGGCATTAGCAGAGTATCAAATTGACATCAACATCAAATAAAACATTATTGAATCTAGGGCATTAACATTTTGAACTATTATCAGTGGGGCATGTACATCATTTTTCAAATCAGGTTTTTATCAATCAAATCAGTTTCAAATCAAGTTTGTATCAATCAATCAAGTATCGAATCAGTGATCAGGACATGTAATTTTCTTTGAATCAATGCGCTACACACATCAATTCAAAGAGGGGCATTTGTAGACACCCAAAACAAGGCAAGTGTCTTAAAATCATTCAAATTTACAAAATCTTAGCCAAATTCTCTAATTCTCATCAAAATGGATCAAATCAAATTTTAAATGGACATTTATTAATCAAATTGGATAAAATCAATTAAATCAAAGGAAAAGACAAATCATGACATTAAATAATTAAATACAATCTTAAAGGGATCAATCACACTATATAATTGATTTTAATCAATTAATTGTATAGTTTTAAATCAAAAATCAAATTGACCCTATTCCTTACATGGCTAATTTAATTAATTGATGAAATTTAATTAATCCTAATATCTTTCAACATAATTTGAGCAACCAATAAGAATTGAGAACAAAATGCACATGGATCACTCCAAATAGTTGTATCTCAATCACACATTTTCAACTTTGAATCTCAACCACTCAAATTTGTCTACTTGTCCAAACCTTTGAGACAATCATTTAAATTGTCCCCCCATTTAAAAATATTTCAAAGTTTTTGACTCAACCAAGGCTAAATCATGATCAAGTCACTCTACCCCCTACCCTTGGGATTTTACTATAAATAGAAGTCATTTTGAGAGCATAAAAATAATCTTAGAAAATTCAAGTGCATAGCATCATCATTATAAGCAATTTGAGAGAAAATTGAGAGCAATTAAGAGAAATTGAGAATTATCATGAGCATTTGAATTTATCTTTGTATCATTTTGAGAATTGAGAGCTAGATTAAGCATATTATCATAATTTCTCATTCTAGGATTGTCACTAGTGGAGAATAATGCTGAGAGCTCTACTTACCAAGCTTAGATAGAGAACCATGAGATGTCATGGATGTTAATTTCAATTCTTTAGTTTAAATTTCCATTGTATTTGCATAGAATTGTAGTTAATTGTCCTAATTTCATGAAGGTGTAAAAATTCACACACAATTGTAACAACAATAAGGGATATTGGATAGAAAGAGATACTATCAGTTCCACCCTTGACATCTCTTGTAGCCCCTACTGAAGAAATTCAGGAAATAAATGAAGAAATTGAAGAAGTGGAAGTGTAGGAAGTAAGGAAGTCTACTAGATCCTCCACCACTCCAACTAAAATAGTTAAGGAAATGGAAAGCGGACTAGGTAAAAGATAGAAAAATATCTTTACCCCAGTTCAAAGGAAAGCATCAACAGTTAAGGCATATGAACAGGTAGGAAAAAACAAAAAGAAATGGAAGTTTAAGATAGATAAAGTGAATCCCTTAATCATTAATGAAGGTGATTTCACTAAGTTGAACAAATATTATGAGTTATATGACAATTTTGAGAAATTGAATTTAGAGAATGCAGTTGTCAGACATATGATCCTTGTAGATAAGAATTTTGATGATATAAAAGGCAAGATCCTTAACAGTCTTTTTGAGAAATTAGTTAACAGAAAGAAGAGAGCAATAGAAGAGGAAAATGGAATAAGAGAGAGATATGTAAGGAAGTTGTGTGTAATAAAAGATGAAGAAAATTTCAAGGAAATCATGAAAAGCCTAAGGACCCATCTAAGAAAGAAAAGGAGAGCTATACTGATAATGGGAGGTAATTATGAGGAAATTAACAGAGAAGCAAAGCAAGAAGTTGTGAAGGTTATGACCTCTGAACCAGGAGAGAACATCAATGAATCTGATCAAGTGGTTGAAGTAGAGTATCAAAAAAATCCATCACTAGCACTGCCACCCTCCATTAACATTGAAGATGAGACTATGAACATTGAAGGAAAAAATATCACCTTGGACAGTGAAGAAAATACCTTTAGTAACAATGAAGTTGATGTTGACAATTTGTTGGATGAGCAACAAGACATAGTAGAGAATAAGGAACAAGAGGTTGAAACACATAAGGAATAAGAAAAAGAAGGAATACAAATTGATACAACAATAGAGGAGCATGTAGTTCTACATGAGAAATCAGTAGTGATTTCTACACCTAAGGACACAATAGAAAAACCATAGATTGAATCTATGTTTGCAAGCCTTGGATAGAAAGTTGATGTCGATGATAAAAAAAAAGTTGATCTCATCTCTGAACAAGATTATTGGGAAGAACAAGAAAGTGAAAATCTTGGAAGGAACACTAATTAAGGTAATAGGTAAATTACAAAGCATAATATCAAGTCAAGTCAGTGAGGCAGATCCACAAGGAAAAGAAAAAGAAGTAATAAAAGCCTTTGATACAAAATTCACAAACTTGTCTGATGTGTTGCCCCACTTTTCACCCCATAACCATGCTGTCAAAGTGGAAGATTTTGATCTCATAGATATGTCTGGTCATGTCTCAGTCTAGGTGTAAGTCTTTCATTGGATAGGCTATCCTTGTCGGGTTCCCCTGCTATTGTCTTATCTTTTCTAGTTGGGTGGGTTATTTGGAAGTCTTATCATAATGGGTAGGTTATAGATCCTAACTCGGCAAGGATAATGTGCTCCTATTGATGTTCTTTCTCAAGCAGAATGATGATTGAAAGTCATGATCTCCAGACATTCACAAGAAATCAAGGAAAAGATCCCTCATATGAATAATGTAGGGGCAGAGCCGGCATTAGATTATTCAGAATTCTACTTCATATTGCAGTATGTACGATCCAATTGAAGAAGAAATTGCATCTGAAGACATTGATTTCTATTAAAAATCTATAATCTAAAGGGGTCTCAAGAAGTGTTCCTAGATAATTGTAGAATGAGAAGGTGATTACCCGGGAGATACACTGTTGATCCCAACATCAAGCAAGTGATAACATTATATCTACTGATTTGACATCAACCTTCAGGAGTAGAATATGGACAGTTACAGATTGGATCACCTCTAAGATTATTTACAACTTTGGGGCAAGGTTCAAATAATGGTACTTTGGATAGAAATATGTTATTGATTATAAGATTATGAATTCAATTTTCTAAAGGCTCTTTGATTAAAGAAATCACTCTGAGAAGATAAACTAATGTCAGCATTGCATTACTATGAAAAAAAGAGAAGATGTAATTATATGTGTTTTCATCATATAACTGTGCCACATTATGTTTGATCTAATCGAGTCACAAAAGAATTGACCCTGATGATGAGAAAGCCGTGGCATCTCAAGTAATGAGAATGTGTTGATGATTATACAGTGATGTGTGGATGTGTTTCTACATTCTCGGGCCTATACACTGATGCAAATGTAATATGTAACATAGCTCATTAAAATGAAGATGGTTATTTGAAGTTATGCTGCTTGTGTTGGGTTAGAAAAGAGTGGTCGCATGATCGCATGGATTAAAATATTGCTATGTGATCATACGACCATGAAGCCTGCTGGGACCCACATATGCCAACAGCACAAATGTGATAACATAAGCTAAGAAGGGAAAGATCCTACATCCAATGGAGGGTGTATGTTCGCAAGGGATCTTGGAGATCTATGCAAAGAAGCGATGGCCATTGATCTTTGAATGGTGGGCACGGTAAGTTTCTTGCAGTTGCTAGGTCAGAGAAGGAATAAAGTACATTCAGCAATTAGGGAAGATGACCATGCAGTTTTGTGACTAATAAATAGTTAAGAGATAACGTAAGCTGGGCAAGTTCATTTTGAGTGGTCACATGATCGCAAGAGTTTAAAACATGCTATGCGATCATGCGAGATGAAGCCACGTGGAATGGTGGGGTTGCAGGCTCTTAGTTGCAGTCTCCAGATCTACAGTCCCCACTTTGTCACATGACTAAGGAAGATGTCTTGCAATCATGTGGGATCTCGCCATGTGTCCTTGGTGGGTCCAGAAGAATTGTTTACGGTAGAAAGGTTTAAAGATCCTCGATCAATGGTTCCCACTTTGACGGGATGATAGGGAAGATTCTAAGCAGTAAAGTAGTCACATGATCACAAGAGTTTAAAACAAGCTATGCGATCATGCGAGATGTGAACACGTGTCTCACGATGGGGCCAAGAAAAGTTTCTCTGCAGTTATAAGATACCGAATTGACGAATTCCACTTAGTCTATATAGAGTCGAAGATTCTTAGAGGGATAGCAGGATCATGATAGGTGTAAAGTGGTGGGTCCAAAGGTATCCACACCATGTGGCTTTCTAAAGGAAAATCAACGGTCCCCAATTTTCCGTTATGGTGTAGAAAATTCATACAGGCAATGTGGTAGGTGTGTGGTCGCATGATCGCATGATTGAGAAAAATGCCATGTGATCATGCGACAATGTAAGTTAGGGCTCATTGCAATATCGAAGGCAATTGGTTCTACTTGCCTTGCTATAAAATGAATTCAACTTGCATGTTCTGTGCACTCCAGTTTAGCATGAATAACAAAGAGCAGAAAGCTTAGAAAAGGGGACTTATTTTATAAGGAAATTACATAGTAACAGCGGGTTCAATCAAAAGATTACTGCTATGGTGTGAACAGTTTGTCTTCTCCCAAATGATGGTAGAGGAGAAATTTGATATAGTGGATCGGGTTTCTCAAGCCGAATCAGATAAAAGGACAAAGTCTTATCAGTTCCTCTTTGTTGTGATGTTGAAACACCTATTTTTTTTAGTCTTTTCAAATCCTGGAAGTTGAAACACTTGGTATTCCCATGAAAGGGCATATGCTTGTAATCTCTATATATTCTATTGTAAAAGCAAATATGAGGTCAGCAAAATTTTTGGTGTAAGATACTTGATGTTGCAGAGACAATTGAAGGTGTTTTATGTCAATTATTTTCTGTTCCAGTTAGCTGATAGTTGTTAGTTATATGATTCTTTCTCTCAATCTGAATTGCAGTAGGAAGGAAAGGATGTTTCATTCCTTTATTTTAAAGATGTGAATAAACCCAGTAGGATGTGCTGTGGGATATTCAGAGAAGGATTCATTAGAGGTTTTTCATCATTTCATTTATATCTCTATTAATAGTTATTGTAGATTAGTTAACGTTAAGTGTATGAATTCATAGGATTTGTGAGTTCTATAGCTTGGTTCATAGATTGGAAAGCTCTCCTTGCCTGGATTAAGTTCTGTTTAAGCTTAATTCGGTTTGCCTCTCCTGCTCTCAGGTTAAGAGCATACCTTGTGTTAGTTTCAAGATCAAAACATAATTCATTGCATATCATTCCAAAAGGGAGCTATACTTACCAATTTAGAGAAAAGCTAGTAATCATAGAGTGACTTTTCAACTGTTGTATTCAGATATTGTTCATAATTTGGGCATTGAGAGTCATATTGTCATAAAGGACAAGGAGGACAAATCTATTTACTAACCAATTTTTGGTGACTCTGCTAGAGACACAAACAGTCATTTGATCAGTAAGCTACATCATCCTAGAGTGAATAAGATTCCTCAGGAGTACCAGAGAACAGGGTGGACGAGATCCTACATTTGATACATTAGCAGAGCTTGGTTTTCCCATCCTAGAAGTTCCTAGAAAGAAAGGAGAAATGAAAAGTTAGAGTAGGCCTTCTTATCCTATTAGAAATCAAAGCACTTCACAAAACACTTGTCAAGTGTTAACACTTCACGGTACTAATACTCCCCCAGTTGTTAATTTTCCACCATACTGTGCTAGGACTGTCATGGCTGCTCCATGGGCTGTTGCAGTAGGACCATTAGCACTAACAGCTTATCATCCACTCCCTACTGGATCAAGAAAAATTTTTCCTAAGTTTTTAGGAGATAGGAAAGTCACCACTAATGAGCATATTAAAGCCTTCTTTGCTGCTACTCATATTTTAGGGGTGGCACATGAGGACGTTGCTGTGAGATTATTTGTTGAGACTTTAACAGACAGTGCAGCGGATTGGTTTTATCATCTAGATTATGGTTCTATCACTAATTGGAATGTGATGAGAACAACATTTGAAGATCATTTTAAGACATCAGAAGATCAACATCTTTTATTGACACAATTGACATCCATCAAAAAATAGCCTCAAACGAGCATAAGGGATTTTGTAGCTGCCTTCAATAAGATTGTTAATAGAATCCCTGTTGCAGATAGACCTACTACTGGTAATCTTAAAACATTTTTCATAAGTGCAATGCCTCTGGATATCAATTATGAGTTGAGAAAGGCACGTCCCACAGATTTAGCAGATGCACAAAAGAAAGCTATGGAATGTGAATAAGATTTAATTTCAGTAGGAAAATGGAAAAGAGAGTTACAAAATAAAGGAAGTTCAAGTAATACCTCATCATCTAATGAAATGATTCAAAAATTTTCCAATGAATTGATTGCTATGAAAAGGAAATTACCAGGATTCAATAATTCTAATCAGTGTAATTTTTAGAATATGCCTAGAAGAAACATGGACAATAGATTTCCACAACTTACAGGTCCTCAACCTAGGTTGTAGATTGAAGCCACACCAAAAAAAGGAAACATGTGTGTGTTTCATTTGACTACATATCACACTAATGAGAATTGCCTAGAAATTGCCCGTATGATGTAGTTATTGACCACCAATGAACTGAATATAGAAACTCCTATTGTAGAAGAGGATACATACTCAACTGGCGACTCTAGAAATTTATTTGTGGAGTATGAATATGATTCTGAATCTAAAGGTGAATGCTATGCTACTATAGATGGAAACTCATATACGGTGCTCACCAGGAATCAAAAATTAAAGAACCAGTCTTTCAGTAATCCTCATAAAAGTGACCCTAGTCCTGCAAGAATCAGTGCTGATACTGATCAGAGGGCGTCAAGCTCTCAGCCAGGTAAAGATAAATTATCTTTTGATGCTGTTCAATTCTATGAAGAATCTAAAATTCAGATTTCTTTTCTGGATTATTTAAAATCGCATCCTTCAGAATTTAAAAGAATAGTAGAACAGTGTAAAGGAAATATTTTAGAATTAAATAATAGTGCTACTGTGATAGAAGGGGATGAAACATTAACAGCTGATTTGTTTAAAGAAGAAGAATCTATTGTGTTAGAAATGTCACCTGGACAAAAACCTCCTCCCTTCTATGTTTCACTCTATGTTAATGGATGCAAATTAAGTAATTTTATAATAGATTCAGGTGCATCAGATAATGTTATGCCTTATTCTATAGCCAAAGCTTTGAATCTTAATCTCACTAAGGTGTATGGGAAATGTTATTCAATGGATGCCAAACAAATTCCTTTAATTGGCCAAATCAAGCATGCACAAGTAGCTTTGGTATCTCATCCTGAGAAGAAACTTTTGATGACTATCCTGGTAGCCAACATTCCGGCAAGCTATGGGCTTCTCTTAAGTAGAAGTTTTTGCAGAGATTTAGGAGGAGAAATAAAGCTGGATTGGTCTCATACTGTCATACCAATTGGGAATAAGAAAATCAGATTGGAGCCTGAGGAAAAGGCAAAATATACAATCATGAAATCAAATGATCCTAAGGCTCAAATAATTTATCAACAACTAGAATTTGGTAATTACATGTTGTTTACCGAAGAATCTCTAAATGAGGACAAGAATGAAGATGGTAATGAGAAGAAGTCAGGTGAAGAAAAAGAGTTATCAGACTTGTGGGTTCTTGAATTTGATGGAAGTTGTTCTTCATTAGGATCCAGTGTAGGTGTTGTATTGATTCCTCCTCAAGGAGAACCTGAACCCATGGCATTTAAATTAGAATTTGGAAATACTAATAATACTGCTGAATATGAAGCCTTACTACTGGGAATAGCAGTAGCAAAAGAAAAAGGTGTTAAAGTGCTGAAAGCTCGAGGTGATGTAGAGCTCATAGTAAGGCAAGTTAGAGGAAAATATTCAGTGAAGAATCATAGATTAAAAAAATACAAAAATAAAGTTTGGGATTAGATAGAAGGCCTGGATGCCTTTTCTATTGAAGCAATACCAAGAGAGTTGAATACCAAAGCGGATTCATTGGTTGTCTCTGCGTCTTTATTGTTGCCTCATCTGGACTTTAAAAACAAGAAATATCAAATTGAAGTTGTATATCAAGCTGCTATCCCAGATAATATAGATTCATGGAAGGTGTTTGAGGATGACAAAAGCTTGCAATTGTTTCTAGAAAATGGCAAAATCAATTTTGAATATCAACATGAAAAAGAGGAAGAAAGTTCTAACCATGGAAAGCAATCTGATGAGGTTCAAGTACCAGGTGATATCATTCCACCTTATTTTGTATCTTTGGAGAAGTTTTTTAATAGGCATGATGCTTATGTAAAATAGAAAAGAGCTAAAAAAGGGCCTGATACTGGTGAATATGAAGGAGTAAATATTCATGATGATAATAATCCCAAGATGATAAACATTAGTAAATGTTGTTCGCCTGAAGAAAAAGAAGCTGCCAAACTACTCTTTCTAGAATATAGAGATGTTTTCTCTTGGAGCTATGAAGATTTGAAAAGCTATGGAGATGGAAAAATAAAACATCAAATTCCTTTGAAGCCTGATGCAGTGCCTTTCCGACAGAAGCAAAGGAATTATAATCCTAAAGTTGTAGATGCTATATTTAGGGAGGTGGATAAAATGTTGAAAGCTTGGATTATCTATCCTATCCATCACTCCACATGAATAGCTAATATAGTGCCAGTGCGGAAGAAGAACAGAGAAATCATAATTTGTGTTGATTTCCAGAATTTGAATCAGGCATCCCTTAAGGATAACTTTTCACTTCCCAATATGGATTACTTGTTGCAGATAGTGGTTGGGTCAAAAATGATGTCCATGCTGGATGGATTCTCTGGTTACAATCAAGTTGAAGTAGAAGAAAAAGATCAGCATAAAATGACATTTACTAAACCTTGGGGTACGTTTGCATACCGCCGGATGCCTTTTGGACTCATCAATGCCGGTGCCACCTTTCAAAGATGCATGAGTAAGTCATTTGCTGATTTAAAGGATAAAATCATAGTTATATATTTAGATGATCTTACTGTGTTTTCAAAGAAAAGAAATGATCATATAGAAGATTTGAGAAAAGTATTACAGAGATGTCAAGATGATGGGATTTCCCTCAATCCAAAAAATTATGTGTTTTGTGTAACAGAAGGGAAACTTCTTGGTCATATAGTCTATCAAGAAGGAATCAAAATTGATTTGGAGTGTGTTGAAGCCATTAGAAGATTAAGTCTGCCAGTAAATAGAATGGGAGTTAAATCATTCTTTGGACAAGTTAATTTCCTTAGGCGTTTTGTACTAGACTTTGCTGAAATGACCAAATGCATCATAGATATGATGAAAGGTAATTCAAATTTTAAGTGGAGTGAAGAAGGTAAACAAGCTTTTCAACACATTAAAAATGCCATTGCTCATGTTCCTGTATTATGTCATCCGAATTATAGCAGAGACTTTATTATTTACTGTTATGCTTCCGAACATACTTTGTCAGCCATATTAATATAGAAAAATGATGAAGACATACAAGCTCCAATTGCTTTTATGAGTGTTCCTCTGAAAAATCATGAGTTAAAATATTCTCAAATTGAAAAACATGCATTTTCAGTGGTCAAGGCATTGAAAAACTTTAGATTTTACATCTTGCATTCATGCTCTATAGTTTATGTGGCGGATGTAGCAGTTAAAAGTGTGCTGATGCAGCAAGATGTGGGATGCAATACCAGAGGTTCATGGATAGAAAAAATGCAGGAGTATGATATAGAGATTTGTCCTACCAAACTTATAAAGGGTAATGCTTTGTGTAGAGCAATTGTAGAAGATAAAGCTAAAAAAGAACCGGAAGAATCTGAAGAAAAATAACTAGTCCTAGCTGTGGGTCTTTGGGACACATGGTTTGAAGACATTGCTTAGTTTCTAACATATGGAGAGTGTCCAAAAGGCATGGCATCAAGATAGAGGAGAGATCTCAGATTGAAGGTAGCTAAGTTTGTGATTTGGGATAGTAAGCTTTTTAAGAAGGCAATTAATGGCACTTTTCTTAGATGTGTAGATAAGCAGCAGCAAGAGAAATTATTGAAGACTTTTCATGATGAGGCCTGTGGTGGGAAATTTTCATCTTTAGTGACAACATTCAAAATATTGAGATAGTGTTATTACTAGCCCAATATGTTCAGAGATGCATATGCCTAGGTAGCCAAGTGTGAGAAATGCAAAATGTTTATAGGGCATCCTCAACTAGTTGCTCTTCCATTGAAGCCTGTCATTATTGAAGAGCCTTTCTAGCAGTGGGGCCTTGATTTCATTGGGCCAATCAATCCAGTATCCAGTGCTGGTCACCAGTATATAATAACCACCACTGACTATTTCACCAAGTGGGTGGAAGCCAAGGCAATGAAGAAAACAACTTCTAAAGTGGTATGTGAATTCCTCAAAGAAAACAAACTGGTTAGGTTTGGTGTTCCACTTAAATTAGTAATGGAAAATGCGTCCTATTTTTCTTCACTTGAAATCACTAGTTTTTGTTTTGAAAATGGAATTACTGTTGGTCATTCATCGGATTATTTTCCACAAGGAAACGGCCAGGCCGAATCTAGTAACAAAAATCTGATCAATATTGTTAAGAAGTTAGTATTAGATAATCAAAAAAATTGGCATAAAAAGATTCATGAGGCGTTGTGGGCAGACAGGGTAACACCAAAAATAGCAATTGGTATATCACCTTTTGAGCTTGTTTATGGGACCGAAGCAAATCTTCCTTTACCTTTGGAACTGGCCACAAACAAATTAAGGACGGTGATTGAAGATAACATCTATAAAGATGGTCTAGAAAAAAGGATTCTTTATTTGAGCAAGCTGGAAGAGGAAAGAGCAGAGATAGTTGATCATATCATTCAACATCAAATGCGAGTGAAGAAGATATTTGATAAGAAGGCAAGGCCATAAAACTTCATGATAGGTGATAGTGTGCTTCCGTGGGGTAAATGTAATGCTCCTAAAGGAATGCATAGGAAGTTTGACAGCCTGTGAAAAGGACCATTTGTGATTCATCAAGCATTGGAAAATAATTCTTTCAAGCTGGCTTATCATAATGGTGAGGTACTACCACTGACCTTCAATGGTCAAGATTTGAAGCTTTATCAGATGGAAAATTGAAAATAGGTAACCCCTATATTGTACATAGTTGTGTTTGTTCTTTTATGTTTCCTAGGTTAGCTACTTTCCCTTGTTACCTTTCCTTTGTTCTTGTTCAAGTTTTGTTGTGTTGCTCTCCTTTTTATTTACCCTTTGTGAAACTAGAGATTTAGGATTCATTTCTTAAACATGGGAATGTTTAAGTCCCCAGTCAGAGCTAGCTATTGCCCCACTTTTCACCCCATAACCATGCTGTCAAAGTGGAAGATTTTGATCTCATAGCTATGTCTGGTCATGTCTTAGTCTAGGTCTAAGTCTTTCATTGGATAGGCTATCCTTGTTGGGTTCCCCTGCTATTGTCTTATCTTTTCTAGCCAAGTGGGTTATTTGGAAGTCTTATCATAATGGGTAGGTTATAGATCCTAACCCGGCAAGGATAATGTGCTCCTATTGATGTTCTTTCTCAAGAAGAATGATGATTGAAAGTCATGATCTCTAGACATTGACAAGAAATCAGGGAAAAGATCCCTGATATGAATAATGTAGGGATAGAGCTAGCATTAGATTATTCAGAATTCTACTTCATATTGCAGTATGTACGATCCAATTGAAGAAGAAATTGCATCTGAAGACATTGATTTCTATTAAAAATCTGTAATCTAAAGGGGTCTCAAGAAGTGTTCCTAGATAATTGTAGAATGAGAAGGTGATTACCTAGGAATAATACACTCTTGATCCCAACATCAAGAAAGTGATAACATTATATCTACTGATTTGACATCAACCTTCAGGAGCAAAATATGGACAGTTACAGATTGGATCACCTCTAAGATTGTTTACAGCTTAGGGGCAAGGTTCAAATAATGGTACTTTGGATAGAAATACGTTATTGATTATAAGATTATGAATTCAATTTTCTAAAGGCTCTTTGATTAAAGAAATCACTCTAAGAAGATAAACTAATGTTAGCATTGCATTACTGTGAAAAAAAGAGAAGATGTAATTATATGTGGTTTCATCATATAACCGTGCCACATTATGTTTGATCTCATCGAGTCACAAAAGAATTGACCCTGATGATGAGAAAGCCATGGCATCTCAAGTAATGAGAATGTGTTGATGATTATACAGCGATGTGTGGATGTGTTTCTATGTTCTTGGGCATATACACTGATGCAAATGTAATATGTAACATAGCTCATAAAAATGAAGATGGTTATTTGAAGTTATGCTGCTTGTGTTGGGTTAGAAAAGAGCGGTCGCATGATTGCATGGATTAAAATATTGCTATGTGATCATGCAACCATGAAGCCTACTAGGCCCAACATATGCCAAGAGCACAAATGTGATAACATAAGCTGAGCAGGGAAAGATCCTACATCCGACAGAGGGCATATGTTCATAAGGGATCTTGGAGATCTATGCGAAGAAGTGATGACTGTTGATCTTCCAATGGTGGGCTTGATAAGTTTCTCACAGTAGCTAGGTCAGAGAAGGAATAAATTACATTCGGCAGTTAGGGAAGATGACCACGTGGTTTCATGACTAATAAACAGTTAAGAGATAACTTAAGCTGGGCAAGTTTTTTTTGAGCGGTTACATTATCAAAAGAGTTTAAAACATGCTATGCGATCATGCAAGATGAAGCCACGTGGAATGGTGGGGTCGCAGGCTCTTAGTTGTAGTCTCCAGATCTCGGTCCCCACTTTTTCGCATGACTGAGGAAGTTGTCTTGTGATCATGCGGGATCTCGCTACGTGTCCCTCAGTGGGTCCCAAAGAATTGTTTATGGTAGAAAGGTTTAAAGATCCTCGATCAACAGTTCCCACTTTGACGGGATGATAGGGAAGATTCTAAGCGGCAAAGTGGTCACTTGATCACAAGAGTTTAAAATAAGCTATGTGATCATGCGAGATGCAAACACATGTCTCACGGTGGGGCCAAGAAAATTTTCTCTGCAGTTATAAGATACCGAATCGATGACTTCCGCTTAGTCTATATGGAGTCAGAGATTCTTAGAGGGATAGCGGGATCATGACAGGTGTAAAGTGGTGGGTCCAAAGGCATCCACACCATGTGGCTTTCTAAAGGAAAATCAATGGTCCCCACTTTTCTATTATGGTGTGGAAAAGTCATAGAGGCAATGCGGTAGGTGTCTAGTCACATGATTGCATGATTGAGAAAAATACCATGCGATCATGTGACAACGTAAGTTAGGGCTCATTGCAATATCAAAGGCAATTGGTTCTACTTGCCCTGCTATAAAATGAATTCTACTTGCATGTTCTGTGCACTCCAGTTTAGCATGACTAACAAAGAGCAGAAAGCTTAGAAAAGGGGATTGATTTTATAAGGAAATTACATAGTAATGGCGGGTTCGATCAAAAGATTACTGCTATGGTGTGAACAGTTTGTCTTCTCCCAAATGATGGTAGAGGAGAAATTTGATATAGTGGATCAGGTTTCTCAAGCTGAATCAAATAAAAGGACAAAGTCTTATCAGTTCCTCTTTGTTGTGATGTTGAAACACCTATTTTTTTTAGTCTTTTCAAATCCTGGAAGTTGAAACACTTGGTATTCCCATGAAAGGGCATATGCTTGTAATCTCTATATATTCTATTGTAAAAGCAAATATGAGGTCAGCAAAATTTTTGGTGTAAGATACTTGATGTTGCAGAGACAATTGAAGGTGTTTTATGTCAATTATTTTCTGTTCCAGTTAGCTGATAGTTGTTAGTTATATGATTCTTTCTCTCAATCTGAATTGCAGTAGGAAGGAAAGGATGTTTCATTCCTTTGTTTTAAAGATGTGAATAAACCCAGTAGGATGTGCTGTGGGATATTTAGAGAAGGATTCATTAGAGGTTTTTCATCATTTCATTTATATCTTTGTTAATAGTTATTGTAGATTAGTTAATGCTAAGTGTATGAATTCATAGGATTTGTGAGTTCTACAGCTTGGTTCATAGATTAGAAAGCTCTCCTTGCCTAGATTAAGTTCTGTTTAGGCTTAATTCGGTTTGCCTCTCCTGCTCTTGGGTTAAGAGCATACCCTGTGTTAGTTTCAAGATCAAAACATAATTCATTGCATATCATTCCAAAAGGGATCTGTACCTACCAATTCAGAGAAAAGCCAGTAATCATAGAGCGGCTTTTCAATTATTGTATTCAGATATTGTTCATAATTTGGGCATTGAGAGTCATATTGTCATAAAGAACAAGAAGGAAAAATCTGTTTACTAACATGATGTAGCAATAGTAAATGACCAAGTAGCTCATGATGCTCAAATATTTCAAGTTATATGTCAAAATATCAGAAATAATATAGATAATTTGGATATATGTATAAAAGAGTTGAGAAGATGCATGTAAAAAGGGAAAGCTTTGTAAATTTAGTGTACACAATAAAAAAGCCACACATCTGATATATTAGAAAAGATAAAGATAAAAGAGGCAAAACTATAAATGGTAGTAAAACTTCTACAAAGCCCTAATGCGATGATCTCAAAAATTGAGAGGAATACAAGTAAGATTTTTTTATGATATGAGACTTCTAAATGATGAGAAGGAAAAGAAATTGAAAAGATTCTCTCTACTGAGAGAGCATGTATCAATGAAAATAAGTATTCTTGAGAATCAATTGGAAGAATGTCTTTCTTCGAAGACATCTTATGGAAAATTTGCTTATGCAAATATTAAGGCATGTGAAATTGCATCCTTTTGCCTATGCACATTGCTCATTGTTTCAGATGTAGTGAAGAAGTCATGGGAAAAGGAGATGAAGATCCTAAAGATTAATTTTGTAGATTGTACTGCAAGCCGTCTGGCCTTGCAGTATTGAAATCTTGAGGTAAAATAGTTTTTGACACCTTTGTCATTATTGTCAAAGGGGGAGTAGTATAAGCACAAAATTGTATGTATAGATGTTATATGTATAAGCATCAAGTATACTCTTAGGGGGAGTATAAATATTTTGGAGATATAAGTAATTATGTAAGATCCAAAAAATTTTGTATGGCCACAATTTTGTATCTTAAGTTTTTAGGACTTGGCCAATTTTCCCATATGTTGCCACCAATGACAAAGGGGGATATTTTTGGAAATTTGGCTAAGTAGGATATCAAATTTTTGTCATTATAGAAATATATACTCACTATGATGATCACATAATAGAAGGAAGCAGTCTTGTATGAGCGCTCTAGAAAATTGTCTAAGTACAATAGTATTTACCACTCTAATCAGAGATAATTTTGATTAGCGACATTCCTAGAAGTAGGTTCAGTGCATGAACATTTGAACATGGATAATTATATGTATATAAAAACCACATATGAAAGTGCAAGTCTATATGACACGTACGAAAGAAGATATTAAAGAATTATAGAGACAATATTGAGTCAACTAGAATAGAGCAGAAGATAGAGTATGATCAAAATAAGTTAAGGGATTATTTTGTTTATCAAAATAATGACTTAACCAAATAGGGATGACATCCTAGATTTTAAACCTAAGGCAACATGAATTATTTTTATATTTTGAGAAGAGTTTATGTCTTGTAAGCCGACTAGAAGTTATTAATTGTAATAACTTGTATATATGTGTATCATCGAAAAATGGAAGCACTTCCATTTAGGACCGGTTTATCCCTCCGAGTAAGTGGTTTGGGGTCATGTCAAGCATGTTTAAGTGGGTCTTTAACTGGATCTATCTTTTCCCCCTGCTCTTCTTCTCTCTCCACTTGTTTCTAGCCTCTTTCTAGCACTCTATCTTAAGAAACTAAGATCTTTGACTTCAAGGTCAAGGATGACCTTCTAGGTCAAGGTTGACCTTGAAGTTAACCTAGGTCAAGGATGACCTCAACTTTGACCTAGGTCAGAGTTGACCTCGACGTTGACCCTAGGTCCAAATTTTAGATTCCAGAGGTTTCAGGATGTTGGGCTTTAGAAAGTTTTATTTCCCGCTTATGGGTCGACTATTTCAGATTTCAAAATGGTAAAATTATAAATTGTATTTAATCTAGGTCTATTTCTAGGGGTTAACACTTAATTTTAAGTTAATTCTCCTATTTCATCCTCTCTAGAAGTTTGTGCCCTATACTAGTATAAAAGGAATCCTTCCTCTTTCATTTTCGCAATGACGATCATCCACTATCAAGTATCTTTTGGAATCTCTTGTCATAATCTCTCAAGTGATCAAGAAATAATCAAGAAAGAAAGAAGGAGAAGGAAAGAATTCAATAATTCATTCATCTGTAAGCATTCAAGAATTCAAGAACTCAAGATCCAATTCATCAAGGAGATCCATTGATAGCCATTGAAAGATTCAATCTCTTTGGAGTTCTCTTGTTGAAGATTCCTCCATCCACATTCATCCAAGATTATTCCTATTCCAAGATCCACTCAAGATTGGTGTTGAAGATCTAATGCTATTGATTTGAGACATCCTATATTCAACTCTAAATTCATTTGGAGCATCCATACTTGTGGATTCAAGGATTCAAATCCTTGACAAGGATTTCAACATAAGCAAGGTGAATAGTTCCATTTACTTTGTTTATATATTGAAATTTCAATTATACTTCAAGGTTGATTCCAAACTAGGGTTTGACCAAGGCAAACCCCTCATACAAAAAACAAAACCCTTTTTCTTATAGATATTGGTGCAGGATAGTGAATATCAGTGCAGATCTAAGTACCCTTTTCGACGAACTTCCAAGATCCGCGAATAAAATTTCTTTCGAAACAATGTAGGTCGAGGATGACCTTTTGGGGTAAGATTGTACCCTAGGGTAATATCTTACCCCTATCTAGGATCAAGGATGACCTTGCTCAGAAAAGAAACAGGTTTCTGGGTTTTCTCTATTTTTGCATTTTCAGCTCAGATTGAGTTGCAGAATTTTTTGAAACTGTACACAGACATCAGGAAACAACATTTTTTAGATCTATCATACTTGAGGTTAGTATTTTTTTTCAATTTAATTAATATTCCAATACATAATTACCATAATGAAATATAAGGTTATCCTCTTTCTTCATATTCTTCATTGATTGATTCATCTAAGTATTGACCATCCTCATGTGGTTAATCAATTTGGATCTTCCTTTGGGAATTTTAGGTTAAGAAGTATATCTTATATTCCCATCCTCATCACATTATCAAATCACACATTCATTCTTCCTAGGAGAGAACTCTTTTTTCATCTACATTTTGGTGACCATGATTTGTTCTCCTACATTTTGGTGAACCCGTGATAGACAACTCTTTCTTTTATGGTGTTAGATTGTGCATGTATTAGATTTATTTTATATGTTTGCATCTCATATAAAATCAAAATACATAAACATTCATTTGTTTATGCTTTTTGTTTTCCTAGTTTATCTCATTTGCATTGCGTTGGTATATGAGCTTTACTACCTCTAGTCCTACCTATAATATTTTGGTTAGACAAAGTCGTAGACTTATGGGTGCCTTTGATCCTGAGTCTTCCTCTCCTTTCCTTAGGATCCTAGATGACAATCTGATTCTTCATGATTCCAACCCTACTATGGAGAAAAACTCTTCTCAGTCATCTCATGATGAGGATGATTCTTTAAGAGTTCCTCCTAAACAAGTTCAAAAAATTTCAACCGAACTTGATAAAATGGGTAATTGGCTTATTCAAGAAAACCATAATCAAGATTCTATTCAAGCTATAGAGGATATTAAGAAAGTTCTCTGTGATAATGATCAAGGTGTTAATCTCCTCTATGGTATCACTCACCTTGTGCATTCAAATGTTAAACCTTTAGTTCAAGAAGCTCAAGATTTAGGATTGATTCATCTGGTTACTAGTGTAGAACCTTCTTCCATTTCCTTACCTATTATTCCTACTTATACCCTTCCTTTGGTGACTACAGTTGTTCCCTCTCTTACTATGAGTGTTCCTCCTGTATCCCTTCCTACATCACAACCTTCTTATCATAATTTTCCTTTTACTTATTCTAATCCTCTTCCAACTATGGTTCTAAGTGTTCCTCTAGTGGTGTCTTCTATTCTTCTAGCTTCATACACTTTACCTAGTGTTTCTAATATTTTTGTGCCTCCTATTTCCTCTAATATTTCAACAATAATTAGTTTGGCTCAAAATTATGTCATCTTTACAACAACAACTTGCGTCCTTAACTCAAAACAAGTTTAGCATTCCTACATGTGACATGGGAAGTCCTTTATCCTTAGACATCATTCATACTCCTATTCCTCAACAAGATGATATGCCTCACCTTGAGAATTACAATGGTAAGGGAGACCCTATTACTCATGTTAAAATAGTTCAAATCCTTTGTAGTGACTATGCTCATTAACATAAGATTTTATCCAAGTTATTTTCTAGAAATTTTCATGACAAGGCCTTACAATGGTATTGTTCCTTGCCTCCTTATTCTATTGACTCTTTTCCAAAACTTTCCAATGCTTTTATTCAAAAATTTCAAAATAACTTTGGTTTGCAAGCGTCTTTAACTAATTTGATGCATTGTAAACAAAACACTAAGGAAAAATTGACTGAATTCATTGGTATATTAAAGCATTTTCATGCTCAAGTTTCTTATCCTATTCCTTATATGGATATTCAATGCATGTTTATTTCAAATTTACAAAAGGCTATTAGAGATAAGATTCTGCTTACTAAATTTACCTCTTTTCAACAACTTTTTGTAGCACTTCATCATTATCAATTACAAGTGAGTCAATTTGAGGGAAACACTCCAATGGCTCCTATTCCATTTAATAAGAGTGATGCTACTCCCAATCCAAAAAAATTAAAAAAACTTAACAACTATGTCAAGATAAATAAACAAGCAAACATAGTTGCTGATCAAGTTGTCCTTGCATCTCACAATGCCAATTCTGTATCCACTTCTTTTTGTTTGAATCATATGTTTTCTCCTCTCTCTGAATCTTTACATTCTATTATGAATAGGTTGTTAACTACTAATATGATTAATTTATCTCCTATTCGACCACTTCTACCTGCTACGATAGCATCTAAATCTTTTGATCCTAAATCTTTTTGTCAATACCGTTGTCCAAATGGCCATGATACTGAGAAGTGTTATTCTTTAAAACATAAGGTTCAAGAATTAATTGATTCTAATGCTTTATCTATTAGGAATGAATGCAAAGTGCTTTGGCAGTCATTCTGTAGCATTTGTTGTTGCATTCATGACTTGGATTGTCATTGATGTCAACACAGTGATATTCTGGATATCAGCAGGAAAGCAAGTACAGTTTTGTTTTGCGCACATGTTGTATTGTAGATTGGCTTTTGTGAAGTTTATGGTATGTTCTTTGGTGTGTTCTTAACTTATGGTTAATAGCACAAAAATAAATTCATTCATTTGTAAGAGTTATGAGCATTTTGGTGAAAGCAGTGTTTAGACAGTGTTTCTGTGTAGCGATGTTCAGAAATCAGAGGATATCTCTTAGCTGGGATGGAATCTAATTTTTCATAGTTAAAGGGATGTTGGAGACTCATTAATGATGATGTGGTTCATAGTGCAAACTTTGAGGATATGTTTGGAGAAAGTTACAGCAACTGGAAGTTGACAGTTTTATGTGAATTATGTGTCTAGTGTGTAGAATTTATTATTTTGTAATTGAGGACCGACTCATTTATAATTATTTGAGTTTGGTATATAAGATGTAATTTTTTCCTTATTGTAATGGGTAATAAAAAATATTGAGATGTGAATATATGCATGAAGTGAAGAAAAGAGCTAATTCAGTGATGAAGGAAGACTTGTGAGTACAAAGATCTGGAATTGTGATCTTGTGTAGCAGAGAGTGCAGTTTTGGCATAGTGAGAAGGAGGTAATATATTTCATATTATTCTATTGAATAATTCTAAGATCTTTTGGACAGTGGGTTCAAAGATCTTGCCTTGAAGCTGTTTGGGCAATGGGTCCTTCTGTCTTCCATAAACTCTTAACCAGGTTAGAATCTTTTAACAGGGATTCAAAATCTCCTAACAGGGATTTATATGTACTGAATGTATTTCATAAGACTCCTAACAGGGTCCATCCTCTAACAAGGAACTTTCATATTAGTGCATCATTTTGTGGGCATCATTCCCACCGGGGTTTACTCTTTTGAAGAGGTTCCCTAGTTAACATATCTTGTGTTATTGTGCAATTGTGTATGATTATCTTTCTATGGTTGATCAATACAATGATTATATTTTTTAAAGCTATTGAATGGATAAATTATCTAATAACTGATTCACCCCCCCCCCCCCCCCTCTCAGTTATCTTGGGGATCTTAACTTTCTAACAATTGGTTTCAGAGCGGTAGGTCCTTGAAAGAAAAGTTTAACAACTTAAGGAGATCCATGGTGAATTTTAGAAAAGAAAGCCCTAAGTTTGAGGGAGTAAATTTTGATAGCTGGAAAGAAAAGATGAAGACACATCTATTGTGTTTAGGACCAAGTTATTGGTTGATTACAAAGAATGGGAAGACTATCATTGAGGAAGACAATCTAGAGGTAGGAACTAAAGATGAACTAGATCTATTCATGTGTAACATACTTGCAAGAGAAGCACTTTTTTTTAGCACTACCAGAGAATGAATATAGTCAGGTAAGATGTTTGAAAACATCTCATGCAATTTGGAAAGCTTTACATTCTACTTTTGAAGGTGATGAACATGCAAAGAAGGCTAGATTACACAATTGGATTTGTGCATTTGAAGATATTAGAATGATGGAAGATGAATCTATTAGAAGCTATATTGGTAGGATGTTTGAGATTGTGACAGGAATAAAGTCTTGTGGAGGTGATAAGACAAAGAATCAAGTGATATGGAAAATTATGAGAACTCTGACACCAGTATTCAAGTAGACAATGCAGATGATTGAACAAGTGATACCTTGTACATCAAAATTTTCAAGAGAGAATCTTCTTGGAAGATTAGAAATAGCAGAGATGAACTTGAGATTATCAGGAGAGCTACCTAGAATGGAAACACCATTCAATGCTCTTAGCATTAGACCTACAAGAAGTACTAGTGTGAATGGAGATTATGCCAGCAGTAGCAGATCTGAGGAAGATAAGAAGATTGAAGAAGGTATTGCATTACTTGTAAAAAGAGAACCAGATGGTAAGAAAATCTTTAAATGTTGGACTTGTCAAGAATATGATCATTTTGCATCTAAATGTCCTAAAAGAGTTAAGAAGTATAGAAGCAACTTTAAACCTAGGAGATCTAAAGAATGTTATTATGCAAATGATGAAGATTTTGAAGCAGGAATTGAAAAACATTTAAGTGACAGTGATAATGATAACTTTGAGGAAATAGGATTTGTAGCAATTAAAGAAGAAAGTTCTAAATCTAATAAAAGGGAAAAAAAAGCATTAGTTTCACAAGTTGAAAAGAAATCTGAATGGATTATAGATAGTGGTTGTTCACATCATATGACTAGAGATAAAAGAAAGTTTGTTAAGTTAGATAATTATGATGGAGGAATTGTTAGGGTTGGTAACAATGTACCTTGTTTGATTAAGGGTATAGGATCTATTACTCTTGATGGAAAGACTAACACTGATGATGTTTACTTTGTTGATGGAGTAAGACATAATCTACTAAGCATTGGACAATTGGCTGATAAGGGTTATCAAGTTTGGTTTTCTAAGAAAACTTGTGTGATAAGAGATAAAGATGGAAATCTGATTGGAAAAGGATCTAGAACCAAAGGTAATGTATTTTAGTTGAATCCTACCGAGATGACATGTTTGATAACTAGGATTGATGATAGTTGGTTATGGCATAAAAGGTTTTGTCATATAAACTTTGATAATATTGTCAAGGTGAGTACTACACTTCGGTAAGAGATTTACCTATAATTATGAAACCTACTAACATGATTTGCAAAGAATGTATGATGGCAAAGTAGAAAAGGAGTTCATTTCCCAATAAGAAGTTCACATCGGCAGAGAAGTTGGAGATTGTTCATACAGACTTGAGTGGTCCTACTAGGAGTAGAGGATTCTATGGTGAAAGGTATTTTATGATTCTTGTTGATGATTTTACAAGAATGATGTGGATTGCATTTTTGAAAGAAAAATCTGAAGCATTTGATAAATTTAAGATCATGAAAAGCAAAATTAAGAATGAATCTAGAATGAAGATTAAGTGTCTAAGATCTGATAGAGGTGGTGAATTTACATCTAGAGATTTTAACACTTTTTGTGAAATAAATGGCATTAAGAGACAACTTTCAGCCCCTAGAACACCAAAACAAAATGGTATTGCAGAAAGAAGAAACAGGTCAATAACTAAAGTAGCAAGAGCTATGTTGTTTGAAAATGATTTGGCTAAAACTTTTTGGAGAGAAGCAGTGAACACAATAGTATACACTATGAACAAAGTACAAATCAGAGTAGATACAAACAAGACACCTTATGAATTATGGTTTGGACATACACCCTCAGTTAAGTATTTTAGAATTTTTGGAAGTAAATGTTATATAAAGAGAGATGATGATATAGGAAAGTTTGATCCTAGAAGTGATGAAGGAATATTTCTTGGATATTCTTTAAAAAGAAAAGCATATAGATGTTATAACAAAAGAACTAAGACTATTGTTGAAAGTGCAAATGTAAAAGTTGATGAGAAGTTTAAAATTCAGGAAAGAATGCTTGATTATGAATCTGATGGAGAAGCACAACCTCAGCCTAACATTGAAAATGTAGAATTATTCTTTGAAACTAACAGTGATTTGCTGAATGAAAGTCATACTGAAGAAGACAAAGAAGAAAATAGAGAAGAAAATAGAGAAGAAAATAGAGAAGAAAGCAGAGAAGAATCTACAGTCAGAACAAGATCAGTAACTATGACACCTAACAGGTATACTTCAAGACATCACCCTACTGAGCAAGTTATTGGAAGTTTAGATAGAGGAATTTTGACTCGAAATAAGATACATTTATGTTTGATTTCTCAAATTGAACCTAAGACTACTAATGAAGCTTGTGAAGATGAACATTGGATCAATGCTATGAAAGAAGAACTAGAGCAGATTGAAAAAAACAAGACATGGGAATTGGTCCCTAGACCTGAAGACAAGAATATGATTGGAACAAAGTGGGTATTCAGAAACAAGATGAATGAACAAGGAGAAGTGATAAGAAACAAAGCAAGATTGGTATGTAAAGGATATTCTCAACAAGAAGGAATTGACTATGAAGAAACTTTTGCACCTGTGGCCAAACTTGAAGAAGAAGTCTACATTGAGCAGCCTAAAGGTTTTCCTTTGACACAAGAAGGAGATATGGTATGCAAGTTAAAGAAAGCTTTATATGGATTAAAACAAGCACCTAGAACCTGGTATGCAAGATTGGATAAGTATTTATTGAAATTGGGATTTATAAAAGGAACAACAGATAGTAACTTATACACAAAAAAAATTGAGAATGGTTTTTTGGTTATAGTTATATTTGTTGATGATATTATCTTTGGAGGAGAAGATGAAGCTAGTGACAAATTTGCAGATGAAATGAAGATTGAATTTGAGATGAGCATGATTGGAGAAATGAAATATTTTTTGGGATTACAGATAACACAAAGCAAGGAAGGTATATTTGTAAGTCAAAATAAGTATTTAAATGAATTATTGAAAAGATTTGGAATGGAAGATTCTAAACCTGTTGGAACACCTATGGTAACTGGACATAAGTTATCTAGCAAAGATGAGACACCAGCAGTTGAGCAAAAAAAGTACAGATCTATGATTAGAGGATTGCAGTACTTGACACATACAAGACTTGATATAGCACATTCAATGGGGATTGTAGCAAGATTTCAAGCAGAACCTAGAGAATCACATATGCAGTAGTAAAGAGGATACTGAGATATCTGAAAGGAACAATGGATTATGGATTATGGTATGAGAATTCTGATGATTTTACTTTATATGCCTATACTGATGCAGATTGGGGAGGCAGCATTGATGACAAGAAAAGCACCAATGGTGGAGCCTTTTTTCTTGGAGGTAAATTGGTCTCTTGTCTAAGTAAGAAGTAGAATTGTACTTCACAAAGCATAGCAGAAGCATAATATGTTGCAATAACAAATAATTGTAATTAGATTATTTGGATGAAGCAGATTTTGAAAGATATTGGAATAAAGTTTGATGAGCCTGTTGTTATACATTGTGATAACACTAGTACAGTGAGTATGTCAAAAAATCCTATTTTACATTCTAAGACTAAACATATTGAGATCAAGTATCATGTTGTAAGAGAGAAAGTTGCAGAAAAAGAAGATTGGAGTACATAAGCACAAAGGAGCAGATAACAGATATATTTACAAAGGCTTTACCTAAGGATACATTTGTGTATCTAAGAGGTATGCTTGGGGTTATGCCCCAACCTATTTTTGAGAATTGATGTAGATGATTGCATCCGTCCAGTGGTATATGAGCCCTATCTTTCTTCTGGATTGGATGTTGGAACTTCCTCTATGGGGGAGTTTATGAGCTGAGTCATGAGGACTCTTGTTATTGTATTTTTCTAAAAAGTGTCTTTTGACATTAAGTTTTTGTTGACTTAGTGATAGAATTTCTATCATTGATGTCAATGACGGAGAGATATACATGAAAAATATTGTGGATTGTATGAGAGAGCTGAATAGGAAAATGAAGCAAGATTTGATTTGATATTTTGTAGTGATGTTGCAGTATTGGATTTTTGGAACATTGGATGTTTTTCATCTATGTTTCCATCAATTCCAATGGGGGAGATTGTTAGGAATGAATGCAAAGTGTTTTGGCAGTCATTCTGTAGTAGTTGTTGTTGCATTCATGACTTGGATTGTCATTGATGTCAACATAGTGATATTCTGGATATTAGCAGGAAAGTAGGTACAGTTTTGTTTTGCACACATGTTGTATTGTAGATTGGCTTTTGTGAAATTGATGGTATGTTCTTTGGTGTTTTATTAACCTATGGTTAATAGCACAAAAAGAAATTCATTCATTTGTAAGAGTTATGAGCATTTTGGTGAAAGCAGTGTTTAGATAGTGTTTTTGTGTAGTGATGTTCGGAAATCAAAGGATATCTCTTAGCTGGCATGGAATCTGATTTTACACAGTTAAAGGGATGTTGGAGACTCATTAATGATGATGTGGTTCATAGCACAAACTTTTAGGATATGTTTAGAGAAAGTTACAACAACTGGAAGTTGACAGTTTTATGTGAATTCTGTGTGTAGCGTGTAGAATTTATTATTTTGTAATTGAGGACTGACTCATTTATAATTATTTGAGTTTGGTATATAAGAAGGAATTTTTTCCTTATTGTAATGGGTACTAAAAAAGATTGAGATGCGAAAATATGCATGAAGTGAAGAAAAGAGCTAATTCAGTGATGAAGGAAGACTTGTGAGTATAGAGATCTGGAATTGTGATCTTGTGTAGCAAAGAGTGTAGTTTTGGCACAGTGAGAAGGAGGTAATATATTTCATATTATTCTATTGAATAATTCTAAGATCTTTTGGACAGTGGGTTCAAAGATCTTGCCTTGAAGCTGTTTGGGCAGTGGGTCCTTCTGTCTTCCATAAACTCTTAACCGGGTTAGAATCTTTTAACAGGGATTCAAAATCTCCTAACAGGGATTTATATGTACTGAATGTATTTCATAAGACTCCTAATAGGGTCCATCCTCTAACAAGGAACTTTCATATTAGTGCATCATTTTGTGGGCATCCTTCCCACTGGGGTTCCCTAGTTAACATATCTTGTGTTATTGTGCAATTGTGTATGATTATCTTTCTATGGTTGATCAGTACAATGATTATATTGTTTAAAGCTGTTGAATGGATAAATTATCTGATAACTGATTCACCCCCCCCCTCTCAGTTATCTTGGGGATCTTTACTTTCTAACATTATCTGTTGATAATTTTGATGGTAGTGGTAACAAATCTATCTCTCCTAATCAAAACCTTCAAATCTATACAAACCCTTTTCCTACACATGATACTAACACTGATGCTTAGTCATCTTCTATGGATATTGTTTATGATTCAAAGATGGATGATCTTAATCACATTGTTAACCATGTGGAGCATGTTTTTTTTCCTCAATCTCAAACCCAACCTCAAGTTTCACCTCAACCTAAATGAAAACCACAACCTAAACTGAAATCTCAACCTAAACCTTGAAAAAAACCTAAGAATAAGAGACCTCAGGAAATTTTTATTACTTTTGATGATTCTAAAATTATTAAAGCTCATGATGGTCCCCTTTACATTTATGCTAGGATTTCTCAAATACCTATGCATGGTTGTCTTGTTGATCCTACATCTTTAACCAATGTCATTACTAAAGAATATATTTTTGTGAAAAACTTGCATCATGATTCTTATGATACATCTGATGTATGGATTCAAACTTGTAATGGTTGTCTTTATCCATCATTTGGTTCTATTGACTTGTTGGTTGAACTTTGTGGTAAAATTGTGAACACTACCTTTCTTGTTGTTCCTACTTCTGATCAATTTCAAGTTAAGCTTGGTTTGCCTTGGCTGAATTCCATGCATGCTATTGCTTCTCCTATCCATAAGTGTCTTAAATTCATTCATGATGAAGAAATGAAGACAATTAACCATAGTTTATATCAACCTTCTAGGCCTAGGGATTATGCTACACTTGACTTCTTTTGGCCTTCAATACCTAATTCATGTCCTTCTCGACCTGATAATATTTTTCGCTCATATCAAGCCTATAAGAATCATAATATTATTGAGTTGAGCATGCCACCGATGGATTTTAATTGTGGTCTTTTTTCCTACACCTTCCATACCCCCTTTATCTATGGTTTCTAGTTCTATTAATCAAGCTCCTAGTGTTGCTTGTCAGTCTACTGAGAATCCTACTAATCCTCCTCTAGAACCTATGAAGGATCTGGTAGTTGTTCCTCCTAGTTCTCAACATATTTAAAACAAGACAAAATGTAATCAATTTGCTAATGAACATCATAAGAAGCGTCATGCTCAAGCTAAGGCCCATAATTTTTTATTCAAAGTTATTTACCTTCTTTTGATCAGTCTATGCATGATGTGTTAGAAGAAGTTATTGCTAATAATGATGTTAAGATGCAAGATTATGATGATCCTATTCGTATCTTAGATCCTATTTTGATTAATCTAGATGAAGAAGATACTCTTGATAATACTAATGATGTTAATAATGAATATGAGACTATTGAAATTGACATTGATATACCTAATATTCTTTCATCAAAATTATCATTTGCACCTAGTATCAAACATTATGATTCTCAAGAGGATCCTTGTTTGGAACTGGCTATCATTCCTACAGTATTGGATATAATCCCTCTTGTGAGTTACCCACCTTCCCTAAATGATATAGAACAAGATGGGGAGAGTAGGTAGGGCACTTGATTGGCTAGTCCTACATGGTAGCTTTTCATGTGTTTTCTTTTTGTACTATTCTTCTCCCGTAATGTGTTTTCTAAATGTCATTAGATTCTTTTATATGACCCTTGTTACTTTGTTGGTGCAAGGCGATAAAATAATTGAACCTATTGTACAATTCTCCTATATGTATATTTACTCTTCTATATGTTGTTTCATGTTATGTTGTACCTGTGCTAGTATTTGTAAATGTTTTGTTGTGTAATCTTCTTGGATTTGTGACTTGGTAGAATTGATTCCTTTTGGTCTCCATGTCATGGTTCGAAAAGATTCTTCTTTGTAGCTCTCCTGTGTTCTTTCCTCCATTGTGATTGTAGCTCTACTTTCCTTGGGGAATGATGTCAATTCATTTGCAATAATATCATATATATATATATATATATATATATATATATATATATATATATATATATATATATATATATATATATATATATATATATATATATATATATATATATATATATATATATATATATATATATATATATATATATATATATATATCTATATTACCTTATGATCATACCCTTATGATCATACTGACCCCACGGTGGGTAGATCCCTTCTGTGTTCTCTATATGTTTATGTGGTATTTCCCTAGATTTGTCTTCATTTGGGGGCATCTCATAGTGGAAACATAATCAGTGGAGTTGTTTATGTTTTCATTAAATCCATTTCTCCTATTAAAGTGTTAGAAATGACTTTAACATGGGGGAATATTCTCTTCTCACCTGTTGCACACACGCACTTTCAATATACATATATTTTTCAAGGTACTTTTCTCCCTTTATGGATTAGTGACTAATTCTTAAAGCATGAATTTTCATTTTATAGGATCTCTTGATCCCTCCAGTTTCAAAATTTTGATCCCTTAAGGTCGAAGGAGTCCTTAAGACTGGATATCTTTTTCTTTTGGTTTCACTCTTGTGGAATAGAATATTCCAAGGGGTGAATCTTTGATGGGTTGACTAGTGAGTAGCCACATTCACTAGGTGGTTCAATTCCATCTTTCTAGTTGCATTTTTTCCTTGTGTGGTTCATAGTGGGACATAAGTTCTCATTGGGCAAGATAATCTCTCTCTCTCTCTCTCTCTCTCTCTCTCTCTCTCTCTCTCTCTCTCTCTCTCTTCTAGAGATGTCTCTCTTATTATGATCTTGGATTTGATGAAGATTTGAGTCCCTGGGGGCTTGAGGATTCTTTATCCCTTTCATTTCAATAAGATTATCTTTTTCATTATGATCTCCTTTACCAAGATTTTTCATTGAGTCCATTCTCTTGCTAAAGTGGGGGCTAAATGTATCATCATAAAATGGAAGCACTTCCATTTAGGACAAGTTTAGCTCTTTGAGTAAGTGTTCTAGGGTCATGTCAAGTTCCTTTGAGTGGGTCTTGGACTGGATCTAGCTTTTCCCCCTACTCTGCTTCTCTGTCCACCTATTTCTAGCCTCTTTCTGGCACTCTATCATGAGAAACTTAGATCTTTGACTTCAAGGTCAAGGATGATCTTCTGGGTCAAGGTCAACCTTGAATTTGACCTAGGTCAAGGATGACCTTGACTTTGACCTAGGTCAGAGTCAACCTTGACCCTGACCCTAGCTCCAAATTTTAGATTTCAAAGGTTTCAGGATGTCGCGCTTTAGAAAGTTTTATTTCCTGCTTTCGGGTTGGCTGTTTTGGATTTCTCCTATGTCGGCCTCTCTATAAGTCTATGCCCTAGACTGGTATAAAAGGAATCCTTCCTCTTTCATTTTCACAATGACAATCATCCACTATCAAGTATCTTTTACAATCTCTTGTCATAACGTCTCAAGTGATCAAGCAATCATCAAGCAAGAAACAAGGAGAAGGAAAGCATTCAAGAATTCATTCATCCTCAAGAATTAAAGCATTCAAGCAATCAAGATCCAATTCATCAAGGAGATTCATTGATAGCCATTGAAGGATTCAATCTCTTTGGAGCCCTGTTGTTGAAGATGCCTCCATCCACATTCATCCAAGATTCTTACTATTCCAAGATCCACTCAAGATTGGTGTTGAAGATCTAATGAAATTTATTTGAAACATCCTACATTAAACTCTACATTCATTTGGAGCATCCATACTTGTGGATTCAAGGATTCGAATCCTCTACAAGGATTTCAACATAAGCAAGGTGAATAGTTACATTTACTTTGTTTATATATTGCAATTTAAATTATATTTCAAGGTTGATTCCAAACTGGGGTTTGACCAAGGAAAACCCCTCATCCAACAAACAAAACCCTTTTTCTTGTAGATCTAGGTGTGGGACGATGAATATTAGTGCAAATATGAGTACCCTTTTTGGTGAACTTCTAGGATCCGTGAATAGAATTTCCATTAGAACAGTGTAGGTCAAGGATGACCTTTTGGGGTAAGATCTTACCCCTATCTTGGGTCAAGGATGACCTTTATCAAAAAAGAAAAAGGTTTCTAGGTTTTCTCTATTTTTGTATTTTCAACCCAGATTCGGTTGCAGAATTTCCTGAAACTGTACATAGACATTAAAAAACAACATTTTCCTGATCTGTCATACTCAAGGTTAGTATTTTTTTTCAATTCAATTAAGATTCCAATATAGACTTACCATAATGAAATATAAGTTTATCCTCTTTCTTCATATTCTTCATTGATTGATTCATCTATGTATTGACCATCCTTGTGTGGTTAATCAATTTGAATCTTCATTTGGGAATTTGGGGTTAAGAAGTATATCTTATATTCCCATCCTCATCACATTATCACATCACACATTCATTCTTCCTAGGAGAGCACTCTTTGTTCATCTACATTTTTGTGACGATGATTTTTTCTCCTACAATATGTAAGAATTATGTAATGCGAAATGAACACATGATACATATAGCAATTGTAATGAGAAAAGTATGATGCAAAGTTGTATATTGTAAGGAAAACAAGTAAACTTAGTATATGAAACTGAGGAGCCTAGAAAGCTAAATCAAAATAGTAAATCTATGCGACAAAAGTGAAAGGTTATATACTTTACCTATGTATTTGAAGATATCATTGTATATTGCATGTTTGGGAAGTGAGCTCATCTTGCAAGCATTATATTTTGTAATAGAAACTCCTGATAGGGTTGAGGCTTCTAACAAGGCCTAGAGTCTATTAACTAGGATAGAGACACTATATGTATATAATAGACTCCTAACAGGGTCAACATCCTTAACTAGATACTTTTGATTAGTGGATCATTTGTGGGTATAATCCCCACCAGGGTTTTCCATTGGCCATGGTTTCCTTGAGAAAAAACATGGTGTTATGAGTTCATTTACTTTATTGCTATGTTTTTTATTCGGTTTCCTTAGTTTACTTTGTTATGCAAGCTTTAAGTTAATTTGTTATATCCATAATTGGGCAAAAGTAAAAGTTTGTGAAATATTGATTCACCCCCCCTCTCAATATTTCCTGTTTCTAACACAAAAGAGGTAAAATTAAACTATTCAAAGATAGTAAAGGATATACCAACACTAACAACAATAACTTAACTAATTATAATAATAATAAAGGATCCAACAATCACAATGATAAACCAATAGTATGGTTGAAAAATACCAATAAGTATCTTGTGAATGATGGAGTTGTGGAAGCACACAACTTAAAGGCCACAACTTTTAATTTATTAAGCAGGTTAAACCCAACATATAATGTTAATCAAATGACCAATTATCCTTTCAACACTAAAAACAACAAAAACAACAACAACAATTCTTTCAACAATTCAAATGTCAATAACCCTAAACCTCTTTTTTCCACATATCAAAAAAGGAAATTCACATTACTAGGTCAACTATTGGAGAATGCATTGAGAACTCCCATGGCCAACAAAATTGTTATTCTACTTGAATCAAGGCCATACAAACCACAAGTCAAGACAACATGGTGGAATGACTCTCATCATTGTGAATATCATCATAACAAAGGACATAAGACTAATGAATGTATGAAGTTAAAACACCTTGTCCAAGACTTAATTGATGATGGAACCATAAAGGTAGAAGAACCTCAAAATAATGAGGATCACACAACTTTCATGAACCCTTTGCTAAATCAAAAAAAGGGGGAAACATCTAATGCTAATCACAATAACAAGAGGGGTAATGAAAAGGTGAATTTTCCCATACTTATGATAATACCATAAATACCTTAAGTGATTGTGAAAATAAAATAAATATGATTGTGGTGAAAGAAAAACAAAAGGAGGCAATATCTAATGTTGTGACTAGGGGGAAAGCATAAAAAATCACTCTATTAGGAGGTTCTCCTAGAATCATTGTAGCTAATCAAACATCACCTTCATCAAAACAATAAAATTTGGTGGACCAACTACAAAGAAGCCTTGCCCAAATTTCTATCTTAGAGTTTCTTAAACTTTCACCCACTCACAAGGAGATTTTGGAAAAAGCCCTTGTTGAAATAGATGTGCCTTTGAATTTGGATGCAGACAAGTTCCAAAATATGGTATGACACCTAGTTGCACCCCATTGTTTATCCTTCTTTGAGAAAGATGATATGTCATTAAATAATCCACAAAAATTTCCTTTGCATATTGAAGTGTTGATCCATAAGCATAGGGTTAAGAGAGTCCTCATTGATGGGGGAGCTAGCCTAAATATCTATACCTTAAACCTTGTTAAAGCCTTCAGATTTTTTGAGGAAGCTATAGACCCAAAGAAGAAAATAACCATTAAAGCTTATGATGATGAAGAAAGAGCCTTAAAGGTATAATAGTACTCCCCATTCAAGTTGGTCCAATGCAAAAAGAGACCATTTGCCAAGTTCTAGATCTGAAATTAACCTATAATATCTTATTAAGAAGGCCATGGATCCACAAAATGCAAGTAGTACCTTCGACATATCATCAATGCCTAAAATTTCCATACATGGGACAAGAAGTCATGGTAAGTGGAGATTTGAATCCTTTCCAATATTGCAATAGCATGAAACCCATAAATGACTCCTTGGTCCCCCATAATGCAAAAGGATATATATCAATCAGGATAGAACAAGGAAAAAGCCTAAAGGATCTCCCATCCTTAAAAGGAAAAGAAAAAGTAAAGGAAGAAGATAGTGTTGTTAAAGAATCCAAAATTCCCACTAACTTAGCTACATCGACTAAGGGAAAGGAGAAAGTTAGTGAGGGAAATACTCATGAAGAAAAAGAAGATTAAGAAAAATCCATTCAAATATACATCAAGGAGGCCCATTATCAAAAAATGGATAGCATGATGAAAATTTTTGATAAGAAATGCAAAATCAAACAAAAGGGTGTGGGAGAATACTCTTTATCTATAATGGATCTACTCTTATCTCCCAAGTCCCATGGAAAACCCTCTAGCCTACATACACACCATAAATAAAATGGCCATTTTGTAATGGCAAGTACTTCTTCATCTATGGATGAAGAGGATAATGAAATATTAAAATGGCTATATAAAGATGAGGAGTCAAGTGCAAATGAAAAGCACATAAAAAATATTAGTATTCCTACTCATCAATATGGAAAATGTTTCAAAATAATGCAGAAAATGGGATATAAAGGAGAAGGACCTTTGGCCATAAGAAATGAAGGTTTAATTGAACCCATTGAAATGTCTTGGAGGAATAGAAAGGAGAAAACTGGATTGGGGTATCTTGAACAAGGATACACTCAAAAGAAACATCCCATGATTCATGATCAAATTTTGAAACTAGGTTCACAAAGTGATGAAGATCCAAACAATTGGGAGTGGGATCATTGTCAAGTGAGTCTTTCCAAGATAAAGAGGTGGATGTAATTCACACTTATACTCCCAACAAGGAAAAAGAACAAGCTTTAGGATCAAACCATAATCAAGCATCAAGTTCTAATCATGAAGTTCTAGAAAATGTGCCAAGTCAAGAAGCTGAAGAAATTCAATGGGTAGGAGAGCCTTATGTTCCATCATGGATACCTAATATGGAGAATCTAACCCTAGTAGTTTTAATCTAAGAGTTTTTAACCCATTAGAAACCTGATAGGATTCAAGCGAGGAAGATTTTTACCTGAGTTCTCTAGAACACATAGAAGAGGTGCATGTTATAGATTTGAGTGATACAATGTTCAAACATTCCAATGAGGTCATGTCCTTAAACCCTATTGAGCCAAACTAAGACATTGATCCCTTATCCCTTGTTTATCCAGAACTCATTGAATGAGATTCCTTCAAACCGACTATCCTTCCCATATTTTTGAATGAAAAATTGGTGTCCCAATAACTCAATGTGGTTGAACCTTATTCTACCATTGAATATCAAGAAGAAGTGATGAAGCAAAGTATCCAATCTCTCATTTCAGTTAAAAATGAAAAAAATAAAAAATTAAATTAAATTAAAAGAATCTAATGTTGAAAACCACATTGTGGCAGCATTAGATAAAAAGGAGAAAGAAATAAAGAGTGTTTCTGAAGGTGAAAACCCAATAGAGGCACCTAAATAAGAGAGGTTGGATATTTTTCCCAAACACTATGAGGAAAGGTCACCTATTGTGATTGAGCCAATGGAGAAAGTCAAAATTGGGTCAAAATCAGAAAAAAAGATTATACACCTAGCGACATCCTTACCAAGGGAAGAAAAAGAGGATTTCATGAAATTCTTTAAGGAAAGACAAATCAATTTTGCATGGTCATATGATGATATGCCGAGACTAGATCCAAACCTAATAATGCATCATTTAAACATAAAAGAAGGAGTCAGACTAGTTAAATAGAAATTGAGGAAAATACACCCACACATAGCACTCCTTGTCAAAGTGGAGTTGGAAAAATTACTAAAAGTGGGATTCATAAGAGCCATTGACTATGCAGAGTGGATATCAAACATTGTGCCTATTTTAAAAGAAGACAAATCTATCAGAATTTGCATGGACTTCAGAGATCTCAACCTCACATGTCTGAAAGATAATTTTCCATTACCGAGCATAGATGTCATAGTAGATTTGATAGTGGGTCACTCCATGTTCTCTCTCATAGATGGATTTAGTGGATACACTCATATTAAAATAGAACCTAAGGATTAAGATAAAATGGCATTCACATGCACATGGGGGAAATTTTGTTGGAATGTTATGCCCTCTGGTCTCAAAAATATAGGAGCAACATATCAACGAGCAATGACTACCATTTTTCATGATATGATGCATAAATTCCTAGAATACTGTGTAGATGACATACTTGTAAAATCTCATTCAAGGGAAGAAAATCTACCTACTCTAGAAAATATATTCACAAGGTTGGAGCAATTCGAAGTAAGACTAAATCCCAAGAAATGTGCATTTTGTGTACAGTCACAAAAATTGCTAGGATACATAGTTTCAGCTAAAGGGATAGGGGTAGACCCTGTAAAAGTAAAAGGAATAGTGGAAATGGGGGCACCTTGAAATGTAAGCCAAATGAGATCACTTCAATGAAGAATCCAATCAATCAGAAGGTTCATATCATAACTCATGGAGAAATGCCATTATTTTGTACTCAACTCCTTCACAAGGACATAGTATTTAGATGGGATGAAAAGTGTGAAGAAGAATTCACATTACTTAAAAAGTACCCGATGAATCCACCTACTTTGATGCCACCAATAAGAGGAAAGCCATTGATTTTGTACATTTCTGCAACAAACATGCTTTATGATCACTCTTGGCTCAAGAGGATGAAAATGGTAAAGAAAAGGTCATCTATTACATAAGTAGGACATTGGTAAAATATGAGATGAATTACACATTTATAGAAAGAGCATGTTTGATGGTAGTTTTTTCTTCCCAAAAACTATGACATTATATGATATCTCATAAAATCAAACTCATAGAAAATTGATCCATTGAAATATCTCTTAAGAAAAATAGCCCTAATGGGACAATTGGCCAAATGGGTCATGGTTTTAAGTGAGTTTGATATAGAGTATGTTGACAAAAAGGAAATCAAAGGCCAAGTAATAGCAGACCAGCTAGCAGAGTCACCATTACAAGATGAACATCCTATTCAAGTGGAGTTTCCAGATTCAAAGATAGTCAATGTTGAAGCAAATACATGGAAGTTGTACTTTGATGGCTCTTATACCCAACATGGATCAGGTGTGGGAATATTACTAATTAATCCTCAAGGATCAATGATCCCTAAATCATACAAGATACTATTTCCATGTAAAAACAATATAGCTAAGTTTGAGGCACTATTCATTGACATCAAATTGCATTGGAATAGAAGGTGACAAAATTGCAAATATTTGGAGATTCTCTATTGGTCATTAATCAGATAAATGATAAGTATCAAACCAAGGATGATAAGTTAATACCCTACAAAAACATGATAGAAGATCTTAAGAAGTACTTCACATTGATAACCTTTGAGCAAGTGCCAAGAGGCAAGAACCAAGCAACAGATGCTATGGCTACATTAGCCTCACTTCTCCAAATGCCAGATCAAAGCGCCAAATATGAATTCTTGGTAGAAGAAGTTGGACAACCCGCATTTGACCCTTCCCATACCCACACCATTTTCCTATTACTAGGAGATGACTCACCTTGGTATGGATCCATTTATACATACCTAAAAGACCAAACTTTACCCATGGAGAAAACCCCAAAACCAAAAGAAAAGTTTCATAAGACAAGCCTCTCATTACACCCTGGTATCCAACACATTGTATTGTAAAATTCTAGACGAAATGCTTTTAAGTGTTTAGAGAAGGAGGAATCAACTTTAGCCTTACAAGAAATCGACAAAGGAATTTGTGGGTCACATTCTAATGGTTTAACCCTAGTAAAGAAACTTCTTAGGATAGGATATTATTGGCCTACTATGGAGAAAGATGCTTGTCACTTTGTGAAGACTTGTTAGAAATGTCAATACCATGGGAACCTGATTCATGTGCCAGCTCAAGAACTGCATCCAATGACTACACCTTGGCCCTTTTATCAATGGGTTTTGAACTTAATAGGGATGATTTATCCACCTTCATCAAATTATCATAAGTTCATCATTACAACAACTAAATACTTTACCAAATGGGTAGAAGTTGTGCCATTATCCACTACCATAGGAAAAGAAAATTCCATGTTTATATTAAATCACATAATTTGTAGGTATGGTTTACCTCAAGAAATCATAACTGATACTACAAAACACTTCAAGAACACATACTTGAAAGAATTATGTGCAAAATTCCATGTGGTACATCATTCATCTTCAATATATTACCCACAAGGTAATGGACAAGAAAATGCTACAAAAAAGAACATTTTGAAAATATTGAAGAGGACAGTGGACAATTTAGGTAGAGATTGTCATATTCAAATAAACCCTACTCTATGGGCTTATAGAACAAGTTTCAAAATGCCAATAGGAGCTACACCATTCTCACTAGTTTATGGAGCTGAAGCGGTTTTGCCTTTGGAGGTAGAAATCCTATCCTTAAGAGTTTCACTACATGGATTGTTGAGTGAAGAAGACTATAGGGTTGTTAGACTGCAAGAATTGGAGCTACTAGATGAAAGAAAACAACAAGCCTTTCATGATTTAAAAGTGTATCAAAATTTAATGTCAAGTAACTACAACAAGCACATCAAACCAAGGACATTCCAAATAGGTGATCTAGTCTTGCGAGAGAACCCTAAGAACCAAGTAGAAAGAGAGAAGAAAGGGAAATGGGAAGAAAACTGGTTAGGACCTTTTGTGATTACCTATTCTTTTGGAATAGGCACATATAAACTAGCTGATTGTGATGGAGAAGAGTTGAAAGAACCCATCAATAGTATACACCTGAAGAGATTTTACACATGAAGAAGATGAAAGGGTATAAAGAAAAAGAGTATTAGAAAATTAGATGAGGAAGAATATATTTATTGTACATATTCAAAAGTGATCCTAAAAAAAATCAAAAACATTGAAAAATAGAAAAGAAGGAAAAAATCATAAATATAGAAAAGATAAAAAGCAATGGGAAATTGAGCATGAAGAAATCCAAAAACATTCAGAAATGATCCTCAAAAAGATGTTGTCTTGGTGAAAACCTAGCAAATAGGCACCTTGATGATATGGAAAAAAATAAATTGAAAGAAGAGAAAAATATAAAAAATTAAAAAAGAGAAAAAGTGCCTTATTGAAAACCTAGCAAATAGGCACCTTGGTAGGAAAAAAAGGAAAAATTTTGAAAAGATAAAAGAGAGAAAATAGTTTCAATTGGTGAGAACCTGGTAAATAGGCATCATTGAAAGTCAAGTGAGTCTCATGCCTAGTAGTCATCCTTGTAAATATTGCATTCACCAGCATTTGTATATAGTGCATAATAAAACCCCAGAAGTGCATTTTCAAATACCTAAAGCTTTCATCCTAGATTGGAAAAGTGTCCAAGTCCAACAACACAACAACATCAAACTGGGGGGAAATCTATCTTAAAAGCAAGATTCATCAAAAAAATATCAATTGACAAAAAATCAATTCATCAATTCACAAACGACAACACTTAGACGATCGATCCTAATCCAAACATCAATTCAGCAAAGCAAAATTTTGATCCAAGATCTCACAAAGACCTTATCTTTATCAAGATTAAAAATATAAAATGTATGGAACTATACTTGAAATATGGATTTGAAAAATAGTGTAAAAGTTTTTTAAGTGTTTACTTGATTGATGAAATCATGTCTTGGTAGAAAATCGATGAAGTCTTGAACCAGATAAGCAATGATGAAAGCATGATATTTTATTGGTTTCTAAATGAGTGTCTTAAGATCAAGTTTTTAAAGTATGTACCATCTACCTAATGAAATGATCATCAAAGAATAATTGAGGACATGTACATATGGTGAAACCAAGATCTTTCTTTGTTTACACAACATGATACCTTGGATATTTTGATATTCAATATCATAATACCAAAATCCACTTGAAACATTGAATCCAATGAAAGCAGTATTCATACTCTCATGATTGAATCCAATTAGTGATAGTTGTACCAGGAATGAGAATGCAACATGGAAAGGGAAAAGGTATTCATATCACCATGGTTGAACTAGTGATGAATATTGTGCCAATTTCAGGTCTCAAAAACTGCTCAATGATGAAAATAAGCTCCTAATTTGTGAATAGTGACAGCTTGCTGCATCCATATTAGATTAAATGTGTTTAATTTGATTACTTTCTTAGCTCAAAAACTAATTTGGAAAGAGAAGAGAAGGGGTGGAGTTCAACTAAAATAAAAAGTTCATCAAAAACCTTATGTGATATAATGTGTTGGAAATTAAAAAAATCAAAATCAAAGGTGTATTGCATGAGATTTACATTTTAAATCATATTGCCTTTAGATTCATTCATCATCTTATCATCTACATTCATTTTAGATCCTTTTTAAAGTTACATTAAGTTCACTTTAAAATTGCAGTGCATTAATTGCATTCATTTTAGTTCTCATCATTTAGTTGCATTCATTGCATCAGTCATCATATTTGCACATCATGAGGTTATTAATTACATTGCATTAAGTCCATCATTCATTATTCATTCATCACATCATTAGTACAAATCATTCATTAAATCATTTGCATCCATAAGAATCAACACACACACACACACACACACATAAAATAGTAAAACCATACATTAATCATTAAACCACATTAAAATATATAATTGCATTGAATATCCATTCATCCATTACATTTACATTGCATTATCCATCTAGTTCATTCCATCACATTACATCAATAAATCACATAACACATTCATCCATATAATCATTAAAGCATTGAAATAACATCATTATAAATCATTAAACATTAAATCATGTATTAAATTCATCCATCTAACCTATATCATAAATAAAAATAAGGCATCCATTTTCATATCAAGACATAACATTTGCATTCATATCATAAACTGCATCTGAAAAGAATAAAAAAATAGCATATAGAGATAAATCATATAGAGCACCTAAAAAAGAAGTCCAAAACATAATGACATCACATAAAGTAAATATGTCAAAGCAAATAAAGTCCATGGTATCACCAATGTACATCTCAATATGTGAATCAGAGTCCAACAAACATGAAAAGTATTGGTCATAAAGAATATCATTAGATAAAATAATATGAGTACAATGTCTCGATATCACAAAATCATAATATACATCAAAAGAATGGCTCAATCTATATATCAACTGCCTGAACCACCTGCACCATCTATACGAAGACCTGTATTAGGACCATGAATCAAGCTTGCCTATAGTCCATGCAGACTCATGGTAGCTGTTGGAGCTCTAAAATTTTGGTTGAATTTTAGAGTGACTAGTTTGAAAATTTCCTAAGGCTCAAATCATTGCCTCAAAAGAAATTTGAAAGGACCCTAGTTTGGATACAAGTGAAAAAGGACCTGTTGAATTTCATGGGACACCACTTGGGAGATGTGTTCCTTGCCCATCATCAAGCATCTATAGTGAGTTACAATTCTCAAGTCTCAGTTCTAATGTGTTTTGGAGATATCCATTTGGAGGTCATTGCCAAAAATATGCACTTAGCATTCTATTTGGTTTTTACCAAGTGACCCACTTCAGAGGTCTATGTCTAACACCTAGTTGATATTCATGGCATAAGGATTGTTGCACTATATTTTAGGCATGAAAGTGAATCTCCATGCCCATTTTTGAATTCCTATGAGTTCATATGATCCATTTACCAAGGCCTTTATGTTTGCATTTTATTTAGTTTTACTGAACGTGGAAATGCAGAATTTGAGTAGCCTACTTTGAGATCGTGCAAATTGAACCCAGTTTATGAACAAGAGAAATTAAATATTTATCTACATTGTAAGCATGGAAATGTGATTTCCTGATGATTTTTAGATCATGGTCAATCCATTTGACCCCACTTCTCAGTCAAATCTGAATTTGATTTCTGCAAGTTTCACTATTTTCAATTCAAGAAGTTTTGAAGGGGCGACTTTGAAGATCAGTTCTTGATTACTAGTTGATCATCTAGGAAATCTAATTGTAACCTTTTTTTATACATATGAAAGAGAATCTACATCCAAGGTTTTCAGACCATGAGGGTCCCATTTAATGGGTTTACAAAGTCAGAACAAAAGACATTTTATGCATATGGCTAGTGATGACAAAATTAACTTTGCAGAGTGGCTATTTTCAGAAATTGATAACTTGATGTCAGATACTTGTGTTGAGATAAAGGTTATTTCCTTGCATTCCTTATATGTTAGTCTTCTATCAGGATCACTGGTTGATCCTCAACTCTTCATTTGATATTTTTGGTGCATTTATTGGAAAGGTAATTCCCTGTGATGTTGACTTGCATCTACACAACAAGTTTAAATATGTGATTTTAACTTTTAAAATATTTTTCCTTGCGTAACTTTATGGAAATCCGTCTGGTAGGGTGAATGTCTTTAGTGAAAATTTCATGCTCGCCAAGTGCCGATGTAAGAGGATTTGTTTTGATCAATCTTTTAAGGGCATGACTGGAGGTAGTTTATTCAGTTTGGCGATCTGGAAAAGTATATAAAATCAAGAGGTTTTGATTGATTTGGTGTTGTCCAAATTAGATCCAGATGCAGGAGTTGGCAATTTTGAGGTTTAGTTGTTTGAAATCAAAATATTTTTAGCCAAACCCACATGGGGCTTGACTTACCTCATTTTTAAAATTATCCATGCCATCTTCATTTTATTTGCATGTGCATGCACCATACCTCTTCCCGCATTGTGCTCCCACCCATTTTGTGCCATGCATTCTTTTCTTTCTTGCCTGGTGAACTTTATGTATGTTTTTCATACCTCCTATATGATGGTGTATGCCTTCCTTTTATGCTGCATATACCCTCTTTCTGGTGCTACATATACTTTTACCACATACTGTGCATGCTTCCTATTATTTGTTGTGTATACTTTTCTTCATTTTGCACATGTTTTTCCAAGCAAAGGACTACACATGTTTTCTTTTGGAGCTACGCACACACCATGGAGGTGTTGTGGACTCCTCCCATGGGTTGCGCACACACCATGGAGGTGTTACAAACTCCTCCCATGGGTTGCGCACACACCATGGAGGTGTTACACACTCCTCCCATGGGTTGTGCACACACCATGGAGGTGTTGCACACTCCTTCCATGGGCTGCGTACACATCTTTGTGGTGTTTTCTATGCCCTCTTGGGGGATTCTAATTTGTAGACCAAGGGTAATATAAAGTTCCTTGTAGCACATCAACAATAAATAGTGAAAAACAAGCGCACGTAGGCATTGGGGGCGGCTAAAATAGGGGGTTGCATTGTGGTGTTTTGTCCCACATACACCTAGTTCGGTGTGCTTGGTATCTTTAAAACAAAAGAAGCTCAGGTAGGTTGTAAAGAGAAATAAATGAAGGTGGATGGAAGCCTTCTGGTGGGGCCAACTAGTGCTTGCCAGCTGGGTGCACACATTAAGGTAATTTTTAAAAGGAAAAATATTATAACTCAAAGGGGATGTCCAAAGGTACACATTAAGGTTCTTCATATAGAAAGCTACACAGACATAAGATGTCCAAGTATGGATGCCTAGAAGGAGGCTCTCTCATGTGTGGATGATGATCGAGGTGATGAGGTGGAAGGTGATTAGGTGGCAGGGGGTCCTATAATACCCCAAAAATGGGATATAGGTTCATTAACCTCCTACATCAACAAATCGATTGAAATTGACACAAAAGTCCTAACCAAAGGCACATTTGCACATCAGTTTATCAAAACCCTAATTGATTTTATTGTAATTCTACATCGGGGAATATTCCTTGAATATTCATAATTTATCTAATTATCCTAATTAAATATTATTTGGTGATAAATCATATTTATCCTAAAATTTGATTAATTGAATATTTTGAATATTTGATTAATTAGGTTTAATTTTGCCACTTAATTATTTAATTAGATTTAATTGCATGTATTCCTAATTAATATTATTTTTGTTTTGACAATAAATCAAAAACATCTTACAAATAATTGATTAAATTCTTATTTAATTAATTAAATATAATTTTCAATATTTCATGATATAGTTTGGAATAAACGTTTGATTTAATAACTGATTAACCCATAAATTAGTTATTTTAATTCAAAATCAGTTAAGTTGAGAATAAATCACTTAATTACTAAATTAATTCATATTAAATCATGCACAATCAGAAAAACAATCAACTTTAAATCAGTTATCAATTTCAATTCATTAACTTTCTAAACTCAACATGTGATTGTGAGTTGAAAAAGTGATATGAACTCTATTTTGAGTCAAAAAGATTCTTTTGCATGATTTTATGAGTTGATCTGTTCCTAATTTCTTGTTAACTCAAAAATCAACCTGACTTTATCAAGAGTGATTTATGGCTTTCTCAATGCATCCTCAAAGCCTTGGATTTCTATAAAAACAAGGCTTAGCTCTTCACAAAAGGTCCTTCAAGCTTTTGGTTTTTGCATCCTTGGAGAATCAATCTCTTGTGAACAGATGATTGTGAGATTTTCATAGTTTCAATTCATTGTTTTTTATAGCATTCATATAATTCATAGCATTGTTAGATTTGCATTGTAATTCATTTCAATCATTTTAGATCAATTCAATATCAAATTTTCATCATATTGCATAGAAAATCCAAACAGATAGATTAATTTGCATTCATCTTTCATCCATCTTTAGCATTAAATCCTTCATTTAGGTGTTGCATTGTCACTAATCTCAGTGTTAATATGAGAATACCATACTCACACCTACTAGAAGGAAGTAAATTGCCTGGTTAGCTTAGTTCATTTATATTACAGATTTCTTGATCTGCTAACCTCTAATGTTTTATTGAAGTATTGCATCTCCAACTAGGTGCAAAAATCACACACACATTTCTTGCACCCAATGTGGGGCCTTGAAATGGGTTTCTATTCTTTTCTATCAATTTTCTAGCAATTTATCTCAAAACTGTGATTTTTTATTTTCTGTCCATACAATTTTTGTATGACACTTAACAGATTATCATACCAAAACCCTCTGACTATCGTATGACAGGTGGCAATCTCAAGTGTCATGTCAATTATATGCGTATTGTCATTTGGGAACTGAATTGTTGTGTGCTTACTGACACACTATCGTTTCATGCCTGGATTGTCATACGGGAGGTAGCACATTGTCGTATGAGTTTTCACTCTAGAATTTCAATTGTCATACCAGAATTTTAGGTTGTCTTTCATATTTGATTTTCAGATTTGGACTGACAACTAACCCTAACAATTGATACTTTCTATTTTTGATTGATACTTGCTATTTTGGCTCATAGAAAAGCGCAAAAAAATTGAAAAAAAGGTAAAATCTACTAAGTGTGTTGTGTGGGATTTGAGGTATTTTGCTACATCTAATAACATTTCAATTTTGGGACATAAAATAGACCTCTCACATGTTTAGCTTGAGTGTCTCTTGCTTTCATAAATCACATGATCATTTTGGGCTCTAAAAAGAACATAGATTTTCTTTCTGCATATCTGTTACACATAGTAATTAGGCCCTATGAACACTATTTGTGGAGTTCTTGAGAGAGTGGTCTTCATTTGCTTGTTTTGCATGTGAAGCTCTTCTCAAAGATAGATCCCCTTGTAGGTAGGGAGGATATTGTTATTATCTCATAGTCTTACTTGGTTTAGTCCTCAACTTTGATTGGTACATTCTCTCTTGGACCCACTTAGAGAGCTCGATAGACATTGTTGTTGACATGCAAACCTTGGTGAGGTGGTTTCAGTCTTAGCATGTCAAAGAATCTGTTTCCTATGTTTTGGTAAAGTGAAGAGGCTAGAGGATTATGCTCTACTCCCTTTTTGGGTAGTATCAAAAACTCAAATCCTTGAATCTAAACTAAATCCCCCTGTGGTCCTTTTTGCGAGTCTTCTTGATAGAGAGGGTTAACCGTAGTGGACATTCCCTTTATTGGGTCAACCACATGGATGGAACCTCAAGCAGGAATAGCCATTTTCACCATGGTAGTAGTAGCCGCTATATAAATTTCCTTGTGGAAGAAATCTCCATAGGTGTGGTCTCTTGTTGGGATATTAGATCTCCTCAGCAGCTCCTAATTGATTAAATTCTTGAACTGTGTCAAAACCCCGGTATGCCTAGATTGGATTTCACCCTCTTGAGATTACAAAAGTTGTAGAGTAGACCATTACTAAGAACCCTAGTGAAACCAAATTTTTATTTTCTAGGACTATGTCCATGCTTGCAAAATGTTTTGAGAAGATACACAAGTAGCATTCTTAGGGATTAGAACAATAAGTCACTATTCTTGTTCATGTGCAAGGTTGCTTTGTCCCTTGCTCATTGTTTGAAGATGATTCCTTGCTCTCATGACTGTTGTCTTGCATGCTTGATATCTACTTGGTTATTTAAAATGAATAGACCCGAGACAAACTACTACATAGATCTTCAAACCTAGACAGAGAAATTTGCAAACAACTTGATACTAAAAAACACTAAAAATTGAAAAATCACAAAATCTAAAGTAAAAATCCTTTTTGGTGTTAGAATTCATCCTGAAGGTCCAAAAATCATATGAGTTTTCCCAATTGTCATGCCAGAACCCCCATATTGTTGTACAGGAGACTGTACATTGTCATATGAGTATTGTCAGAAAAATAAGCAAAGAGTCAATTCTGGTGTCAACTATTGTATGAGCTTTTTCAATTATCGTGCTAAACCCAACCCAGACTCATATGAGCCTAGAGAAACTTGTATCAGAGTTTTATCAAAGTTGCTAGAAACCTCCAAAATTTGTCAGAAATCCAATTTTTACAACCAAATTCTAGATTCTATCAAAATATTCACCGTGTCAGGAACAAAGCCATGATGAAACAGATACATGCTATGCAAGTCAAGTTAAACAATATGGAAAAAGAGAAAGAACCTAAAGAATTTTCTATGGAGGCTCTCTATGTAATGACCCTAATAGGCTCTTACTTAGTTTGTTCCAAAGTTCCCCTTTTAGGGGTTTGAAATGTACATAGGAATGGTACTTTTTTAGGTTTCAAGCTAAGAGAATGTTAGTTCTCAATAACTATCATATGTCATCATATTTAGAATAATACATACTTAAGCCTCAATACTTTAATCCTCTCCTAATCAATAACCCTAAGGTGGATGGTAGAATTAATGTACTCGAGTAGAAACAGTCTCCAAGGGGCTCCCTCATGAACATAGCCCATTTTGGAAATCTTGTCCTCAATGTGACCGGTTACTCTCCCCTTCACAAAATCCCTATCCACTTAGTTGTATTAGTGAGTGATTAAAGAATTAACTAAGTATAAATTATTATCTTTATATCATAAATATATGTTAGATGTAATGCTTTTGAATAAGCATCCAAGTTCATAATATATTTAGAAATTAACATGTTTAAGTCTCGATTCCTTACTTTTCCATAAAACTTAACCCTGGGGAGACCATGAATTTACTTGTTGTATGGAACTTGGCACCAATACATTCTATGGATTTACTCTGCGTTTCCCTACACAACATCATCTATCAACTCTTAGGGATTAGAACAATAAGTCACTATTTGTGTTCATGTGCAAGGTTGCTTTGTCCCTTTCTCATTGTTTGAAGATGATTGCTTGCTCCCTTGATTGCTATCTTGCATGCCTGATATCTACTTGGTTATTTAAAATGAAGACCCAAGACAAATTGCTACATAGATCTTCAAACCTAGACAAAGAAATTTGCAAACAACTTGATATTGAAAAACACTAAACACTGAAAAATTGTAAAATCTGAAGCAAAAATCCTTTCTAGTGTCAGAAGTCATCCTGAAGGTCCAAAACTTGTACGATTTTTCCCAACTATCATGCCAGAACCCCCATATTGTCATACGGGAGACTATACATTGTCGTACATGTATTGTAAAAAAAATAGCAAAGAGTCAATTTTGGTGTCAACTATCCTACGAGCTTTGTCAATTGTCATCCCAGACCCAGTCTAGACTCGTACGAGCCTGGAGAAACTTGTATTAGAGTTTTATCAAAGTTTCCAGAAACATCTAAAATTTGTCAGAAATCTAATTTTTACAGCCAAATTCTAGATTCTGTCAAAATATTCACTGTGTTAGGAATGGATCCATGATGAAATAGATAAATGCTATGCAAGTCAAGTTAGACAAGATGGAAAAAGAGAAAGAACCTAAAGAATTTTCTATGGAGGTTCTCTACCCCTTTCCATTTGATAAAAACTTGTACATGCCACCATTCCCAAAAAGAGTGGAGATACCAAAATATGATAAGTATGATGGAAACTCTGATCCCCAAGATCATGTTAGAGAATTCTATACTCAATCTATGGAGTTCATGCATGAACCAACCTACCTGATGTGTCTTTTCTCTCAATCTCTGGGAGGAGTAGCCATTCATTGGTTCTCTAAAATGCCTCCAACAATCAAAAATTTTGAGGAGTTGATCAAACTATTCTACCAACAATACTCCTACAATATTCAACATCTAGTTACTATGATCGATATCTACAATCTGAAATGAAAGACAAGTGAACCCTCCCTGAATTTCCTCAAATGATGGAGGAAGAATTTTTCAATCTATGCTCGATCTATTCCAAAAATTGAAAAACTCAAGATCTTCATAAAAAATCTAATTCCAGAACTCAATTATCATTTGTAAATGCAAAATCATACTTCTTTTGAGCAAATGGTAGAAAATTCCATAAAAATTGAAAATGTTCTTTCTCGTAAGGGAGACATATCAATTAACAAAGATAACAAGTATGAATCTAGTTCTAGTTACAACAACAAAGACAAAGTCAAATTTTGGAATAAGAACAAGAATGTTGTATAGATGGTGTTTTTTATCACATCAGTGCTCCATCAAAGGCACCTGCATTCAATCTCACCATGGGCACTCAAGCCATAAAAGCTTCTAAACAAAAGGCATCTAAACTGACTAAAAAGTCTAATGACTATAAACCCTGGGTTACAAAACCAAAGCGCGAGTTTACTCCTTTGGGTGAGTCCTTAGAATCTACCATGAAAACACTATTGGCAAACAAAATCATCACATTGCTTGAGATAAAACCATATAATCCTGAAGTTAAACCTAAATGGTGGAAAGAGACCGATTTTTGTGACTTCCATATAAAAAAAGGTCATAAAACCAATAACTGCATGCACTTAAAACATCTCATTCAAGACAAAATTGATGAAGGAGAAATTGTAATTGACAATCACAAAACCAATAATGATCATACAACATTCACGAAGCCATTTTTGAAGCATAATCAAGGAGATTCACTTTCTAAGCCTAACATGGGTGATAAAGTCAATTATGCCTACTTTGGAAACAATGATGTCATCAACATGGTTGAACCATGCCTATCTAAAAATTGCAATGTCATCACTATAATAAAAAGAGATAGAGATAATTAATTAGCAAATACAGTAACTCGATCACAAGCTCAGGTACATCTACAAGGACAAAACTCAGGTTCATCAAATGCCCCTAAGATGCCTTTCAATCTTTCATCTTCTTCTAAATAGAGGGCTACCTCAAAATCATCAAATCCTAAAGAGATGAGGCCGGCATCATACAGTATTGTCCATCAACTTCAGCATACCAATGCAAAAATATCTGTGTTTGAGTTGCTTTGGATATCTTCTACTCATAGGGCTATTCTAGATAAAGCTCTACTTGGTTCCAATGTTACTGACAATCTCGATCTAGACAGATTTCAGACTATGGTTGCTCATCTAACATACCCCTAGTATATCTCCTTTTCAGAGGAAGATGAAAATTCACTGAGTCATCCACATAACCAGCCCTTGCACATTGAAGTCTTGATCCAAAATTTTCATGTCAAATGTGTATTGATAGATGGAGGCATTGATCTATTCCTACAAATTGATCACACAATTGGGATTATCAAAAGATGCTATTGATCCTAAAAAGAAGATAACCATAAAAGAATATGATGAGCCAGAAAGATCTTCCAAAGGAACAATTTTCCTACCTATCAGAAGAGGACCAGTTATCAAAGACATCATCTGTCAAGTTCTAGAGCTTCCATTGGCTTACAACGTTCTTCTAGGGAGACCTTAGATACATGAAATGAAAGATATTCCATCAACATACCATCAATGTGTGAAGTTTCCTTATGATGGAGTAGAGGTAACAATTCTAGCTGACATATCTACATCTTGCAATGCTTTGAAAGATAGTGCTAACAAACTTGTTCCACATAATAGAGAATCTTTCCTCAAGCAAACATATATTGCATCAACATCCAAGATGGAAGACATTTCCAAAGAAGTCAAAATCAAGGACACAAGCATCGGAGAATATACTATGGAACCGGTCTTATCTCTCACATCTCTCCCATTGTCCCCAAAATCTTATGGACTATTAAGAATGAATGCTAAGTGTTTGGCAGCCATTCTGTAGCAGTTGTTATTGCATTCATGACTATGATTTTCATTGATGTCAACACAGTGATTTACTGAAGACTTGTAGAGAAGAAGATAGAGTTTGGATTAGCGCATGTGGGTTATTGTAGTTGGAGCTATGCAACATTGAGGATATACTCTTTGATATGTCATATGTCTATGGTTAAGAGAATAGAAATTAATTCTTTAATTCATGGAAGTTATGATCATTTTGGTGGAAGCAATGTTCAAGTAATGTTCCCGAGTAGAGGTTTGTGGAAATCGGATGATATCTCCTAATTGGGATGGAATCTAGTTTTGCATAGTTAAAGGGAATTTGGAGACACATTTATAGTGATGTGGATGATAGCATAGACTTTGAGGTCACACTAGTGAAGATTTATTATATTTGGAAGTAGATAGTTTTATGTAATTTTGGTGTAGTGTGTGGAAACTTTTATTTTGTAATTGTATGCTGACTCATTTGTAATTATTTGAGTGTGGTATAAAGGAAGGAATGTATTTCCTTGTTGTAATGTAGTTGTAGTGATGATATGTGATGCTGTATGCATGAAGTGAAGAAAAGAGCTAAGTATGAAAGTGAATCTGTGAAGGAAGACATGCGAAGTACAGAGATCTGAAATTGAGATCTGATGTAATAGTGAGTGTAGTTTGGCATAGTTAGAGAAGAGGTAACATATTATTCTATTGAGTAATGCAAAGTTTATTTGGATAGTGTATTCAGTGATATTACCCTGAAGCTGTTTGGGCAGTGGGTCCTTCTGTCTTCCGTAACTCTTAATCGGGTTAGAATCTTTTAACAGGGATTCAAAATATCCTAATAGGGATTCATATGTACTGAATGTATTTCATAAGACTCCTAACAGAGTCCATCCTCTCATAAGGAATATTCATATTAGTGCATCTTTTGTGGGCATCATTCCCACTGGGGTTTACTCTTTGATAAAGAGGTTCCCTAGTCAACATATCTTGTGTCATTGTGTTATTGTGTATGAATATCTTTCTATGGTTGGTAATTATATTGCTTATATGTTTTAATGTTGTTGAAGATGATAAAATTTATAATTATCTAATAATTGATTCATCCCCCCCCCCTCTCAGTTACCTTGGTGGACTTTACTTTCTAATAATTGGTATCAGAGCAGTAGGTGCTTGAAGAAGAAGTTTAATAACTTAAGGAGATTGATGGTGAATTTCAAGAAAGAAAGCCCTAAGTTTGATGGAATAAATTTTGATAGCTGGAAAGAAAAGATGAAGACACACCTATTATGTTTAGGACCAGGTTATTGGTTGATTACAAAGAATAATAAGACTATCATTGAAGAAGAAAATCTTGAAACATGTACTATGGAAGAGAGAGATCTATTCATGTGTAACATACTTGCAAGAGAAGCACTTTTAATAGCACTACTAAAGAATGAGTATAGTCAGGTAAAATATTTAAAAAAATCTCATGAAATTTGGAATGCTTTAGACTCTACTTTTGAAGGTGATGAACATGCAAAAAGAGTTAGATTACATAATTGGATATGTGCATTTGAAGATATAAGAATGTTGGAAGATGAATCTGTTAGAAGTTATATTGGTAGAATGTCAAAGATCATTTCAGGTATAAAATCTTGTGGAGGAACAAAGACAGAGAATGAAGTGATATGGAAAATTCTAAGGACATTGAATCTTGTATTTAAGCAGACAAAATAGATGATTGAACAAGTGATACCTTGTACAACAAAATTTACAAGAGAGACTCTTCTTGGAAGGTTGGAAGCAACAGAAATGAACCTAAGATTATTAGGAGACTTACCTAGAATGGAGACAACATTCAATGCTCTTAGTGTTCACCCTAATTTGTCAAGAAGCATTAGTGTGAGTGGAGATTATGCTGGTAGCAATAGATCTAGAAATGAAGAAGACAAGAAGATTGAAGAAGGTATTACCTTGCTTGTGAAAAGAGAACCAGACAGTAAGAAATTTTTTAAATGTTGGACTTGTCAAGAATATGGTCATTTTGCATCTAAATGTCCTAAGAGAGTTAAAAAGTATAGAAGAAATTTCAAACCTAGAAGATCTAAGGAATGTTATTATGCTAATTATGAAGATCTTGAATCTATTATAGAAATAACTTTAAGTGAAAGTGACATTGAAAATAATGATGACATAGGATTTGTAGCAATTAAAGAAGAAAATCCTAAATCTGATGTTAAGGAAGAAAAAGCCTTAGTTTCTCAAGTTGAAAAGAAAGTTGATTGGATTATAGACATTGGTTGTTCACATCATATGACTAGAGACATGAAAAAGTTCATAAAGTTGAATGAATATGATGGTGGAGTTGTTAGAGTTGGAAACAATACACCTTGTTTGATTAAAGGTATAGGATCTATTACTCTTGATGGAAAGACTAATATTGATGATGTTTATTTTGTGGATGGATTGAAACATAATATTTTGAGTGCTGGACAGTTAGTTGATAAGGGATATCAAGTTTGGTTTATTGAGAAAACTTGTATGATAAAGGTTAAAGATGGAAATCTAATTGGAACTGGATCTAGAACCCGAGGTAATGTATTTCAATTGAACCCTACTGAGATGAAATGTTTGATTACAAAGATTGATGACAGTTGGTTATGGCATAGAAGGTTTTGTCATATAAACTTTGATAACATTGTGAAAGTAAGTACTACACTTGCAGTAAGAGATTTACCTAGAATTATGAAGCCTACTAACATGATTTGCAAAGAATGTGTAATGGCTAAACAAAAGAGAAGTTCTTTTCCTAGTAAGAAGTTTACATCTATAGAGAAGCTAGAAATTGTTCATATAGATTTGAGTGGTCCTACCAGGACTAGAGGATTCTGTGGAGAAAGGTATTTTATGATTCTTGTTGATGATTTTACAAGAATGATGTGGATTGCATTTCTTAAAGAAAAATCTGAAGCATTTGATAAGTTTAAGATTGTTAAGAATAAAGTTGAGAATGAATCTAGAATGAAGATTAAATATTTAAGATCTGATAGAGGTGGGGAATTTACTTCTAGAGAGTTTAACAACTTTTGTGAAGAAAATGGCATTAAAAGATAGTATTCAGGCCCTAGAACACCTAAACAAAATGACATTGTAGAAAGAAGGAATGGATCAGTGACTGAAGCAGCAAGAGCTATGTTGTTTGAAAATAATTTTGCAAAGATATTCTGGAGAGAAGCAGTGAACACAGTAGTATATACAATGAACAGACTACAAATCAGAGCAGACATAGACAAGACACCTTATGAATTATGGTTTGGACATGCACCTTCAGTTAAGTATTTTAGAATTTTTGGAAGCAAATGTTATATAAAGAGAGACGATGATATAGGAAAGTTTGATCCTAGAAGTGATGAAGGTATATTTCTTGGATATTCTTTGAAAATAAAAGCATATAGATGTTTCAATAAAAGAACTAAGAATATTGTTGAGAGCGCAAATGTTAAAGTTGATGAAAAGTTCAAAATTCAGGAAAGAATGCTTGATTATGAATCTGATGAAGAAAATCATTCTAAACCTAACACTGGAACTATTGAATTGTTTTATGAAACTGACAGTGATTTGTTGAATGAAAGCCACAGTGAAGTTATTGAAGAACCTACATCTGAAGAGAGATCTAAGACAGTGATACCTAGCAAGAGTTTGTTAAGGAATCATTCTTTTGAACAGATTATTGGGAGCATCAAAAGAGGAGTTCTTACTCGAAATAAGGCACAAGAACAGTTATGTTTGATTTCTCAAATTGAACCTAAGACTACTAATGAAGCTTGTCAAGATGAAAGTTGGACTAATGCTATGTAAGAAGAATAAGATCAGATTGAAAAGAACAAGACATGGGAATTGGTCCCTAGACCTAAAGACAAGAATGTTATTGGAACTAAATGGGTATTTAGAAACAAGATGAATGAACAAGGAGAAGTAGTAAGAAACAAAGCAAGATTGGTATGTAAGGGTTACTCACAACAAGAAGGAATTGACTATGAAGAAACCTTTTCACCTATTGCAAGAATTAAAGCAGTAAGAATATTTTTGGCATATGCAGCTTACAAGAAATTCAAAGTGTATTAGATGGATGTGAAGTCAACATTTCTGAATGGAGAATTGGAAGAAGAAGTCTACATTGAGCAGCTTGAAGGTTTTCCTTTAACTCAAGAAGGAGACATGGTATGTAAATTAAAGAAAGCTTTATATGGACTTAAACAAGCACCTTGAACTTGGTATGTAAGACTGGATACATATTTGTTAAAGTTGGGATTTATAAAAGGCATTGTTGATCACAATCTTTACACAAAAGAAATTGAATTTGGTTTGTTAGTTATAGTTATTTTGTTGATGACATTATCTTTGGAGGAGAAGATGAAGCTAGTGACAAATGTGCTGATAAAATGAAGACTAAATTTGAAATGAGTATGATTGGTGAAATGAAATACTTTTTGGGATTATAGATAAAAAAAAACAATGATGGTATCTTTGTAAGTCAGACAAAGTACTTGAATGACTTGTTGAAAAGATTTGGAATGGAGGATTGTAAACTAGTTGGAACACCTATGGTGACTAGAAATAAGTTATCTAGCACAGATGAGACTCCTACAATAGAATAGAAGAAATACAGATCTATGATTGGAGGATTGTAGTATTTGACTCATACAAGACCTGATATAGCACATTCAATTGGAATTGTAGCAAGATTTCAAGCTGAACCTAGAGAATCACATTTTACAGTAGTAAAGAGGATACTGAGATATTTAAGAGGCACAATGGACTATGGTTTATGGTATGAAAAATATGATGATTTTACCCTATGTGCATATACAGCTGCTGATTAGGGAGGCAGTGCTGATGATAAGAAAAGCACCAGTGGTGGAGCATTTTTCCTTGGAGGAAGATTAGTTTCTTGGCTAAGAAAGAAGCAGAATTGTATCTCACAAAGCACAGTAGAAGAAGAATATGTAGCAACAGCAAACAATTGTAACTAGATAATTTGGATGAAGCAGATGCTGAAGGATATTGGAATAAAATCTATTGAACCTATTGTTATACATTGTGATAACACTAGTACAGTGAGTATGTCTAAGAATCCTATATTACATTCTAAGACAAATCATATAGACATTAAGTATCATGTTGTAAGAGAGAAATTTTTTGAGAAAGAAGTCAGACTTGAGTACATAAGTACAAAGGAGCAGATAGAAGATATATTCACAAAGCCTTTGCCTAAGGATACATTTGAGTATCTAAGAGGTATGCTTGGGGTTATTCCCTAACCTACTTTTGAGAAGTGATGTAGTTGGTTGCATCCATCCAGTGGTATATGAGCCCTATCTTTCTTCTGGACTAGATGTTGGTACTTCCTCTATGGGGGAGTATATGTATCTGAGCTAAGTCATGAGGACTCTAGTAAATGTATTTTTTGAAAAGTGTCTTTTGACATTGAGTTGTTGTTGACTTAGTGATGAAATTCCTATCATTGGTGTCAATGGGGGAGAAGTATGCATGAAAAATAATATGAGACATTTGTTGGAGAGAACTGAACAGGATAATGAAGCAAGATTTGATTGATGAAGAGGATTTGAAGAAGTAGTGTTGTAGTATTGGATTTTTGGAACATTGGATGTTTTTCATCTATGTTGCCTTCAATTCCAATGGGGGAGATTGTTAGGAATGAATGCTAAGTTTTTGGTATCCATTCTATATCAGTTGTTGTTGCATTCATGACTATGACTATCATTGATGTCAACACAATGATTTACCAAAGACTTGCAGAGAAGTAGAGAGAGTTTGGATTAGCACATGTGGGTTATTGTAGTTGGAGCTATGAAAAATTGAGGATATACTCTTTGATATGTCATATGTCTATGGTTAATAACGTAGAAAATAATTATTTGATTCATGGAAGTTATGATCATTTTGGTGGAAGCAGTGTTCAGGCAGTGTTCCTGAGTAGAGGTTTGTGGAAATCAGATGATATCTCCTAATTGGGATGGAAGCTAGTTTTTCATAGTTAAAGGGAAGTTGGAGAAACATTTATAGTGACATGGATGATAGTGTAGACTTTGAGGTCGCAGGAGTGAAGATTTATTGTATTTGGAAGTGGACAATTTTATGTAATTTTGGTGTGGCGTGTATAAACTTTTATTTTGTAATTGTATGCCAACTCATTTGTAATTATTTGGGTGTGGTATAAAGGAAGGAATGTATTTCCTTGTTTTAATGTAGTTTTAGTGATGATATGTGATGATGTATGCATGAAGTGAAGAAAAGAGCTAAGTATGAAAGTGAATTTGTGAAGGAAGACATGCGAAGTACAGAGATCTAAAATTGAGATATGATGTAATAGTGAGTGAATTTTGGCACAATCAGAGAAGAGGTAACATATTATTCTATTGAGTAATGCAAAGATTATTTGGATAGTGTGTTTAGTGATCTTACCCTGAAGCTGTTTGGGTAGTGGGTCCTTCTATCTTCCATAACTCTTAACTGGGTTAGAATCTTTTAACAAGGATTCAAAATCTCCTAACAGGGATTCATATGTACTAAATTTATTTCATAAGACTCCTAATAGAGTCCATCCTCTCACAAGTAATATTCATATTAGTGCATCTTTTGTGGGCATCATTCCCATTGGGGTTTACTCTTTGATCAAGAGGTTCCCTAGTCAACATATCTTGTGTCATTGTGTTATTGTGTATGAATATCTTTCTATGGTTGGTAATTATATTGCTTATATGTTTTAATGCTGTTGAAGATGATAAAAGTTATAATTATCTGATAACTGATTCACCCAGCCCCCCCTCTCAGTTATCTCAGTGGACTTTACTTTCTAACATGGAAAACCTTTAGACAAGGTGAAACCTACAGCTAAAGAATCTTAGGTCATATTTAATGGAATTTTTATCACATAAATAGTGTCAAAACAATAATATGATGAGGAAGAAGCTATATTATCATGGTTATACAAAGATGAGTCTCAATCCCAGACAGTTCATAAATGTGACTCTAAAATACCTAAAACCCCTATTGAATCTTATGGACCAGGTCACAAACTTATGTCTAAAATGGGATACACTGGAAAAGGACCTCTAGGAACAAGAGGCAAAGGCATTATAAAACTAGTTGAACACTATAGAATGATGACCAAAGATACTATAGGCTTGGGATATCAAAAGAAGCCTTTTCATCTCAACAAAAATTCTTCACATGTCTTAGAGGTGATTAAACCATCAACAACAACTCAGCTAGAGGAAGAAACAACACAATCAGATAGTGATGATTCATAAACCATTGATCTTGTTCCTTATGAATGTTTACCTCAAGAAATACTAGATCTTCTTAAAGATGAAGGAAAAATGAAGGAGAATATCAATGTGGTAGATACACAAGAACCTACTACTAAACAAGAAGAAGGTAAACCTACCACAATAGCTAAAAACTTGGGATACAATAGTGATTTTCAAACAGACTCCCATGAATATGAATTCCACTCAAAATCTAAAGGCAATCCTACTTGGGGGATTTGTCCTAATTTTTCACATGTTCTCAGATTTCCCAGAGATCCAGATGAAGAATCAAATGACTATGAATGGGGAGTTATTTTAGAAGAAGATGAGCTTATCAGTGAAAAACACATTAATGTTATTCACCAATATTCACCTAAAACTGATGTGAGTCTAGAGAAAAATGATGAACTCAGTGAGTCTGATTCACCTATGGCTGAAGTGGAATCCAATAATGACATTGAGACTATTCATGAATTGGACATTCTGAGTAGTAATATCACCTTTGAATTTAAGATTTGAGTTAGGACCAATGATGACAACACCATATGTGTGAACACCATCTCCCAATCCTCCCCTACATTGACTATCCAACATCCAAAGCTTATCGACCAAATGTCTACCGATGTGAGCCAAGAGATCCATACCTTTCCAAATGACTATGCTCTTGCCTACTACCTCAATGCATTGGAACTTGACTTCCATTAGTGAACCTAGTGTTAGCATGATAGAGTCAGATATAAAATATCTCAGTTAGAAGAAAAAAAAAAAAGAGATTTCTGAGGGTGAAAACCACTTTGTGGCAATCTTAGAACCTAAAATAGTAAAAACTAAAGATGTATCTGAAAGTGAAAACCTCTCTGAGGCACCTAAGGATGAGATATTTGATGTCCTTTTGAGTCATCTATAGGAAAGATCTCCAGTATTGATAGAACCCACTCAATCTATCAACTTGGGTATAGCAGAGGACCCACAAATGATTCATATAGCACAATCCCTATGAGAAGAAGAGAAACAAGCATTCACTAATTTTTTGACAAAAAAGAATATCAAATTTGCATGGAAGTATTCAGATATGGTAGGGTTAGATCCAAATTTGATAATGCATCATCTTTCTATAGCTCCAAGAGTCAAACCTATTAAATAGAAATTGCGAAAGATGCATCCACATGTTGCACTCCTAGTCAAAGCTGAGCTAGAAAAGTTACTAAAAGCCAGATTTATCTGAGTTATTGATTATGCTAAATGGATCTCTAGCATTGTTCTAGTATCAAAACTTGAAAAATCTATTAGAGTATGCATAGACTTTAGAGATGTAAATAAAGCATGCCCTAAGGGTGACCTTCCACTACCAAACATTGATATGATAGTGGATATGACTACAGGCTTCTAAATGTATTCTTTAATGGATGGTTTCTCAAGATAAAACCAAAGCAAAATTTCTCTAGAAGATCACAAGAAAACAACTTTTACATGTGCATGGGGTACTTTTTGTTGGAATTTCATGGCATTTGGTCTTAAGAATGCCGGTGCTACATATCAATGGGCTATGACATCTATCTTTCATGACATGCTGCATTGAACTACATGGAAGACTATGTTGATGACACCTTAGCTAAGTCTATGTTAAGATCAGAACATTTGAATGATTTGAGAAAAATACTGTATAGAATGGAGAAGTTTAATCTCAGACCGAACCTTAAAAAGTGTTTGGTGTTACTTCTAGAAAGCTCCTAGGCTATTTTGTTTCAAACAAGGGCATTGAAGTAGATCCTACTAAAGTCAAAGCTATCATAGAGATGCAACCTCCTAAAAATATCAGTCAAATGAGAACCTTACAAGGAAGGGTGCAATCAATCAGACATTTCATATCTTAGTTAGCAGATATATCACAAAGTTTCACAAAGACATTACATAAAGGTGTGACTTTTACATGGAATGAGGAGTGTGAAAACAAATTTAATCACATCAGGAAATATCTATCAAATCCTCCTATTTTGATACTTCCTATTCAATGGAAGCCATGGATTTTGTATGTCTCCACCATAGATACATCACTCAGGGCATTACTAGCTCAACATGATGAAAAAAAAAAAGAGAGAGCTATCTACTATATCAACAGAACATTGGTAGCTTATGAGAAGAACTATTCCATGATAGAAAAGGTGTGTCTAGCTATCATCTTTGCATCATAGAAGCTGAGACACTACATGTTAGCTCATACTACATAATTGATAGCTAAGATAGATCCATTGAAATACTTATTGAGTAAAGCTGCCCTCACAGGTAGACTAGCTAAATGGGTGATGCTATTGAGTGAATTTGACATAGAATATGTTGAAAGGAAAGCTATCAAAGGATAAGTCATTGCAAATCAGTTGGCTAAAGCACCAATGTTTGATGATACACCATTACAGATGGAATTTCCTAATTCATCCATCATGCACATATCTTCTAGGACTTGGCATCTTTTCTTTGATGGATCTTACACATAGAATGGATCTGGAGCAGGCATATTATTCATAACACCACAAGGTTACTCAATACCTAAAGCATTCAAAATAAAATTTACTTGCACAAACAATATTGTTGAATACGAAGCTCTACTTAATGGCATGAAGATAGAAATTGAGTGGCGAGTGAAACAATTACATATTCATGGAGGCTCACAATTAGTCATACACCAAGTAAATGATGTGTACCAGACAAAAGATGAGAAACTTGTTCCATACAAATGCATGGTAGATGACTTAAAGAAATATTCCATATCTATCACATTTGAGAAGATTTATATAATGGAGAACAAGGCTACTAATGCTATGGCAACACTATCATCTCTACTACAGCAGCCCAAACATGAGCTACATTATGAGTTCCTGGTGGAAGCATTGCCATTCCCTGCATATGATTCCCCTGAAACTCACATGATCTGCATTGTTGTTAGTCATGACTCTTTTAGATAAAAATACCTTTTATCCTACCTTCAAGACAAAATCATCCCTGATACTTTCAACCACCATGAGAAATGATACCTTATTTGAAATTCATCATGATATGTCATCATTGGTAATGATCTATACAAACGGAGTCTATTAGGAATAGTCCCAAGAGATAATTGAGAGGGGGGGTGAATCAGTTATCTACAAGTTTCAATTCTTTATCCAATTAAGTATACATAAACTTTAAGCTTAAATACAATGAAAGAACACTTGAACACAACACCAATAGTTTGGTTATGGGGAAACCCAAATAGGTAAAAACCCTGGTGGGAATTGACACCAACTAATAAATTGCACTAGTGTATAATGATCCTTGTTAGAAGATCTTGCAACCCTGTTAGGATTTGATCTTTACAATGCAATAAGTATAGTGACCTAGTCAAAGGTTTGACCCTATTAGGAGTCTTTTATGATTGACCCTGTTAGGGGTGAGGATGCACTGTTCAAGAGCTCACTGCTCAAAGGGGTGAAGGCTGCAACCTTTTGAATAATAGATACACACTATATTTGTATCTTGGTGAACTGTGAGGTAGACTTTCTATCTTGATCAATTCCAATAAATATCATATAATCTTTACTTGGTCACATAGACCTTCTTTTGATGGCTCAACACTTTGCACTCTCTTCTTTGCTCTTCTCTTTCAACTCTAAACCATGTCTTAGCAATCACAAATGAATGCCTATAAATATCTTCTCTCTAAATGAAATAATCAATTCATCCTATTAGAACCACCTTGAAATCATATTAGAGAAACAATGAAACTCTCCAATAACTTCTCTGTTGGCTCTATTAAGCACACAAAAAAATTTGGAACCTGTCCAAATTAATAAATGTAGACGCACACTACATATTGTCAACTCTACCAAATTAACTGATACTTTCTTCTAAAGCTAAATTACATCATGCACTCTTAACCAAACCTTCTTAACTCTTCTCTAATCATGAATCCAAGCATGCATACTGAAATGATATGCACAACTCTTGTACCAGTACAATCTCTATCGGCTCTTCTGGATAAACACATGAAACTGTAACTGGTGAGTAACGACTACATGACTTCACTTATACTACACACCAGACTCTGTGTCCATGAATATAAAATCACTAACATGTCTCCATCACATATCCAATCATGCAAGGCTCCATGATAACTATACGGACAATCACACACAGAACATTAAATGTAACTCTGTCAAGAACACTATTGACACAAGCTGCTGCATAACTGTCTGTATAAAAAAATTAACCTCTATGTCCATGATATCATGCTGATAAAATGTCCATGCTACATATACTCAAATCTTACTAAATAAGTCTTCCACATGTGCTACTTACCATATGTTGTAATCAATGGTAAACATACAGTCGGCACTAGCTTGCTGGAAAATCTCCAAAAATCTCCCCCTTTGGCATTGATGGCAACATATGGAATGAAAAACACCACCAATCAAATGAAAAATTATTTTATAACATTCTCCATTTCCTCATCAAAACTCCCCCAAGGATGAATCCTCCATCTACTACAATATTCTTTAATATTCTCTATTTCTTCAACTGAATTGCTTCCATGACTAAATACTTCTCCCTCTTGCTGCTACATATTACTCCTCCTTAATTCTGTATGTACTCACATTTTAATGCTATTTTTCATGACTATATACTAATCCCCCTTTAACATCAATGGAAAAGGGTGCCAAACATTTAAGCTCCGGTAATACTCTTGAAGTAGAGTAGTCAACCATCCATTAGTCATTGAGGACTGATGCTCTTTCCACTTTTTCTAGGTAGAATCAGGGAAGGGATTTACTCCCAACGTCTCCCTAAGATACTCAAAAGTATCCTTTGGTAAGGGCTTTGTGAATATATCTACTAGTTGTTCATTTGTACTCACATAATCTTATCTGACTTCTTTCTCTACCACTTTCTCTCTTAGGAAGTGATACTTAATCTCTACGTACTTTTTTTTTGCATGCATCACATGATTCTTTGACATGTTGACAGTGTGAGTCTTATCACAATGAATAACAATAGGATAATAAATTTGAATTCTAAAATACTTTATCATCTGCTTGATCCAAACAATTGTAGAATAATTCAAGGCTATTGCAACATACTCTACTTCTGCTGTTGACTAAGAGATACAATTCTACTTCTTGCTTGTCCAAGTGGCAAGTCTATCACCAAGAAATAATGCTTCTCCTAATGTACTCTTTCTATCATCCAAGCATCCTACCCAATCTGCATCTGTATACACCAAGAAATACTGCTCCTCCTAATGTACTCTTTCTATCTTCCATGCATGATACTTACCATATGTTGTCATTAATGAAAAACATACAGTCAACACTAGCTTGTTGGAAAATTTCCAACAAAGTCTAGATGGTACACTTCTTAAGTGTTTAGAAGGTGAAGAGTCTCAATGTGCATTAGAGGAATTCCATGATAGTATATGTGGATCACATTCCAATGGTTTAACACTAGCTCAAAAACTTATTAGGGTTGGGTACTATTGGCCTAAAATGGAAAAAAGGCTATCAAATATGCAAAGAATTGTCAAAAGTGCAAAGTACATGGGAACTTGATTCATACAATAGGGAGAGATATTATTCCCTTTACTACACAATGGCCTTTTCAACAATGGGCATTTGATCTCATTGGAGCTATATATCCGCATTCTTCCAATGGACATACCCATATCATTACAACTATAGATTACTTTACCAAATGGGTAGAAGAAGTTCCTTTGACTCAAGCAATTAGCAATGTTCATTCTAAACTATATCATTTGTCGGTATGGAATCCCATGTTCTATAGTCATAGATAATGTTGGACAATTCAAGAACAAGGACTTAGATTCCTTATGCTCAAAATTCAAGACAACACAACATTGGTCATCCATATACTATCTTGAAGGGAATGGGAAAGTAGTAGCATCAAACAAGAATCTGTTGAAAATCCTACATCACACAGTTAATATAACAAGAAGAGACTGGCATCTCATGATCAATCTAGCTCTTTGGGCCTACAAAACAAGTATTAGAATTCCCACTGGGGCTACACCATTCACTTTAGTTTATGGGTCTGAAGTGGTACTACCTATTGAGGTTGAAATCAAATCACTAAGAATCAAAATGCATGGTCTAGTAACTGATGATGACTATAGAGTGTCTAGGTTGCAAGAACTTGAGCTACTAGATGAGCGTAGATAAGAAGCATATGATCATCTTAGAGTATATCAGAAAAGAATGTCTAGAGGCTACAACAAGAAAGTCAGACATAGAGAATTTCAGGTTGGCGATCTACTCTTGAGAGAAAATCCTAAAAATCAATCACATAGAGAACACAAGGGGAATTTTGAACCCAATTGGCTGGGTCCCTTTGTTATCACAGCTAATTTTGGCTCTAGATCATATCAACTCTCAACGACTAAAGGAGAACAACTCTGAGAACCAATCACCATTCTGCATCTAAATAAATTCTATGCCTAAGGCATTTAGTATTCAAAAATATCCTGAAAAAATCATAGAAATCAGAAAAAGTGCTAAAAAAATGATCATCCTAGTGAAAACCTAGCAATAGGCACCTTGATGTATCACAATAAATAAAATAAAATAAAATAAAATAAAAAGTACAAAAAAATTGAAATGATGAAAAATACAACAAAAGAAGAAAAAGGAAAAAGTGCCTTGGTGAAAACCTAGAAACATGCACCTTGGTAGCAAAAAATAGAATCTCTACCAAGATGGTGAAAACCTGGCAAACAGGGGCCACTTGTTCAAAAACACTCCATCTATCAGTGCAATCTTGGTCTTTCCTAGCTTTCTGTCTACTTTAGTTTGTATATATCTCTTGGTTTCCTTTCGCATCCTATTTTCAATAAAGTCAGTCTAAGTATCAATCCAACATAAGTGTATGTACCTTATCAAAGTTTCAACTTGGGGGCAATTAAAGTCATATCCTAAAATCCTTAGTATCTTCAGATGAGTCATATCCAGTCAAGATCCTTCCAAAGCTATGTCTGAGTTCGTCATTCTATCTCCTCACCAAAAAAGAATTTTTCAACATCAAACATCAACAAAAAACTAAAAACTATCATTGTGACATGTTTAAATCATCTTTGTATGCTTACTGATTCACATTGAGATTTTTGCATATTATGTTCCCTCAAGCTCTTCGATGATGCCCTTCATCGGATTTAGAGAGTGATGACTGGGGGCATAATCTTTTCTTTGTTTTCTGCTTTGAGTGAAAATCTAACAACTTTGGAAATTATGGATTGAATTGGTGTCCGCTATAAGTGCCTCCATCATGTCTTGGATGGCCATGTGTACCTTGACCATTGATACCTGGAGAATTCAAAGAAGTTTGATCTAACTTTATCTTTTTATTGATTTCTACTTCTCTATTGTGAAACACAAAAATATCCAAGGATGTGAATGATAAAGGGTCACTGCGAGTAAATTCACATAGAAAAAAAAATGATATCCTCTTCTTGGCATGTTTGCTCCACAAGGCATATTTAGGTCATCACAACGTTTATGTTCTGATGCTTATAAAAATTGCTATATCAAAATGGACATGATATTCACATCATCCTAGATTTTATGCCTTGATGCTTATATCTAAATCTAACATAATAAAACAAAAATCAATATTCATATGTCTATGGTTGTCTAACTAGTGGGCATTGTATTGATTTATTTGATGTTACCTAAAAGAGAAAAGAACAAAAAAATATTTAGTGATGAAAATGACTGACACATGATTAGTGAGTAAGTCCTAGGTCTTAGGTTTGCATTTCATTTTGTACTTTTCATGCTTGCATGATCTCACAATTTCACAAATCAACTTGAATGCTTAATGATTCTCCCAAAACTATCGCTAAACATGACACAAGGGCTGAGCTTTGTACGAAGGTTCCTTAAACTGAACCAGTAAACAGTCACCATCCTGGGTTACACATCCTTTTTGACAAATGACCAAGTACTTGTTTTCATCAATACCTGCAAAAAAATATATCATGTGTATCACTACATTTACATTACATGAACATTCCATACATCCATGTGCATACATAAAGCATAAACAGAATCATAAATTTTCATAATCCATAATCATTACATTGCATAAATCCATACATTTGAAAGAAATCATTGCATTGCATATTCTATACATGCTACACTACTCAAAGCATTCTAAACATTTTCATCACATGATATAATCATCATAACCAAAATGACAAGTACACATGAAGTCACAACCAAAATCAATCTCATATATATATCAAAAACTCAGAATAGTCAGAGGTGCACTATTGGCACAATATACAAAATAATGAGCTTATGTGAGCTATCAGATATGATTAGTATATGGACAAAATGACAAAAATCAAAGAACAACATGATTGATCAACTATCTGACTACTCCTTCACATCTGGTGGGGGTAGTGTAGGTGCATCTGGCAGTGGGTCATCCCGTGGTTCTCTAGCTCCCTTAGAAGCAATCATGTACTAAGAATATGTAGGCACTCTCTAGATAGTAGGTACAGTTGCATAATATGGAGAAACATAGTAAGAGGCTCGACTAGTCTAATGAATGACCTCAGCCTACAACCATCTCACGTTTGCCTCTCACTCTAGTCTCTGCCTCTCAGATTCTCTCAACTATACCTCCAATGTGGCACTCTACAATCTCAAATCCCTAATCTGTAGCCTGAGTCACCTAATAATATCCTGAGGTGTTTGCCTTAGTCCAGGATTTGCCTCCACTATCGGTACCTCTGAATGCTCCATAGGTTGATCACTAGCCTTTTCTTTGTGTACCTTGTGGCATCGAACCTCGACACCTAGATCAAAATCAAGATCAACCTGTGTCTCATTAGTACCTCCCACATCCTACTATGCTCCTAGGACATCCTCGACACTACCTACACTGCCCAGCTGACCACCCTCACCTCTAGTATATCTCCTCTAAAGAACTGTAGGTAGGCCTAATGTAGAACTCTAAGGGCAAGGTGGTCTCATCTATCTTTCTCCTCTCTGTGGAGTAATCACTGCTCTAGGCCTAGGTAGTGTAGGTTGCAAAACTAGTATCTGTACATCTCACCATCTCTAGCCTCTATCCATGGGTGCACTTGTCACATTTGTTGCCTCCTCCATAGTTGAAATCAGCTTAGTAAAATTAGAAAATCTCTACATACGATGCTCCACAAATCAAGCAATAAATGCATTAGTAACACCTACATCAACAACCTATGGCCTATAGTCCCAATGTCTTGACACATATCCAGTGTACTCCTGACTGCACAAGGCATAAGATATACAAGCTTCCAAACCCAACCCAAGCTCTCAAACCATTTGTGCATAAGTGGCATAATCCTTAGGTGCATCTTATATGATGCCATACTATCTCCATACCCTCGTGATGATAAATCTCTCTAAAAAAATGGTAGATCATCCTATCAGCACTTGACTCTGACATAAGTAATTGAATTGGACATGTACAACTAGCTAGGCCTCAATTTGTAAGTACAGCCTCCAAATAAAAAATGTCATGTCATCTAGGATACACCTCTAGTACTCAATTTGGCCCATTCAGACCTATGTGACATACTCAGAATATCTATATATCAGAGGCTCTTATGGCTACCTCTCCTCACTGCATATCGACTAACATATTGGGATGTGCTCCCAAGCTCAAATTTGTAGTACAAGTGGACCCAAAGAAAATGATTTAACCTCATAGTAAATAATCTCATGCATCTCACTAAACATATGTGCTAATAGAAAATGTCCCCATCCTAGTTTAGAAGGTGTATCCATTAGGTGTGCTACCATTGGGGCCCAGCCCATCAGAAGACCATTCTACTAACGGTTAAACATGATGGTCCCACTGATCATCCCTACTATGATGCACTCTAATCTATGAGTCTACCCATATCTCTATACCAAAGCCTCCCAGGAGATAGATTGTGCTAACTAATCATCATCACCAAACAAAGTCCTAAAGGCATGTAGACCAACATTCCCCACACTGATATAATCAAGATGAGGGCCATGAAATGGTATGCACAAAATCCTATACACATCCTCCGGCATCATAGTTGTAATACCCAAAAATGGGCTATAGGTTCATTAACCTCCTACATCTTCAAATCGAATGAAATCGACATCAAAGTCCTAACCTAAGGCACATTTGCAAATTATTTAATCCTAATTGATTATCCTAAATTTTGCATCAGGGAATATTCCTATTTATCCTAATTATCTTTAATTTAATGATTATTTGGTGATAAATCCTATTTATCCTAAAGTTTGATTAATTGAATATTCTAGATATTTAATTAATCAGATTTAATACCACCACTTAATTATTTAATTAAATTTAATTACATTTATTCCTAAATTGTATTATTTAATTCTGATAATAAAATCTAAAATCTCATGACTAATTGATTAAATTCTTATTTAATTAATTAATGTCAATTGCCAAATTTAATAATATAGCTTTTGAATAAAAGTTTGATTAAAATAATTGATTAACCCACAAATCAGTTAAGTTGAAGATAAATCACTTTATTTATTTAATTAATTCATGATTATTTGTCCACATTCAAAGAGCAGTTAAACTTTAAATCAGAAAATCAATTCAAGTTGTTATCTTTTCAAAACTCAACATCTATTTTGAGTTCAAAGTTGATCTAAACTTCTGATTTGAGTTAAAAAGTTGTTCTTGCATGATTTTGCATGATTTTATGAGTTATCTATTTCTAATTTCTTGTTAACTCAAAAATCAACCTAAGTTCATTAAGAGTGATTTATGACTTTTTCCATGCACCCTCAAGCCCTGGATTTCCATAAAATCAAGGCTCAGCTCTTTACAAATCATCCATAGAATTTGCATACTTACTCTGGCAAATTGACATTAGAGGAATCATCAAGCTTCTTGCGAATCAGCGTTTTGTGAGATCAATCTTGTTTTCAATTCATTCTAGTTTCATATTTCATATCATTGTTAGCTTAATTTGCATATCATTTCAATCCATTTAGATTAATTTATTATCAGTTTTTCTCATCTTATTGCATCAAAAATTAAAAAAATAGATTAATTTGCATTCATATTTTATTGCTTTCATCATTTAAATCCTTCGTTTAGGTGTTGCATTGTCACTGATCTCGGTCTAATCGAAGAATACCATACTCGCACCTACTAGAAGGTAATAAATCGCATGGTTAGCTATATTGTTCTTATTTGCATATTTTGATTTTTGCTAACCTCTAATGTTTTATTGAAGTGTTGTGTCTATAGCTAGGTACAAAATTCACACACACATTTTTGGCACCCACCGTGGGGCAACCCACCTTTACATGTTGGTTTTGATTTTTTTTTGGAGCTAAAACCCTAAAGTTTCAATGATTTAATTTTATCTAAAAAAAACATCTATTTTTGGTCTAAAATTATTTTTTTAGGTTGGAGACATATGAGGGAAGCTTCAATAAAAAATGCAGAATTTTCTGAGATGTTTTGAATTTTTAATAATTTTTTATTGATTTTCTAGAAAAAATTAATTCCTGATGCAAATCAGCATATTTTTTGGAAAGTTTTACATGTTTGGAAATCTCTTTAAATTATACAGGGGGTCCATTCTTTGTGTTTTAAATTTGGATGCAATATAATAGCTCAAATAGTCAATTTACAAAAACTGGTCTGTTTTGGTAAAATGGGTCTCTAGGGCACAAATGAAGAGATTTTTCTAAAAAATTTACATTTTTGGAAAGCTCTCTATTTTTTAGTAGGGGTCTCTATTTTTCATTTCTATTTTTGTGGCTGAAATCATATAAAAAAAATCAGATCTTGTTGACTAGGTCAATTGCAATAAAAAAATAAAATCTTGTGATGGCTATGCACTTATTTTACACCTGGTTCAATGAGTGATATGAGTTGTCATTTGGATTAGTTGTTGGTTATTATTTCTCCTAATAATTGATTTTCAGATCTAACCCTAGGGTTTTCATAAGTTGAATATACATTGCATATCTTGTTTGCTTGTTTTCTTGTCAGAGAGTTTGTGGCTTGCTTGCACGGGATTGCTTAACAAAGCTAAAAATCAGGTAAAATCTACTAATCACATTGTGAGGGAATTCAGGTATTCTACTACATCTGAAAACATTTCAATTTGGACATAAAATGAACATCTCACGTGTCTATCTTGAGTGCCTTTCCTGCTTTCATAAATCAGACTTCAATTTTTGGGCTATAAAACAAACAAAGATTTTCTTTTTGCATATCTATTACACATAGTAAATAGACCCTATGAAAACTATTTGTGGATGATCTTGAGAGATTGATATTCTTTCACTTTTTTATTCATGCGAAGATCCTCTTGACGAAGGATCCCCTTGTAGGTAGGGAAGGTACTGAGAAAGTCTCACGTTCTACTAGATTCATGAGTCTTCAACTTTTGATTGATACATTCTCTCTCCGGAGAGGTTGATAGATCATAAGTGGTTGATGTCATAGATCTTTTTGAGATAATCTTGGTCTTATCGTATCAGATTAATTTGTCTGCTTTGTCTTGGTGAAGTGAAGAGGTTAGGGGATTATGCTCTACTTCCTTTTTGGATAGTACCAGAAACCTAGATCCTTGAATCTGATCTAGTCCCCTATGGTATCTTTTGTGAGTCACCTTTAGAGAGGGTTAACCATAGTGGACATTCCCTTAATTGGGTCAATCACATGGACGAAACCTCAAGCGCTAATAGCCATTTTCACCATGGTAGCAGCAGCCGCTATATAAATGTCCTTATGGAGGAAATCTTCATAGGTGTGGTCTCTTGTTGGGCCGTCAGAACTCCCTAGTAGCTCTTGATTGATTAATTTTTCAAATTGTGTCAAAACCCCAATGCACCTAGATTGGAGTTCGCCCTCTTGAGATCACAAAAGTTGCAGAGTTAGACCATTACTACAAACCCTAGTGAGGCCAAATTTTTTTATTTTTCTAGGAATATGTGCATTATTGAAAAACTTTTTGGAACATACACAATTAGCACTTCTATGGATTAGCATAATAAGTCACTATTGCTTGTTCATACGCAAGGTTTCTTTTTCCCTTGTTAATTATTTTCAGATGATTTCTTGCTTCCCTTGCTTGCTATTTTTCGTGCTTGATATCTTCTTGGTTACTTGAGACAAAATTTTACACAGATCTTCAAAAATTGGATAAAAAATTTGTAAACAAACTGGTACTGAAAATTGAAAAATTGCAAATTTGAAGCAAAAATCCTTTCTAGTGTCAAAAGTCATCCTAAAATTTCAAAACTCATATCAAAGCCAAAGTCAAAGTTGTCAGAGATTGGTCAAATTTGTCAGAAATCTAATTTTACAGCCTATTTCCAAAATCTGTCAAACAAATTATTGTGTCAGGAATAGAGCAGAACCTATAACGAATACATTCATTTTCCTAAAGTGGTCACTTGAGTCTGATTTAGCCTTTTGATTTATCAATTTGAGTCTTTTTCATCTTGTGTCAAAACCTTGTCAAAATTATCTTCAAAATTCAATCATTTTACTAAATGACTAAGTGTTGTGAGCTCGTTCCCACCATTTGTTGGGTGTCTACCCACACTACTATGGCATAGTATCCTTCATTTATGTCTGATCTATTCTTTAATCACTTCAATCTTGACAAGGTTGTGTCATTTGATCTTCTAGAATCAATTCATTCTTCAGTTGTCTTCATCTTATTTTTTGGCTTCACCCAAGGTTAATGGTGGAAACTAGAGCTTTGGCACACAAGAAATCTGGAGAGGTATCCCATACAATACCTCTGAATAATCTCCAGGTCCCAATTCTTGAACAACTCTACAATTCTAGTCTTTACGAAGATGACGGTCTTGGCAATTTTTGATTGAAAACTAGTTACGTACCCCCTCCATCAACTCATGGAGGTAATCAAAAAACCCTACCTCAATCTAATCTAGGGAGCCCTAAAAATCCTAGCATGTCTCATGGAGGGACACATCATGGGTCTCAAGGACACCAATCTCAACACATTATGGATCAAGAACCTACACCTTCTGAAATTTTTTGATATCAAAATGATGATGACTTCAAAAGAATGATGAAACATTTCTTGAAGGAAGATAGAGAAGCATACTTTCTAGTGTTAGATCATCAAGGAGCTAAACTTCCTCCAAATTTTAATGTAGAAGATATCATTACACATGAGGAAGAAACTCCTATCATGACTATGATGAAACAGATGCATGCCATGCAAGTCAAACTTAACAAACTTGAGAAAGAAAAGGAACCTAAAGAGTTCTCCATGGAGGCTCTATGTCCTTTTCCATTTGATAAAGACTTGTACATGCTACCATTCCCTAAAAGAGTGGAGATGCCTAAATATGATAAGTATGATGGAAAGTCTGACCCTCAAGATCATGTTAGAGAATTTTGTACTCAATCTATGGAGTTTATGCATGAACCAACCTACTTAATGCATCTTTTCCCTCGATCTCTAGGAGGAGCAACCATTCATTGGTTCTCTAGAATGCCTCCTACTATCAAAAATTTTGAGGAGTTAATCAAACTATTCTATCAACAATACTCCTACAATATTCAACATCTAGTCACTATGATCGACATATGCAATCTAAAACAATATCTAGGAGAACCATTCTTGACATTTCTCAAGAGGTGGAGGAAGAAATTTTCTCTATATGCTAGACCTATTCTAGAAACTGAGAAGCTGGAAATCTTCATCAACAATCTTGTTCTAGAAATCAACTACCCTTTACAAATGCAAAATCATACATCTTTTGACAAGATGGTAGATAATGCAATCAAAATTGAGAAAGTACTTGTGCAAAAAGGAGACATATCACTTCAAAAAGACAAGTATGAATCTAGATCTAGTTCTAAGGACAAGAATAAAGGTGTTGTCATAGATGGCATTGTTGATAATATCCATGCCCCATCTAAGGCACATGCTTTCAATCTTAATGTTGGTACCCAAGCCATTAAAGCTTTTGAAGCCAAAGCCACCGAGTCCAACAAAAAGTCATATGATTACAAACCTTGGGCTATAGATCCTAATCACAAATTCACTCCTCTTGAAGAATCCTTGGAATCTACCATGAAAACTCTATTGGAAAACAAAATCATCTACTTGCTTGAGATTAAAGTCTTTGATCCAGAACCTAAACCAAAATGGTGGAGAGAGAACAATTTCTATGAATTCCATCGCAATAAAGGTCATAAGACTAATAACTGTATTCACTTGAAACACATTATACAAGACAAAATTGATAATGGTGACATCACAATTGAAAATCATAAGAGCAATAATGATCATACAACATTCACATAACCATTTCCTAAACATGGTAAAGAAGATTCTTCTTCTCAACCTAATATGGGTGCTAAAGTCAATTATGCCTACTCAGGAAATAATGTTGTTATCAATATGGTTGAACCATGCCTATCTGAGCATTGCAATGTCATCACAATTGTAAGAAGATATAGAGATAATCAATCAGCTAATGTAGTTACTCGATCACAAGCTCAGGCACACCTACAAGGACAAATACCAAATTCATCAAATGTCCCTAAGGTGCCTTTCAATCTTTCATCTGCTTCTAAACAAAAGGCTACATCTAAATCTTCAAATCCTAAAGACACGAGGCCTACTTCATATAGTATTGTCCAACAACTCCAGCACACAAATGCTAAAATCTCCATGTTTGAGTTGCTTTGGATATCTCTAGCTTATAGAGCCATTCTAGACAAAGCTCTGCTTGGATCCAATGTTCCTAATGAGCTTGATTTAGACAGATTCCAAACTATGGTTGGTCATCTTACATCTCCATAGTACATTGCCTTTTTATAGGAAGATGATAAATCCTCGAGTCATCTACATAACCAGCCTTTGCATATTGAAGTCTTGATCCAAAACCATCGTGTCAAACGTGTGTTGATAGATGGGGGCATTGGTCTAAACATTTATTCTTTCAGCTTGATTACACAATTGGGATTTTCAGAAATGGCCATTGATTCTAGAAATAAGATAACTATTAAAGCATATGATGAGAAAGAAAGATCTTCTAAAGGAACAATTGTCTTACCTATCAGAGTAGGTCCTGTCATCAGAGATACTATATGTCAAGTTCTTGATCTACCTTTGGCTTATAATATTCTCCTAGGAAGACCCTGGATACATGACATGAAAACCATTCCCTCTACATTCTATTAGTGTTTGAAGTTTCCTTATGAAGGAGTCGAGGTGATGATTCTAGGTGATCTGTATAAAACTTGCAATACCTTGAAAGAGAGTGTCGATAAACTTGTTCCTAATAATAGAGAATCTTCCACTAAGCAGCTAGACATTCCTTCAACATCCAAGATGGAAGACATTGCTAAAGAGGTTAAAATCAAAGAAAATGGTATGGGATAATATGTTAGGAATGAATGCAAAGTATTTTGGCAATCATTCTGTAGCAGTTGTTGTTGCATTCATGACTTGGGTTGTCATTGATGTCAACACAGTAATATCCTGGATATTAGCAGGAAAGTAGGTACAGTTTTGTTTTGCACACATGTTGTATTGTAGATTGTCTTTTGCATAGTTGATGGTATGTTCTTTGGTGTGTTATTAACCTATGGTTAACAGCACAAAAATAAATTCATTCATTTGTGAGAGTTATGAGCATTTTGGTGAAAGCAATGTTTAGACAGTGTTTCTGTGTAGCGGTTTTTGAAAATCGGAGGATATCTCTTAGCTGGGATGGAATCTGATTTTTTGCAGTTAAAGGGATGTTGGAGAGTCATTAATGATGATTTGGTTCATAGCACAAACTTTGAGGATGTGTTTGGAGAAAGTTACAGTATCTGGAAGCTGACAGTTTTATGTGAATTCTGTGTGTAGCGTGTAGAATTTATTATTTTGTAATTGAGGACCAACTCATTTGTAATTATTTGAGTTTGGTATATAAGAAGGAATTTTTTCCTTATTTTAATGTGCACTATGAAGATTGATATGTGAATATATGTATGAATTGAAGAAAAGAGCTAATTCAGTGATGAAGGAAGACTTGTGAGTATAGAGATCTGGAATTGTGATCTTGCGTAGCAGAGAGTGCAGTTTTGGCACAGTATGAAGGAGGTAGTATATTTCATATTATTCTATTGAATAATTTTAAGATCTTTTGGACAGTGGGTTCAGAGATCTTGCCTTGAAGCTGTTTGGGCAGTGGGTCCTTCTGTCTTCCATAAACTTTTAACCGGGTTAGAATCTTTTAACAGGGATTCAAAATCTCCTAACAGGGATTTATATGTACTAAATGTATTTCATAAGACTCCTAACAGGGTCCATCCTCTAACAAGGAACTTTCATATTAGTGCATCATTTTGTGGGCATCATTCCCACCGGGGTTTACTCTTTTCATGAGGTTCCCTAGTCAACATATCTTGTGTTACTGTGCAATTATGTATGATTATCTTTCTATGGTTGATCAGTACATTGATTATATTGTTTAAATCAATTGAATGGATAAATTATCTGATAACTGATTCACCCCCCCCCCTCTCAGTTATCTTGGGGATCTTTACTTTCTAACATAATATACTATAGAGCCAGTCTTATCTTTGACATCTCTACCTATCTCTCCTAATTCTTATGGAAAAAATCTAAAATAGTCCAAGCTCAAATTTAGAGAAACTCTTGAAGCATATAAAGGAAATTTTATTGCAGAACAAGTATTTAAATAGGAGTTTGAAGAGGATGAAGCTATGCTCGCATGGCTATAAAAAGATGAACCTAAATCTCAAGTTGTCAAAAAATGTGATGCTAAAGTACCGAATATCCTATCTAAGTCATATGGCCCAGGGGATAAATTGATTACAAAGATGGGATATAAAGGAAAAGGACCTCTAGGACTATAGGGTAAAGGTCTTCTATCACCTCTTGATCATCATGGCCGAGAAAACAAGAATACAACAGGTCTAGGATACATGAAGAAGCCTTTATGTCTTAGCAAGAACTCCTCGCATGTTCTAGAACAAATTGAGCCTTCTATAGAAAATCAACTAAAGGGGGAAATAACTAAACAATCTGATAGTTATGATTCAGACACCACTAATGAGCTCATTCCTTATGAATATTTTCCTAAAGAAATAAAAGACTTCCTTGAAGCTGAAGATGATCCAATAAAAAGAATTAATGTAGTAGAAACATAAGAACCTACTATAGAGCAAGAGATAGTTGCAACACAAGAACTAGCTAATCTCGAAGGCAATCAAAAAGAGGAAGGTGGTAGTTATTCTGAGACAGATTCCTATGTGTATGAATTCAAATCAGAATCTGAGGGTAACCCTTTTTGGGGTAATCATCCTAACTTTACTCATGTTCTTAGATTTCCTAGAGGTCTAGATGAAGAAACAAAAGATGAATCAAATGACTATGAATGGGGAGTCATTCCAGAACTAGATGAACTTGTTACAAAAAATCATGTTGATGTTATTCACCAATATGCACCTCAACATAACGTAAGTCTAGAGAGAAATGATGAACTTATCGAGTCTGATCCACCGATGGCTGAAGTAGATTTCCACAATGAAATTGAGCCTATTCACAAATTGAATGTCTTAAGTTGTAATATCACCTTTGAAATCAAGCATCGGGTTAGGACCAATGATGACAGATCCATATCTATAAACACTCTTTCTGAATCTTTCACCACTTTGACTATCCAACACCTTGACCTTCTTGACATAACATCCACCAACTTGAACCAAGGTATTTATACCTTTCCCAATGACTATGTCCTTTCTTGCTACCTAAATCTAGTTGAGCCTATGAGGACTTCCATTAGTGAACTAAGCATTAGCATGATAGAGTCAAACATCAAGTATCTTAGTCAGAAAAATAAGAATAAAAAGAAAAGGAGTTTTGAGGGTGAAAACCACTTTGTGGCAGTCTCAGAACCTACAAAATTAAAAATAAAAGATGTATCTGAAGGTGAAAACCTCTTTGAGGTTCCTAAGGATGAGATATTTGATGTCCTTCCAAGTCATTTATAGGATAGATCTCTAGTTCTAATTGATCCCACTCAATCTATCAATTTGGGAATAGTAGAATAACCACAATTGATCCATGTAGCACAATCTTTATCGGAGGAAGAAAAAAATAATTTTACAACATTCCTAACAGAGAAGAAGATCAACTTTGCATGAAAATATTCAGATATGCTAGGGTTTGATTTTGATCTTATAATGCACCATTTATCTATAGCTCCGAATGTTAAACCTATTAAGAAAAAATTGAGAAAGATGCATCCACATGTTCCACTCTTGGTAAAATATGAATTAGAGAAGCTCCTAAAATTTGGATTTATCAGAGTTATTGATTATGTGGAATGGATCTCTAATATTGTACTTGTTTCTAAACTAGACAAATCAATAAGAGTGTGCACCGATTTCAGAGATGTAAATAAAGCATGCCCTAAGGATGATTTTCCATTACCTAACATTGATATGATAGTAGACATGACTGCAGGCTTTGAGATGTATTCTTTAATGGATGGTTTTTATGGATATAATTAAATAAAAATTGCTCTAGAGGATCAAGAGAAAACTACTTTTACATGTGCATGGGGTACCTTCTACTGGAATGTCATGCCATTTGGGCTTAAGAATGCCAGTGCTACATATCAGAGAGTTGACTTCTATTTTTCATGACATGATGCATAGGACTATGGAGGATTATGTTGATTATACTTTAGCAAAATTTGTGATTAGAGCTGAACATCTAAATGACTTGAGCAAGATACTAGACAGAATGGAAAATTTTAGTCTCAAACTAAATCCTAAGAAGTGCGCTTTTGGTGTCACTTTTGGAAAGCTCTTAGGATACATAGTTTCAAAGAAGGGCATTGAAGTTGATCTAGCTAAAGTAAAGGCTATAATGGAGATGCAACCTCCTAAGAACATCACTTAAATGAGGACATTGCAAAGTAGAATTCAATCTATCAGATGCTTCATATCTTAGCTAGCAGACATATCACAACCTTTTACAAAGACATTACATAAAGGTGTGACCTTTTCATGGAGCGAGGAATGTGAAAAGAAATTTAATCATATCAAGAAATATCTATCAAATCCTCCTATCTTGATGCCTCCCATTCAAGGGAAGCCTTTGATCTTATATGTCTTTGCTATAGATACATCACTGGGGGCATTGCTTGCACAACATGATGAGAACAAGAAGGAAAGAGCTATATACTATATCAGTAGAAAATTGGTGGCATACAAAAAGAACTATTCAATGATTGAAAAGGCTTTTCTAGCTTTGATCTTTGCATCATAGAAACTAAGACATTATATGTTGGCTCATACCACACATTTAGTAGCTAAAATTGATCAACTAAAGTACCTACTCAGCAAAGCTGCCCTCAAAAGTAGATTAGCCAAATGGGTCATGCTCTTAAGTGAATTTGACATTGACTATGTTGAAAGAAAAGCTATTAAAGGCCAAGTTATTGCTGATCAATTAGCAGATGCACCTTTTTTTGATGACACACCAATGCAAATGGAATTTCTAGATTCCTCTATCATGAATCTTTCTTCTAGAGAACGGAAATTGTTCTTTGATGGCTCCTATACATAGAATGGATTTGGAGCAGGCATCTTGTTTATCACTCCTCAAGGATACTCCATTCCTAAGGCATTTAGAATCAAATTTCCTTGTACAAACAATATTGTTGAATATGAAGCCCTTTTGAATGGTATGAAAATAGCAATTGAGTGGAGAGTAATAGAATTACACATTCATGGAGACTCATAGCTTGTAATCCATCAAGTCAATGATGTGTACTAAACTAAGGATGAAAATCTTGTTCCATACAAGAGAATGGTAGATGATCTCAAGAAATATTTCAGCTCTATCACATTTGAGAAAATACCTAGAATAGAGAATAAGGCTGCCGATGCAATGGCAAAATTATCTACTTTATTACAGTAGCCTGAACATGAGCTACGCTACGAGTTCCTAGTGGAAGCACTATCTTATCCTGCATATGACTCCCTTGAAACTTGGATGATTTGCACTATTTTAGGTCATGATTCATCCAGATATAAAAACCTATTCTCCTATCTCAAAGACCAAATAATTCCTAATAGCTTCAACCACCATGAAAAGAGATACCTTATTCGTAATGCATCCCAATATGTCATTATTGGTCATGATCTTTACAAACAAGGTCTAGATGGTACGCTACTTAGATGTTTAGAATGGGAAGAGTCAATGCGCATTAGAGGAAGTCCATGATGGTATTTGTGGGTCACACTCAAACGGTTTAACACTGGCCCGAAAACTTATTAGGGTTGGGTACTATTGGTCAAAAATGGAGAAAGAGTCTATCAAGTTTACTAAGAACTGTCAAAAGTGCCAAGTACATGGTAATTTAATTCATGCTCCAGGGAGAGATCTAATTCCCTTTACTACACAATGGCCTTTTCACTAATGGGCCTTTGATCTTATAGGAGCTATACATCCTCATTTTACAAAATGGGTAGAAGCAGTCCCTTTGACACAAGCAACTAGAAAACAAATATCTATATTCATCTTGAACTACATCATATGCCGGTATGGTATTCCACATTCCATAGTCACAAATAATGGTGGAAAATTTAAGAACAAAGACTTGGATGATTTATGTGCCAAATTCAAGATTACACAACATTGGTCATCTATCTACTATCCTCAAAGGAATGGACAAGCTGAGGCTTCTAACAAAAATCTATTGAAAATCTTACACCATACAGTTAATAAAATAGGAAGAGATTGGCATCTCATGATCAATCCAGCTCTTTGGGCCTGCATAACAAGTATCAGAATGCCTACTAGGGCTACACCTTTCACTTTAGTTTATGGGTCTGAAGTGGTACTATCTATTGAGGTTGAAATCCCATCACTAAGAATCAGAATGCATGGTCTAGTAACTGATGATGACTACAGAGTGTCTAGGTTGCAAGAACTTGAACTACTAGATGAGCATAGACAAGCAGCGTATGATCATCTTAGAGTATATCAAAAGAGAATGTCTAGAGGTTACAACAAGAAAGTTAGTGAATAAAGGTAATTTGGAATCACCATTATTTGTGTATGTGTGTGGGGAAAATGTGAGATTCACTCCTAAATCCAAATTCCCAAAGGAGAGATCCAATTTTATCAACCAAAAGGTTAATACACAATTGAATCAATCTATGAAAAATATGAGAGAGAGAGAGAGAGAGAAACCCTATATTTCCCTATAGTTGGATTAAGCTTGAAATCTGAGATAATTGAAGTACAAATACTAACCTTGAATTAGGGCAGATTTGGAAAATGTTGAATTTTGGCTTCTGTATGAACTTTCTAAAGATTCCATCACTTGTTTTGGATTGGAAATGTCGAGGCGGACAAAACCCAAAAAATCATTTCTCCAAATTTACACAGGTCAACTTTGACCTTTTAAAAGGTCAAAGACCACATTATTTATTTGAAGTCTGATTCTGATTTTGTTCGCAGATCCTGAAAGATTGCCAAAAAGGGTATTTGAATTCTCTCTCAGATCTAAGATTTTTCAATTGTACCTATAAGAAAAATGGTTTTTTTGTTTGTTTTGGGGGTTTTCCTTGGTCAAACCATGGTTTGGAATTAACCTTAATATTGAAATTGAAATAGGACAATGCTAGCAAGTAGTAGAAATGAATCTAACAATGAAGCTATGCAATTCAATAGATATGCTAATGTATTTGGAATGTAATCAAATTGATATGAAAGCTTGAACATAACATCATCAAACCTCCATGATTGTATTCTTGAAATCCACCTTGAAGAAATAATGATATGGATCTTGAAGATGAACAAAGGATTTTTAAGGAAGATCACACCACCATAGTGGCTAGATCTAGGGTTTGAATGATAAATATTGAATGCTTGAGCCAAATCCCTTCAATAGCTTGAATGGTTGAATCTTTGATCTTCAATAGAGAACTTGGATGAAGAAGAAGACTTGAATACATGAATGAATGCTTGCTTGGTCACCTTGAGAACTTGAGAGCTTGAGATGAGATGTCAAAACTTGATGTTGGAGTGATGTGAAAATGAGAGAGGAAGGCCTCCTTTTATAGTGATCTAGGACACACTCCTCTAGATGGGCCACCTTGGAGAATTAAATCCCAAATAGGTCCTCACCTTTAGAAAATATACCTTGATTAAATACCATTAAAGGATTTACTGTTTCGGAGCCCGAAACAACCGACCCACAGGTGGAGAAATAACTTTCTTGAAAGCTAAATTACTAAAAAATGACAATTTGAAATCCTAGTGAGAAGGGTTCAAGGTCAAGTTCAACCCTAACCTAGTCAAGGTTAAGGTCGACCTTGACCTCAAACCCTAACTTTGACAGGTTCTGCAAGAGAGATCCCAGAGATGCTAGAAACTTAGAAATTCATGTCTGAACATGACCCAATGTCTGGAATAGATAGAAAATCCTTTGTTTGATGTGATGAAGGACTAGGAGGTCTCATTTCTAAATCCTACCTAGAAAATGGAGCCATGGAAGAGGGAAAATCAGGAAAGTCCTTAAGACCTTAACCCTAATTTCACCTAGAATGAAGAAATCAAGTGCAGAGAATAAGTGGAAGACAAGGGAGAATGAAAAGATGCCAATCATGACCCTAAAACACTTACTCAGAGGGATAAATGCTCTTAATATGGAAGTGCTTCCATTTTAAGATGATACAGTTAGACATAGAAAATTTCAGGTTGGTGATCTAGTCTTGAGAGAGAATCCTAAAAATCAATCACATAGAGAGCACAAGGGGAAGTTTGAACCCACCTAGCTGGGTCCCTTTGTTATCACTGCTACTTTTGGATTTGGTGCCTATCAACTCTCAATGACTAAAGGAGAACATCTCCAAGAACCAATCAATGTTCTCCATCTGAAGAAATTCTACACCTAAGGCATTCAGTCTATGGTAAAATGTCCTGAAAAAATCTTTAAAATTGGAAAAAGTCCTAAAAAATGAACATCTTGGTAAAAACATAGCAATAGGCACCTTGATGATTCACAAAAAAAGTAAAAAATATCAAAAGTACAAAAAAAAATTAGGAAAAATAAAAATACAAAAAAATGAGACAAAGAAAAAGTGCCTTGGTGAAAACCTAGAAATAGGTGCCTTGGTAGCAAAAATAGAATCTCTACCTAGATGGTGAAAACCTAGCAAACGGGTGCCACTTGTTCAAAACACTCCATCTATCAGTACAATCTTGGTCTTTCCCAAATTTTAGTCTTGCTTTAGTTTGTACATATCTCCTGGTTTGTTTTTGCTTTCCTGTTTTCAATAAAGTCATTTTGTACACCAATCAGCTCAAGTGCCTATATCCTATCAATGCTTAACACTTGGGGGCAATCAATGTCATATCCTATGGTCTCTAGTATACCTTAGATGAGTCATATCTAGTCAAGGTCCTTTGAATCTTTATCCGAGTCAGTCAGTATGTCTCCTCTCTAGAAAGGATTTTGCATCTACAACAACACAATCAAACACAAACATCAACACAAAATGAAAAAAATCTATGCTTTTTACATGCTTTTATCTCTTTCTATGCTTACTGATTCGCATTGAGATTTTTGCATATTGTGTCCTTTGAGCTCTTCAATGATGTCCTTTATAGAATTTAGAGAGTGATGATTGGGGGCATAATCTTTTCCTTGTATGTGAAAATCTAACGACTTTGGAAATTCTGGATTGAAATGGTGTTCGACTATAAGAGCCTCTATCTTAGATTGGATGGCCATGTGTACCTCAACCATTGATACCCAAAAAATTCAAGGAAGTTTGATCTAACTATTATCTTTTTTGAGTGATTTCTTTCTCCTATTGTGAAATGCGATCTTACCTAAGGATGTGAATGATAAAGGGTCACTACGTGTAATTCACATTGGATTTAGAATGATCTCTTGACTTTTTGATGTGTTTGTATGCAAGGTGTATTCTAGTCATCATGATGTCTATGTTTTGATGCTTATACAAATTGCTATATCAAAATGGACATGATATTCAAGTCATCCTGGCATTTTTTCCTTGGTGCTTATATCTAATCTGACATTTCAAAAATAAAATCAATATTCATATGTCCATGATTGCTTAACCAGTGGGTGTTGTATTGATTGCTACGCATACAAATCGATATTCATATGTCTATGGTTTCATAACTAGTGGGCATTGTATTGATTTATCCAGTTACCTAAAAAATTCAATGATGATAAAAAATCAACACATGATCAGTGACTAGGTCCTAGGTCCTAGGTTTGCATTTCATTTTGCACTTTGCATGATTGCATGATCTCACAAATTATTGAATTAAACTTAAATGGTTAAACGATTCTTCAAAAATGCTAAAAACATATCATAAGAGCTGAATCTCACATGAAGGTTCCTCCAATGAAATAGCAAGTAGAATCCTTTTTGGGGATCAAAATCAAAATCTAAGATCATTTATATTATTCACTACTTGCATAATCAACCTTCAATCATTAAAGAAATTTAGAATTCAACTTAACTAATTATCTTACATCAAACTATCAAAATTTCAACTTGGTTAACCATGGTCAAATCATGGTCAAACCTAGTCAGAATTGGTCTCTAGGACCTCTAAATGATGTAGAACATGTTCTCAAATGTGTGCAACCACTTCTCAAATAAATTAACATGCATCTAAACTATTCAAAGCTGACTTTTCTTGTCAGATTTTGATTTTCATCTCAAAGGGGGCATGACATTGCACATCATTCAAAGTTTGTAACTCAATTTTGTAAATCAATATCTTTCTCTTAGTAATCAAGATGAAAACCATGTCTAGTTACTGATTCATCTAAAGTCCTCATCGCTTGGGGCATATTAGATTCATCGAGATCCATATCAATCTGGTATCCTAATCTTTAATCTTGTAAACTATATCAGCTTTCCGTAACTATCAGTTCATTAGTGTTATTTCCTTGGTTCTTTGTAACTGATGGGTTCAAGATGTGATACCAATATGATTCATACAAGGACATTGAGGTCTAGAATTGGTCACTCACTTCTTCACAATCATAAGGTTTAGAATCAAGCATTTTGGCACTTTTTGTAATCATCGGTTCATTGTTGCTACAATTGACATCATCATGATTCTTGGTCAACCAAGACTTGAATCAAATTTTCTAATCTTTTGATTAGTTTATGTCTCAGAATTGATTCATCTTTCAAATCAGTTTCAATCTCAAACATCTTTATCATACATAGACTATTTTTGAACCATTGAGCTTTACACAGTGATTCAAAGAGGGGCAAAATGTAATACCCCAAAAATGGGCTATAGGTTCATTAACCTCCTACACCTTCAAATTGAATGAAATCGACATCAAAGACCTAACCTAAGGCACATCTGCACATTATTTAATCCTAATTGATTATCCTAAATTTTGCATAGAGGAATATTCCTTGAATATTCCTATTTATCCTAATTATCTTTAATTTAATGATTATTTGGAAATAAATCCTATTTATCCTAAAGTTTGATTAATTGAATATTTTGGATATTTAATTAATCAAATTTAATACTGCCACTTAATTATTTAATTAAATTTAATTACATTTATTTCTAAATTATATTATTTAATTCTGACAATAAAATCTAAAATCTCATGACTAATTGATTAAATTCTTATTTAATTAATTAATGTCAATTGCCAAATTTATTAATATAGCTTTTGAATAAAAGTTTGATTAAAATAATTGATTAACCGACAAATCAGTTATTTTTAAATTTAAAATCAGTTAAGTTGAAGATAAATCACTTTATTTATTTAATTAATTCATGATTATTTGTGCACATTCAAAGAGCAGTTAAACTTTAAATCAAAAAATCAATTCAAGTTGTTATCTTTTCAAAACTCAACATCTATTTTGAGTTCAAAGTTGATCTAAACTTCTGATTTGAGTTAAAAAGTTGTTCTTGCATGATTTTGCATGATTTTATGAGTTATCTATTTCTAATTTCTTGTTAACTCAAAAATCAACCTGAGTTCATCAAGAGTGATTTATGACTTTTTCCATGCACCCTCAAGCCCTGGATTTCTATAAAATCAAGGCTCGGCTCTTTACAAATCATCCACAGAATTTACATACTTACTCTGGCAAATTGACATCATAGGAATCATCAAGCTTCTTGTGAATCAGTGTTTTGTGAGATCAATCTTGTTTTCAATTCATTCTAGTTTCATATTTCATATCATTGTTAACTTAATTTGCATATCATTTCAATCCATTTAGATTAATTTATTATCTATTTTTCTCATCTTATTGCATCAAAATTTTTTTTAAAAAGATTAATTTACATTCATATTTTATTTCTTTCATCATTTAAATCCTTCGTTTAGGTGTTGCATTGTCACTGATCTCGGTCTAATTTGAGAATACCATACTCGCACCTACTAGAAGGTAGTAAATCACCTGGTTAGCTATATTGTTCTTATTTTTATATTTTGATTTTTGCTAACCTCTAATGTTTTACTGAAGTGTTGTGTCTATAGCTAGGTACAAAATTTACACACACAACAGTGATATGTTCGGTAGGTAGATGGAATTTTTGCATCTCTGAATGGAATCTCTCAATCAATGCATTAATCAAACCATGGTTCACCCGAATATCGGGCAACTAGATAAGGTACTCGAAACCACAGGAAGCTAGGTGCACTCTAAGAGGGTTAGACAGTGAGACATAGAGTCTCTAGGTAGCTAGATGTGAGATCCAAACATGTACATCTGGATAATGAACCTGCACAGCATAGAAAAAGGGTACCCTATCAGTAACTTGGTAAAAAATTAGGCTATAAGAACATAAATTAAAAAATTGAATACTTCAGAAGGTGCATTAAATGCTAAGGAATCAGCCTAAGAAATCAAAAAAATAAAAAATTTGACCAAAGGATGAGAAAAACACTCGCTATTTTCCATACGAGTTTTCAGACTGGTGCCAAAACTCATATGAGTTTTTATGGGTTCCTGCATGACATTTCATGCATACATGACAATCTATAGGTTCCTGTACAACACTTGAGGGACCTGATGAAATGTCATATGATAGACGGGTCCCTCTCATACGAGTTACAGATTAAATGGGGCTGACATTGTAAATGAAATTCAAAACTTGTACAAGTCCTACTGGACTGTCGTATGACTTTTCGTGGTGAAAATTTTTTAAAAGAAAAAAATGTATGAAAAGATTCAAAAAATACTTAAAACATGAAAAATTTCAATTCACAGAGAGGCACAAAGGTCCACTTACCGGGTTCCCATACTGGGGAGGTCATTGGAATCCCCTACTGCACTCAAATCAATGCAAGGAGATAGGTACTTCCATTTTGTCCATTTTTCTCTTAGAGGGCTCCACAAGGCTCACAAAAGACAAAATGTTGAAATGATTTTAAAATGACCCTTTTGGCCCTTATATAGGTTTTGACCTAATTTTTCAAAGTGCTCCATTTTATGTCAAAATTGCACCCCTGGCTAATTTCGACATTCTGAACCCATTTTTGGGATCAAAATTGAAATCTAAGATCATTTACTTTGTCAAATTTGCATAAAGACTCATAGAAGTGTGTCAACATTTTAGCACACATTTTATCAACAAAAATAAAAATAAGGTAAAATATACTATGCACATTGCTTTGGACTTGAGTTATTTTGTTGCATCTCTATAACATTTGGATTTTGGGAATAAAATGAATCTCTCATATGTTTGGCTTGAGTATTTATTACTTTCATAGATCACACTTCAATTTTACTATAAAGGAGACAATGAATCTAGATTTTCTTTCTTACATATATGTCTCACATAGTAATTAGGCCCTATGAACACTATTTGTGGCATTCTTGAGAGAGTGGGCTTCTTTCGCTTGTCTTACATGTGAAGCTCTTCTTGATGATAGAACCCCTTGTAGGTAGGGAAGGAATTTGTTATTATCTCACGGTCTTACTTGGTTTAGTCCTCAACTTTGATCGGTATGTTCTCTCTTGTGTAATACCCCAAAAATGGGCTATAGGTTCATTGACCTTCTACATCAATAAATCGATTGAAATCAACCTAAAAGTCCTAACCTAAGGCACATATGCACATCAAATTATCAAAACCCTAATTTATTTTATCCTAATTCTACATCGGGGAATATTTCCTAAATATTCCTAATTTATCTAATTATCTTTAATTAAATATTATTTGGTGATAAATCATATTTATCCTAAATTTGATTAATTGAATATGATAAATATTTAATTAATTAGATTAATTCTACCACTTAATTATTTAATTAGATTTAATTCTATTTATTCCTAATTAATATTAGTTTTATTTGACAATAAATCAAAAATCCTACGAATAATTGATTAAATTCTTATTTAATTAATTAAATCCATTTGTCAAATTTAATGATATAGTTTTGGAATAAATTTTGATTTAATAATTGATTAACCTATAAAAAAGTTATTTTAATGCAAATATCAGTTAAGTTCAGAATAAATCACTTTATAATTAAATTAATTCATATTAAATCATGCACAATAAAAAAAGAAGTCAACTTTAAATTAACTATTATTTTCAATTTGTTATCTTATTTAACTCAACATGTGATTGTGAGTTGAAAAATTGATCTAAACTCTATTTTGAGTTTAAAAGATGTTTTTGCATGATTTTTTGAGTTAACTTTCTTGTTAACTCAAAAATCAACCTAACTTTATCAAGAGTGATTTATGGTTTTTCTCAATGCATCCTCAAGCCCTAAATTTCTATATAATCAAGGCTTTTCTCTTCACAAAAGAATCCCTCGAATTTGCATACTTACTCTAGCGAATTTGCATATGAAGAATCAAGCTTTTGGGAACAAGGCGATTGTGAGATTTTTGTTATTATTTATTAGCATTCATAGCATTCATTCCTAGTATATCATTGTTAGATTAATTTGCATATCATTCCAATTCATTCTTTATTAGTTTCATATCAATTTTTCATCTTATTGCATACAAAATCCAAAAAAATAGAATAATCTGCATTCACCTTTCATCCATCTTTAGCATTAAATCCTTTGTTTAGGTGTTGCATTATCACTAATCTCAGTCTGAATCTAAGAATACCATACTCACACCTACTAGAAGGAAGTAAATGACCTAGTTAGCTATATAGTTCTTATTTGCAAATTTCTTGATTTGCTAACGTCCAATATTTTACTGAAGTGTTGTGTCTCCATCTAGGTACAAAATTCAGATGCACATTTCTAGCACCCACCGTGGGGCCCTGAAATGGGTTTCCATTCTTTTCTAATCAATTTTATATTATCTTCTCTCAAAACTACAATTTTTATTTTCTATCCATACAATTTTTGTATGACATTTGACAGATTGTCATACTAGGACCTACTGATTGTTGTATGATAGTTGGCATTTTCAAGAATCATCCCTATTGTTTGGGATTGTCATTTGGGACTTACTCTATTGTGTGTGCACAAACCCACTGTCATTTCATGCTTGGATTGTTGTATGAGAGGTAACACATTGTCATACAAGTTTTGCTACTAGAAATTTAATTGTCATATCAGATTTATAGGTAGTCTTTCAGATTTTGATTTCAGATTTGGACTAACAACTAACCCTAACAATTGATATCTACTATTTTTGATTGATACTTGTTGTTTTGGCTCATGGGAAAGTGCAACAAAATTGCAAATAAGGTAAAATCTACTAAGCACATTACGTAGGAACTCAGGTATTTTGCTACAATTTGATAACATTTTGATTTGAGATATAAAATGAACCTCTCACATGTCTAGCTTGAGTGTCTTTCGTGCTTTCATAAATTGCACTTTAGTTTTGGGCTTTAAAAAGAACATAGATTTGCTTTTTGCATATCTGTTACACATAGTAATTAGGCCCTATGAACACTATTTGTGGAGTTCTTGAGGGAGTGGGATTTATTCACTTGTTTTGCATGCAAAACTCTTCTTGATGTTAGATCCCCTTGTAGGTAGGGAGGATACTGTTATTATCTCACATTCTACTTGGTTTAGTCCTCAAATATGATCGGTACATTCTCTCTTGGTCCCATAGCTCAATAGACATTTTTGTTGACATCATGAACCTTGGTGAGGTAGTTTCAGTCTTAGCCTATCAATTGATCTATTTGTTATGTTTTGGTGAAGTGAAGAGGCTAGAGGATTATGCTCTACTCCCTTTTTGGGTAGTATCAGAAACTCAAGTCCTTAAATCTGAATTAAGTCCCCTTGTGGTCCTTTTTGTGAGTCACCTTTAGAGAGGGTTAACCATAGTGGACATTCCCTTTATTGAGTCAACCACGTGGATGGAACCTTAAGCGGTAATAGCCATTTTTTGTCATGGTAGCAGCAACCTCTATATAAATGTCCTTATGGAAGAAATATCCATAGGTGTAGTCTCTTGTTGGGCTATTAGATCTCCTCGGCAGCTCCTGATTAATTAAATTCTTAGACTGTGTCAAAACCCTAGTGTGCCTAGATTGGATTTCACCCTCTTGAGATTACAAAAGTTTTAGAGTCATACCATTACTAAAAACCCTAGTGAGGCCAAATTTTTATTTTCTAGGACCATGTGCATACTTGCAAAACTTTTGAGAACATACACAAGTAGCATTCTTATGGATTAGAACAATAAGTCACTATTCTTGTTCATGTGCAAGATTTCTTTGTCCCTTGCTCATTGTTTGAAGATGATTTCTTGTTCCCTTGATTGTTGTTCTATGTGCCTGATATCTATTTGGTTATTGAAAATGAACAAACCTGAGAAAAAATGATACATAGATCTTCAAACCTGGACAAAACATTTCATAAACAACTTGATACTAAAAACTAAAAAATTGCAAAATCTGAAGTAAATTTCCTTTCTGGTGTCAAAAGTCATCCTAAAATTGCAAAAGTCGTACGATTTTTTCCAACTATCATGCCAAAACTCCTAGATTGTCATATGGGAGACTGTATACTATCGTATGAGTGTTGTCATAAACATAAAGCAAAATTTAAACCTAGTGTCAATTTTCATACATGCCTTGTCAACTATTGTGCCAGAGCTAACCCAGACTTGTACAAGGCTAGAGAAAGTCATATCAAAATTTTACAAAGTTTCCAGAAACCTCCAAAATTTGTCATAAATCCAATTTTTACAGCCAACTTCTAGATTCTGTCAGAAAATTCATTGTGTCAGGAATAGAGCAGAAACCTGAAGAATCTGATCAATTTTCCAAAAGTGGTCTCTTGAGTTTGATCCAATCTTCTGATTTATTGATTTGAATCATGTTCATCTTGTGTCAAAACCTTATCAAAACATCTTCTAATTCAGTCTTCAATAAAATAGCTAAGTGTTGTGAGCTCGTGTCCTCCATCTTTTGGGCATCTATCCATACATCTAGGGAACAGTATCCTTCATTTACGTCCAAATCAATCTTCAATCAACCCAATCTTGACAAGGTAACATCATTTGATCTTCTTGAAATAAGTCATTCTTTAGTCATTTTAATCTTGCTCTATTGCTTCACTCAAAGTTAATGGTGGAAACTAGAGCTTCCTCACAAAGAAAACAAGGAGAACAACCTAGATTCTCTTCAGCAACATCTTCTGTGATTGCTCAAACATTTCATCAACCTTATGACACCAATCTATCTAGAGAGGACAGTCTTGGGAACATCTACTTGAAAGGTGGTTATAAAACTCCTCTTGTATCAGTTCACAGAGGTTATTAGCAAACTCCACATCAATCAATCCCTCATAGTACTCACAAAAACACTATGTCTCAAGGAGGAGGAAACCAAGGTTCTTAAGGTCATGAATCTAATCATGGTGGAGATCCAGAACCAACCCCATTTGAAATTGAGCAGTATAGAAATGATGATGAATTTTGAAAAATGATGAAACATTTCTTGCAAAAAGAGAAAGAATCCTACTTCTTGGACCTAGCTCGACAAGTAGCCAAACTTCCTCCAGACTATAATGTTGAAGATATCATCACTCAAGAGGAAAAAAATCCTATCATAGCCATGATGAAACAAATGCATGCTATGCAAATCAAGTTAAACAAGATGGAAAAAGAGAAAGAACCTAAATAATTTTCTATGGAGGTTCTATGCCCTTTCTATTTGATAAAAACTTCTACATGCCACCATTCTTGAAAAGAGTGTAGATACCAAAATATGATAAGTATGATGGAAAATCTAATCCTCAAGATCATGTCAGAGAATTATATATTCAATCTATGGTGTTTATGCATGAACCAACTTACCTAATGCATCTTTTCCCTCGATCTCTGGGAGGGTCAGCCGTTCATTGGTTCTCTAAAATTCCTCCAACAATCAAAACTTTCAAGGAGTTGATGAAAATATTTTACCAACAATACTCCTACAATATTCAACATCCAAACACCATGATCAATATCTAAAATCTGAAACAAAACATAGGAGAACCCTTCTAGACTTTCCTCAAATGATGGAGGAAGAAGTTTTCTCTCTATGCTCGATCTATTCCAGAAACTGAAAAACTTGAAATCTTCATAAACAATCTGATTCTGGAACTCAACTATCATCTACAAATGCAAAATCATACTTCTTTTGAGAAAATGGTAGAAAATTCCATAAAAATTGAAAATGTGCTTTCTCATAAGGGAGACATATCAATTAACAAAGATAGCAAGTATGAATCTGGTTCTAGTTCCAACAACAAAGAAAATCAAATTTTGGAACAAGAACAAGAATGTTGTAACAGATGGTGTTGTTGATCACATTAGTGCTCCATCCAAGGCATCTGCATTCAATCTCACCATGGGAACTCAAGCCATAAAAGCTTCTAAACAAAAGGCATCTAAGTCTTCAAAAAAGTCTAAAGACTATAAACCTTTGGTTAAAACACCAAAGTGCAAGTTCACTCCTTTGGGTGAGTCCTTAGAATCTTCCATGAAAACTCTATTGGGAAACAAGATCATCACATTACCTGAGATCAAACCATATGATCCTGAAGTTATGCCTACTCTAGAAACAATGATGTCATCAACATGGTTGAACCATGCCTATCTGAACATTGCAATGTCATCACCATTGTGAGAAAGGATAGAGATAATCAATTAGAAAATGCAGTAACTCGATCACAATCTCAGGTACATCTACAAGGACAAAACTTGGGTTCATCAAATTCCCCTAAGGTTCCTTTCAATCTCTCATCTACTTCTAAATAGAGGGCTGCCTTAAAATCAACTCCTAAAGAGACCAGAGTGACTTCATATAGTATTGTCCAACAACTCCAGCATACCAATGCAAAAATATCCATGTTTGAGTTTCTTCAGATATCTCCTACTCATAGAGCTATTCTAGACAAAGCCCTGCTTGGTTCCAATGTTCATTACAATCTTGATCTAGATAGATTCCAGACTATGGTTGGTCATCTGACATCACTCCAGTATATCTCCTTTTTAGAGGAAGATGACAATTCATTGAGTCATCTGCATAACTAGCCCTTGCACATTGAAGTCTTGATCCAAAACCATCATGTCAAATGTGTGTTGATAGATGGCGACGCTGGTCTAAATATCTATTCCTATAAATTGGTCACACAATTGGGATTATCAAAAGATGCTATTGATCCTAAAAAGAAGATTACCATAAAAGAATATGATGAGAAAGAAAGATCTTCCAAAGGGACAATTGTCCTACCTATTAGAATAGGACCATTTATCAAAGACATCATCTGTCAAGTTCTAGATCTTCCTTTGGATTACAATGTTCTTCTAGGGAGGCCTTTGGTACATGAAATGCAAGCTATTCCATCATCATACTATCAATGTGTGAAGTTTCTTTATGATGGAGTAGAGGTGATGATTTCAGCTGACATATCTACCTGTTGTAATGCCTTGAAAGAAAGTGTTGACAAACTTGTTCCACATAATAGAGAATCTCTCCCCAAGCGAATAGATATTGCCTCAACATCCAAGATGGAAGACATTGCAAAAGAAGTCAAAATCAAAAGCACAGGCATGGGAGAATATACTATGGAGCCAATCTTGTCTCTCACATCTCTCCTGTTGTCCCTAAAATCTTATGGACAACCTTCGAACAAGGTGAAACCTATAGCTAAAGAATCTCAGGTCATATTTAATGGAATTTTTATCATAGAAAAAGTGTCCAAGGAAGAATCTGATGAAGAAGAAGATATACTAGCATGGTTATACAAAGATGAGTCTCAATCCTAGACTGTTCAGAAATATGACTCTAAAACACGTAAAATCCCTATCAAACCTTATGGACCAGGTCATAAACTCAAGTCTAAAGTGGGATACACTAGAAAAGGACCTCTAGGAACAAGAGGCAAAGGATTTGTAAAACTAGTTGAACATTGTGGAAGGATGATCAAAGATACTACTAGCCTAGGATATCAAAAGAAGCCATTTCATCTCAGCAAAAATTCTCCACATATCTTAGAGCAGATTGAACCATCAACATAAAGTCAACTAGAGGAAGAAACAAAACAATCAAACAATGATGATTCAAAAACCTCTGATCTTATTCCTTATAAATGTTTACCTCAAGAAATACTAGACCTTCTCAAAGATGAAGAAAAACCTAAGGGGAATATTAATGTAGTAGATACAAAAGAACCTACTACTAAACAAGAGGAAGGTACACCTACCACCATAGCTAAACACTTGGGATACAATAGTGATACTGAAACAGACTCCCATGAATATGAATTCTGCTCAAAATCTGAAGGCAATCCTTCTTGGGGGATTCATCCTGACTTCACACATGTTCTTAATTTTCCAAGAGATCTAGATGAAGAATCAAATGACTATGAATGGGGGGTCATTCCAGAAGAAGATGAGCTTATCATTGAAAAAAAACATTGATTTCATTCACCAATATTCACCTAAGTTCGATGTGATCCTAGAGCAAAATGACAAACTTAGCGAGTTTGATCCACCTATGGCTGAAGTGGAATCTAATAATGATGTTGAGACTATTCATGAATTGAACATTCTAAGTAGTAATATCACCTTTGAATTTGAGAGTTGGGTTATGACCAATGATGACAACACCATATGCATGAACACCATTTTCCAAGCCACCCCTACATTGACTATCCAACATCCATAGCTTATTGACCAAACTGCTACCGATCCAAACCAAGATATCCATACCTTTCCAACTAACTATGCCCTTGCTTGCTACCTTAATGCAGTGGAACCTATGAAAACTTCCATCAGTGAACCTAGCATTAGCATGACAAAGTCAGATATCAAATATCTCAGTTAGGAAAATAAGAGAAAAAAGAATAAGAGTTCTGAGGGTGAAAACCACTTTGTGGTAGTCTCAGAGCCTAAAATAGTAAAAAAAAAAGATGTATCTGAAGGTGAAAACCTCTCTGAGGTGCCTAAGGATGAGATATTTGATGTCCTTCCAAGTCATTTATAGGAGATATTTCTAGTATTGATAGAGCTAAATCAATCTATCAACTTGGGTACAGCAGAGGAACCACAATTGATTCATGTAGCACAATCCCTATTAGAGGAAGTATTCAGATATGCTAGGGTTAGATCCAAATCTGATAATGCATCATCTCTCTATAGCTCCAAGAGTCAAACTTGTTAAGGAAAAGTTTCAAAAGATGCATCCACATGTTGCACTCCTTGTCAAAGCTAAGCTAGAAAAGTTACTAAAAGCCAGATTTATCTAAGTTATAGATTATGAAGATTGGATCTCTAACATTGTTCCAGTATCAAAACCTGACAAATCTATTAGAGTATGCATAAACTTCAGATATTTAAACAAAGCATACCCTAAGGATGACTTTCCATTACCAAACATCGATATGATATTGGATATGACTGTGGGCTTTGAAATGTATTCTTTGATGGATGGTTTCTTCGGATAAAACCAAATCAAAATTGCTCCAGAAGATCAAGAGAAAATAGCTTTTACATGTGCATGGGGTACTTTTTGTTGGAATTTCATGTCATTTGGTCTTAAGAACGCTGGTGCTACGTATCAATGGGCTTTGACATCTATCTTTCATGACATGATGCATCACACCATGGAAGACTATGTTGATGACACCTTAGCTAATTCTATGATAAGATCAGAACATTTGAATGATTTGAGAAAAATATTGGATAAAATGGAGAAGTTTAGTCTCAGACTGAACCCTAAAAAGTGTTCTTTTGGAGTTACTTCTAGAAATCTCCTAGGCTACATTGTTTCAAAGAAAGGCATTGAAGTAGATCCTGCTAAAGTCAAAACTATCATGGAGATGCAACCTCCTAAAAATATTAGTCAAATGATAACTTTACAAGGAAGGGCACAATCAATTAGATGTTTCATATCTCAGCTAGCGGACATATCACAACCTTTCACAAAAACATTACATAAAGGTGTGACTTTTTCATGGAATGAGGAATCTGAAAAGAATTTCAATCATATCAAGAAATACCTATCAAATCCTCCTATTCTAATGTCTCCTATTCAGGGGAAGCCATTGATTCTATATGTCTCCACCACATATACATCACTGGGGGCATTGCTAGCACAACATGATGAAAATAGGAAGGAAAGAGCTATTTACTACATTAGTAGAACATTGGTAGCATATGAGAAGAACTATTCAATGATTGAGAAAGCTTGTCTAGCTATGATCTTTGCATCACAAAAAATGAGACACTACATGTTGGCTCATACAACACAACTAATAGCTAAGATTGATCCACTAAAGTACCTACTAAGAAAAGCTGCCCTCACAGGTACATTAGCTAAATGGGTGATGCTATTGAGTGAATTTGACATAGAATATGTTGAGAGAAAAGCTATTAAAGGCCAAGTCATTGTAGATCAACTGGATGAAGCCCTATTGTTTGATGATACACCATTATAGATGGAATTTCTTGATTCATCCATCATGCACATATCTTCTAGGACTTGAAGTCTTTTCTTTTATGGATCTTACAAATAGAATGGATCTAAAGCAGGCATATTATTCATCACACCACAAGGTTACTCAATGCCAAAATCATTCAGAATAAAATTTCCTTGCACAAACAATATTGTTGAATATGAAGCTCTACTTAATCGCATGAAGATAGAAATTGAGTGGTAGGTAATGGAGTTGCACATTCATGGAGACTCACAATTAGTCATACACCAAGTCAATGATGTGTACCAAACAAAAGATGAGAAACTTGTTCCATACAAACACATATGATTCCCCTAAAACTCACATGATCTGCACTATTGTTGGTCATGATTCTTCTAGATACAAAGACCTATACTCCTACGTTAAAGACCAAATCATCCCTGATTCCTTCAACTGCCATGAGAAATGATACCTTATCTAAAAAAAATCATGATATGTCATCATTGGTAATTATATGTACAAACAGAGTCTAGATGGTACACTTCTTAGGTGTTTATAACATGAAGAGTCTCAACATGCATTAGAGGAAGTCCATGATAGTATATGTGGATCACATTCCAACATTTTAACACTAGCTTGAAAACTTATTAGGGGTGGGTACTATTGGCCTGAGATGGAAAAAGAGGCTATCAAATATGCTAAGAACTGTCAAAAGTTTCAAGTACATGGGAACTTGATTCATGCACCTGGGAGAGATCTTATTCCCTTTACTACACAATGGCCTTTTCAACAATGGGCATTTGATCTGATAGGTTCTATTTATCCACATTCTTCTAATGGACATACCCATATCATTACAACTACAGACTATTTCACAAAATGGGTAGAAGCAGTTCCTTTGACTCTAGCGACCGACAAGCAAATCTCTATGTTCATCCTAAACTACATCATATGTCAATATGGTATCCCACATTCTATAGTCACATATAATGGTGGCCAATTCAAGAACAAGGACCAAGATTCCTTATGCTCACAATTCAAGATAACACAGCACTAGTCATCCATATACTATCCTCAAGGGAATGGACAAGCAGAGGCATCAAACAAGAATCTATTGAAAATCTTGCATCGAACAATTAATAACACAGGAAGAGAATGGAATATCGTGATCAATCCCAATCTTTGGGCCTACACAAAAAGTATCATAATGCCCACTAGGGCTACACCATTCTCGGTTTATGGGTTTGAAGTGATACTACTTATTTAGGTTGAAATCCCATCACTAAGAATTAGAATGCATGGTCTAGTAACTGATGATGACTATAGAGTGTCTAGGTTGCAAGAGCTTGAACTAATAGATGAGCACATAAAAGTAGCATATGATCATCTCAAAGTATATCAGAAAATAATTTCTAGAGGCTATAACAAAAAAGTCAGACAGAGAGAATTTCAAGTTGGCGATCTAGTCTCGAGAGAGAGTCCTAAAAATCAATCACATCGAGAACACAAGGGGAAGTTTGAACCCAATTGGCTAGGTCCATTTTTTATCATAGCTCCTTTTGGCTCTAGAGCCTATCAACTCTCAATGACTGAAGGATAATAGCTTTGAGAACTAATCAACGTTCTCCATCTGAAGAAATTCTACGCCTAAGGCATTCAGTCTATGGTAAAATGTCCTAAAAAAAAACATAAAAATCAGAAAAAGTCTTGAAAAAATGAACATCTTGGTGAAAACCTAGCAATAGGTGCCTTGATGATTCACAAAAAAATAAAAAAATATACAAAATATACAAAAATAAATAAAAAAATGAAAAGTACAATTTTTTTTTTGAAAAGATAAAAATACAAAAAAATGAGAAAAAGTGCCTTGGTGAAAACCTGGAAACATGTGCCTTGGTAGAAAAAATAGAATCTCTGCCAAGATGGTGAAAACCCGGCAAATGGGTGCCACTTTTTCAAAATGCTCCATCTATCAGTGCAATCTTGGTCTTTCCCAACTTTTAGTCTTGCTTTAGTTTGTACATATCTCCCGGTTTGTTTTTGCATCCTATTTTCAATAAAGTCAGTCTGTACACCAATCGGAAAAAGCATCTGTATCCTATCAATGTTCAAACTTGGGGGAACTCAATGTCATATCCTATGGTCTCCAGTATGCCTCAAATGATTCATATCTAGTCAAAATCCTTTGAAGCTTCATCCGAGTCAGTGTGTCTATCTCCTTACCAAAAAGGATTTTGCAATCAAACACAAACAAACATCAACAACAAACTGAAAACAATCTTTGCTTCATTGCTTTTATCTTCTTGTATTCTTCCTGATTCACATTGAGATTTTTGCATATTTTTCACCCTCAAGCTCTTCGATGATGTCCTTTACAAGATTTAGAGAGTGATGACTAGGGGTATAATATTTTCTTTGTTTTCTACTTTGAGTGAAAATCTAAGAACTTTGGAAATTTTGGATTGAATTGGTGTCCACTATAAGTGCCTCCATCATGTATTGGATGGTAATGTGTACCTCAACCATCGATACTCAGATGCTTCAAGGAAGTTTGATCTAACTCTTTTCTTTTTTATTAAGTTCTTACTCCTACTGCAAACTATGATCTTACCCAAGGATGTGAATGATAAAGGGTCACTGCGGGTGATTCACAGTGGATTCAGAATGATCTCTCAATTTCTTGGAGTGTTTGTATGCAAGGTGTATTTAGGTCATCATAATGTTTATGTTCTAATGCTTATGCAAATTGCAATATCAAAATGGACATGATATTTAGGTTATCCTGGCATTTATGCCTTGGTGCTTATATCTAATCCGACATTCCAAAATAAAAATCAATATTCATATGTTCATGGTTTCCTAACTAGTGGACATTGTATTGATTTATCCAGTTGCCTAATAAATATTTAGTGATGAAAATGACTGACACATGATCAGTGACTAAGTCCTAGGTCCTAGATCTTCATTTCATTCTGCATTTCACTTTGCACTTTGCATGATTGCATTTATCTCATGATTTCTGAATCATCTTGATGCTTAATGATTCTCCAAAACTATGCTAAACATGACAAAAGGAATGAGCATTGTATGAAGGTCCCTCCAATGAAACAACAAGTAGAATCCATTTTTGGGATCAAAATCAAAATTTGAGATCATTTATTTTCAGACCTAGGATGGCCAACTACTTGCATAATCGACCTTTTAAACTTCAAATGAAATCCAGTATTCAACCTAATTGATTATCTCACATAACACTATCAAAATTTCATCTTCGTCAACCATGGTCAACTTATGGTCAAACCTAGTCAAACTTGCTCTTCAAGACCTCCAAATGATGTAGAATGTGTTCCCAGACATGTATAACCAATTCTAAAATCAATTAACATGCTTCTAAACTACAATGCTGGCTTTTCTTGCTAGATTTTGATTTTCATCCTAAAGGGGGCATGGTATTTCACATCAATCAAATCTATCAAATCAAATCTTTCTTTTAGTAATCAAGACAACAACCACATCTAGTTGTTGATTCATCAAAAGTCCTCATTACCTGCGGCACATCGCTTGGGGCATATTAGATCCATCAAGATCCATATCAATCTGGTATTCTCTTCATCTTGTGAACTATATTAGCTCTTTGTAACCATCAGTTTAGTTGTGTTATTTCCTTGGTTCTTCATAACTTAAGGGTTCATATTTGGCATCCTTTTGATTCCTTTGGACAATTAGGTCTGGAGTTAGGACAATCACTTCTTCATAATTAGAGGTTCAGAATCAGGTGTTTTGATACTTCTTCGTAATCACTGGTTCATTGTTGATATAGTTAGCATCATCTTGATTCTTTGGTCAATCAAGACCTGAATCGCAACATCTTCAAATCTTTCAATCAGTTTCTGGCTCAAAATCGGTTAATCTTTCATGATCAATTTTTCCACCACATAACTGAGTCTGCATCATCATAAAAGAAATTAATCTTTGAATCACTTCACTTTGCACAGTAATTCAAAGAGGGGCAAAATGTAATACCCCAAAAATGGACTATAGGTTCATTGACCTTCTACATCAACAAATCGATCAAAATCAACCTAAAAGTCCTAACCTAAGGCACATCTACACATCAAATTATCAAAACCCTAAATGATTTTAACCTAATTCTGTATTGGGGAATATTTCCTAAGTATTCCAAATTTATCTAATTATCTTTAATTAAATATTATTTGGCAATAAATCATATTTATCCTAAATTTGATTAATTGAATATGATAAATATTTAATTAATTAGATTAATTTTGTCGCTTAATTATTTAATTAGATTTAATTCTATTTATTCCTAATTATTATTAGTTTTATTTGACAATAAATAAAAAATCCTCTGAATAATTGATTAAATTCTTATTTAATTAATTAAATCCATTTGTCAAATTTAATGATATAGTTTTGGAATAAAGTTTGATTTCATAATTGATTAACCCATAAATCAATTATTTTAATTCAAATATCAGTTAAGTTGAGAATAAATCACTTTATTATTAAATTAATTCATATTAAATCATGCATAATTAGAAAAGTAGTCAACTTTAAATTAACTATTATTTTCAATTTGTTATCCTTTTTAACTCAACATGTGATTGTGAGTTGAAAAATTGATCTAAACTCTATTTTGAGTTTAAAAGCTGCTTTTGCATGATTGTTTGAGTTAATTGATTTTAATTTCTTGTTAACTCAAAAATCAACTTAAGTTTATCAAGAGTGATTTATGGCTTTTCTCAATGCATCCTCAAGCCCTAGATTTCTATATAATCAAGGCTCAGCTCTTTACAAAAGAATCCCACAAATTTGCATACTTACTCCGGTGAATTTGCATCTGAAGAATCAAGCTTTTGCGAACAAGGTGATTGTGAGATTTTTGTTATTGTTTTTGAGCATTAATAGCATTCATTCCCAGTATATCATTGTTAGATCAATTTCCATATCATTCCAATTCATCCTATATTAGTTTCATACCAATTTTTCATCTTATTGCATACAAAATCCAAAAAAATAGATTAATCTGCATTCATCTTTCATCCATCTTTAGCATTAAATCCTTCATTTAGGTGTTGCATTGCCACTGATCTCGATCTAAATCTAAGAATACCATACTCACACCTACTAGAAGGCAGTAAATCACCAGGTTAACCATATTGTTCTTATTTGTAGATTTCTTGATTTGCTAACCTCTAATGTTTTACTGAAGTGTTGTGTCTCTAGCTAGGTACAAAATTCACACCCACATCTTGGACTCACTTAGAGAGATCGGTAGAAATTGTTGTTGATGTATGAACCTTGGTGAGGTGATTTCAATTTTAGCGTGTCAATGAATTTTCTTTGCTATGTTTGGGTAAGGTGAAGAGGCTAGAGGATTATGCTTTGTTCCCCTTTGGGCACATCAGAAACTCAAATCCTTGAATCAAAGCTAAGTCCCCATGTGGTCCTTTTTATGAGTCTTCCTTATTAGAGAGGGTTAGCCTTAGTGGACACTCCCTTTATTGGGTAAACCACGGGGATGGAACCTCAAGTGGTAATAGCCATTTTCACCATGGTAGCAACAACCGCTATATAAATGTCCTTGCGGAAGAAATCTCCATGGGTGTAGTTTCTTGTTGGGCTATCAGATCTCCTCAGCATCTCTGATTGATTAAATTCTTAGAATGTGTCAAAACCCCAGTGCGCGTGGATTGGAGTTCACCCTCTTGAAATTGTAAAAATTGCAGATTTGACCATTACTATGAACCATAGTGCAACAAAATTTTTCTTTGCTAGGACTATGTGCGTGAGTGAAAAACATTTTGAGAACATACACAAGTAGAATCTTTAGGGAGTAGAATACTATGTCACTATTCTTGTTCATGCGCAAGTTTGCTTTGTCCCTTGCTCATTGTTTGAAGACAATTATTTTCTTGAACTCCTTGATTGTTGTCTTGTGTGCCTGATTAATGATAAAAATTTGTTAATGCATCTTGTTGATCAATTAAAATGAACAAAAACTGAGTTCTCGAGTCAAAAAAACTAACTTTTTACACCTTGCTTGATTTTCTATCCTATCATTTCCAGTCTTCCTCAATCGATCCGGGTTAGATCAAGTCACTTACCCCACTGTTAGAAGCCTATTTTCACCTTGGATTCTTGTGTTTTGACCTCTTGAACTAGTAATCTTTGATTTCACAAGTGACCTTTCTTGGAATCAGTGAGCTAGAAATCATCCTTGTTAAGAAGATAAACCTTTGGATTCTTTGATAACACACTTGGAGAGTTTTAGTAATCTCTTGTCCATTCATGTCCATCCAAATTCAAATTAAATCAATATAACTTGGGTAAGTCATCCTCCTGATCCATATGTTTTAGGGTATTCACCCATTCATTGGGCATCTCTGTGGCATTGTTGGTTTATGCCTCTTGCAAAATTTCTATCTTATCATCTCTCTTTTTTGACATGTGAGTGCTTTTACTATCCTAGTTTGGTACCAACTTTTCTTAGGGTCATCCTATCACCTAGTTCCCTTTCTTTCATATTGGCTACAACAAGATATCAAGTAAATCAAGGAAAGTGACCTCAAGTAGTCTTTAACCAATTACCCTTAGTTCAAACTCTCCAAAAAAGTAAGGGAAATGAACTCGTATTTGATCAATCATCCAGGAACAAATCAAAAGTTTGGTTTGATCCCAAGAGTAATCTTAGTGAGTTGAGTACACCCTTAGCATCTTCTTGCTCAAACATGGATATGAGTTACACAATGACTCGATGAGAGAGGGAAGAAATGGATAAGAGCCTTGATGACATATTTGAAAGGCATAGAGATACCATTCTCTTTGGTAGTTCCTCTCATGAAAATAGACCAGTCTCACCCCTTATCTCAACTAGATATTTGGATGCACACCAAAGGGCTGAAAGAGATAAGAAGAAAGCCTAGCAAGAAGAGAAATCACAATATGAAAGCCAAGATGATGAACCCTATGACACTCATTTGAATTCAGCATACACCAATGACTTGTTTAGGCATTCAAGACCAAGTTCACCGCTCAAAGTACCTTCAAGATACATGAGTGAAAGACTTAAGAGAATTGAGCATGAAAAGAAATCCTTTCTAGATGAACAAGCTGAAAAGGAAGAGAAATTTAGACTCCTAGAGTCGGAGAGACAAGCCTTGTTGGAGATAGAAAGGAGAGCCTCACAAGAAGAGAAAGATAGACTTTTGGCTCAACAACTTAATAACCAATTCAACAAAATGTGTGTTGGTGGTGGAAACAACTCTCCTCCATCCACTCCTTCCAAGACTCCACGAAGTGGAAGACATTCAAGAACACCTTCATGAACTCCTAGTCCTAGAGGAAGAAGGGCTTCACAACATGATCATTATAGCTGACGAAAACCTCCTAAGAACTCAAGACAACCTTCACAACATGCTCACCAAGGTTCACAATATGAGGGTAGTAGTTTGAGTTTTGACCTCAACTCCCAAGACTTCATGAAGATACAACAAGAACCACTCTTCCAGCAGTATGTGGAGAGATACTTGGAGCAAAACAAAGACAAGTTCCTAGAGAGTTTAATCAACAAAGGTGCCAAAGTCCCCTATAGCTTTGATGTGGACAAGAAGATCAAGAAGCAAGGTCCATCTCAGGAAGAAGAGATCAAACAACTTAAGAGTATGATGGAAAATATGTTAGCACCCAAGAGTTCATTCTCACTTGAATCAGTTTGTCCTAATACTTTTGACAAAAGTGTTAGCATGAAGGACTTTCCTAGAAAGGTTGAGATCCCTCAATATGACAAGTATGATGGGAATGAAGATCCACATGATCATGTGCATCAATTCTATATTATTCATTTTTAGTTCCATCAAGATGATTCATACCTCATGAGATTGTTCCCAAGGAGTCTTGAGGGTCAGGTGATGAAATAGTTCACCAACATAACTCCCCCCATCAAGACTTTCAAAGATCTCATCCATAGATTTTTCCAACACTTTTCATACAACCTTTCAAGATTTGTCACCATGCTGGACTTATGCAACTTAAAGAAAAATCAAGGGGAATCCTTTGTCACTTTCTTGCAAAGGTGGAGATGAAAATGCTCTCACTACTCTAGGACTATTCTTGAAAATGAGAAGATTGACATCCTTGTTAGCAAATTGGTTCCCAAAATGTGGTAAGAAGTTAGGAAGATGGTTTTTGATTCCTTTGACACCATGGTTGAAACCGCATGTAGGATTGAGGATGTTTTGAGAGAACAAGGAATTTTGACCAAACATGGAAACACCAACAACAACAATGGTCAAAATAACAACTCTAACAAGGATAAATGAAGGAACTCACATTGGAATAAGAACAAACAAGTGGTCAATGATGGAGTTGTGGACTCCTCTCAACCTAAAGATCAAGTTGTTCTCCACTTGTCTAGAGTTGTTCAAGCCATGAAACTCAATGCATCTTATCAACAAGAGAGCAAGCCAAGATACCAAGATAAGCCTAAGAAATAGAGATGTTAGTTTTCAAAACTTGGTGATTCATATGAAGATGTCTTGAAAACACTCATTGCCAACAATATTGTGCATCCTCAAGATCCCACAAAGCATTATATACCTGATGTTAAGCCACATTGGTGGGATGAGAAAGCCTTTTGAAAATTTCACAATGGCATTGGGCATGATATTGAAAACTGCTGGAAACTCAAACATATAATCCAAGATCTCATTGAGAGTGGAAAACTTAAGGTGGATGGATTGAACACCAACGCTGATCATAAGGCATTCAAAAAACCTTTTCCCAAGTATGAGAAGGGGGAAACCTCTAAACCTAAGAATGGAAAGGTTGATGTCAATTACAATTACATAGCTACAGAGAATGTTGTCAACATGCTTGAATTTATAGAAGAAAATGTCAACATGATGAGGAATAAAAATCCCTATGGTTATGATATAGACATGGACTCTCCTATCTTTGATGAAGAACCCGTCGTGGTGCTAAGGGGTCCTAACTCTAGAGTGTCATCTCAAACTCTCAATGTTGTCACACGAAGTCAAGGTCTTGTTATCATTAAAGGACCTAGTTCAAGTCAACCAAGTAAACCAAAGCAAGTGGCATCCAAGAATGTCACCTCAAAACTAGTAGTCAATCCTAGGTTGAGCTATAATGTTGTCGATTAGTTGCAAAGAACCCCAGCTCATATTTCAATCTTTGAGCTCTTAGAGTTGTCCCCAAGACATAAGAAAGTCCTTGAGGATGCTTTTCGTGCATCGAACATCCCTAATAACTTAGACATTGATAAACTCCAGAACATGGTTAACCATATTGTCATCCCTCATTACCTTACCTTTTCAAAGGATGATTATAAAGCTTTGATCCACCCACACAATCTCACCCTTCATATAGAAGTCATGATCCACAAAACTCATGTTAGGTGCATGTTGATAGATGGGGGTGCTGGGCTTAATATTTCTTTCTTGAGTCTTTTAAAGACATTGGGTTATTCTAAACAAGTCATAGATACCAAAAAGAAGATCACTATCAAAGCCTATGATGAGGTGAAAAGAAGTTCCAAGGGGTTGGTGATCCTTCCAGTTAGGATTGGCCTTGCTGAGAAGGATATTTTATTTCAAATTGTTGATGCTGGTCCCCTTGCATATAATATCTTACTTGGTAGACCATGGATTCATGATATGCAAGAAATGTTTCCTACCTATCATTAGTGTGTTAAGTTCCCCTACAATGGAGTAGAGATTTGTATACCTGGGGATAGCACTTTATCTGTCAACTCAGTTTCAATGAGTGCTTATGTTCCCCTCAATAGAGAAGTAGAAGACTTCAATGCAACCTTAGCAGAATGTAAAGACAAGCTCAAGTTAGTAGACCTTAGCATGAGGGGGTATCAACTCAACTCCTTTGTAGCACTACTAGTTTCACCTAGGTCTTATGGAAGGCCTTCACAAGAAATGAGACCTTCCTATTCAACTATGACTTTATTTGGCATATTTGTAGAGTCCTCAGTGCCTATTCAAGATGAAAAAGAAGAGGTGGCTATTAAAGATTGGATTTATAGAGAAGAGAAATACATGCACAATGAGAAATTCTCAACCTCTCCTAAGGCTTATGGAAGAGGGTATACTTTTGTCAAATAGATGGGCTATCCTGGACATGGCCTTCTTAGTCATAGATTGGATGCTAGAGCTGAACCTCTTGATCATGCTCTTTTTGGATGCAAGTCTAAGAAGATGGTTGGCCTAGGATTTGCAAATCATAACAAGAACACTTCTCCTATTCTTAATGAGTCAAATTGTGAAGATGAACCAGAATACATACCTAATTTGACAAATTAGCAAGATATGTGTGAGGATTGGGTCCCTTCCACTAATCTCCTTTGGGGAGATTCAAATAGTCTAGTCACTCATGAGACAGTTGCAACCTTAGAACAAGATGAATCAGATGTAGAGGATCCCATCAAAGAACGTCAATGCAAGAATATTGTTCATTTGATGGAGAGAGAAGGTGTTACCCTTGATGACATTAGAGCTTCCACATCAAGATGTCCTAAACCTTTATGGTGTAAACATCCTAGTTGAAGTTCAGACACAAGTTCATATGAGTATTAATGGGACCCCTTCTTAGAGCCTTCTACAGTTGACATGGATGTTGATGTCATCCACACTTATAGTTCTCAACCTGAGGTAGCCAATGAGTTACATGTAGGATTGGAGGATTTGATCCCACATGTTGCATTAGTGGATGATTCTTCACTTGTTAGGATGAATCCTGATTTGGGTAGCTTAAAAGGATACTTGATGAACTCTGACTCTATGGTCACTAGAGATGATATCATTCACATTCACAACCTTGAACTAGTCATTGACTTACCTCTTGTTCATCCTAACCTCATTAATTGGTCCAAGCGCTATCAAGAACCTAAGCTCTTAATGTTTCAAAATGATTATGAGATAACCTATTACTTGAATTTCATTGAACCCGTAGTCGCTTCCACCAATGAACCGACTACCGGCATGACAAAGCCAGACATCAAGTACCTTAGTCACAAAATAAAAATAAAAGAAAATCAAAAGAATAAGAGTTTTGATGGTGAAAACCACTATGTGGCGGTGTCATAACCAAAAAAAGTAAAAAGAAATCACATATCCAAGGGTAAAAACCTCTCTGAGGCACCTAAGGATGAGGTACTTGATTGTCTCCCTAGCTACTTTCAAGATAGATCTTCAGTGCTTATCAAACCAACACAAATGGTCAATTTGGATATAGATGAGGCTCCATAGATAATACACTTGGCTTAGTCCTTGTCACCACAAGAAAAAGAAGCTTACACTAAGTTCTTAGAAAAATAAGATCAATTTTGCATGGACTTATTCAGATATGCTAGGGTTGGACACTAATCTTATCATGTATCACTTGTCCATAGCTCCAGGTGTCAAACTAGTTAAACATAATGAATATCAAACAAAAGATGAGAAATTGGCACCTTATAAGAAAATGGTTGATTCCTTGAAATGATACTTCACATTTGTCTCATTTCAAAAAAATTCCTAGAGCAGAAAATAAAGCAGTTGATGCCATGGCTACACTTGCTTCACTTCTTCAGTTAGGGGAACATGAATCCAGATTTGAATTGCTAATGGAAGAGCCACATCACCCTATCTATGAATCCCAAGAAAGTCATGTCATTTGTATCCTTGTTGGTCATGAGTCATCCTGTTATGGTTCCATTTACTCATACCTTCATGATGGCATTATCCCTGAAACCTTTAACTGATCTGAATGTAGAAATCTTATCTGAAATGCCTCTCATCATTCCCTTAGCTCTGGTGATTTGTATAGGAGGGGTCTAGATGGAACACTTCTTAGATGCTTAGAAAAGGAAGAATCTAACCAAGTGCTAGTTGACATTCACAAGGGCATCTGTGGGGGACATTCCAATGGTCTTTCCATGGCTTGAAGGTTGCTTAGGATGGGATACTATTGGCCTAAAATGTAGATTTATGCAGTAGCTTTTGCAAAGTCATGAGAAAATTGTCAAAAACATGATAACCTAATACATGCTCTAGACAAGGAGCTCATTCCTTCTATATCTCATTTGCCATTTTAGTGTTGGGCCTTTGATCTCACTGGGAAAATTCATCCCAACTCATTAGGTGGACACAAGTTTATCATCACTGCTACTGATTATTTCACTAAATGGGTAGAAGCTATCACACTTTCTGTTGCCTCAGGAAATATAGTCTCTCTATTTATTCTAAACCATATCATCTGTCGATATGGAGTGCCTTTCGAGATTATCACTGACAATAGAGGCTAGTTCAAAAATAAAGACCTTAAGCAACTCTACAAGAAATTCAAGATTAAGCAACATCGGTCCTCCATTTACTTCCCGCAAGGAAATGGTGAAGAAGAGGCATCAAACAAAACCATTCTTTAAATGCTACATAGAATAGTTTGTAAGAAAGGTAGAGATTGACATTTACAAATAAATCTAACTTTTTGGGCTTATAGAACAAGTATTCATACTCCTAATGGGGCTACTCTATTTCCCCTTACATATGGTGTTGAAGTAGTGTTACCTTTAGAGGTTGAGATTCCTTCACTTAGAGTTTCCCTCAAAGGTCTAGTTACAGATGAAGACTACCACACCATGAGACTTCAAGAGTTAGAACTTCTAGATGAGAAACTTCAAGCATCATTTGATCATATGAGGGTTTATCAAAAGCACATGTCTAAAGCCTTCAACAAAAAGGTTCTCCCTAGAGAATTCCAAGTGGGAGATCTTGTCCTACTTGAAAATCCTAAGAATCAATAGCATAGAGATCAAAAGGGAAAATTTGAACCTAATTGGCTTGGACCTTACATCATTATAATAGCTTTTGGGTTAGGTGCTTATTTATTGTCTACAGCAGTGGGAGAGCAGCTCCCTAATCCTATTGATGTCTTGCACCTGAAGAAGTTCTATCCATGATGCCCATTCTTTTTGGGGGCATCCTTTGTACATACTTATTGATCTTGAAAAAATCCAAAAAAATGATATATTGTCAACAAATTCTAAAAATATGAAAATGTCCTGAAAAAATAATCATCTTAGTGAAAACCTAGCAATAGAAGCTTTGATGTATATCCAAAAAAAATTATATATTCAAAAAATTCAAAAAAAAAAAAAGTGCCTCCGTGAAAACATGGAAATAGGCACCTTGGTAGCAAAAAGACAAAAAAAAATTATAAAAAGTCTTGAAAAAAAAAAATTTGCAAAAAAATCCAAATGGTGAAAACCTAGAAACGGATGCTAATTGAGGCCTTTGCACCCTTGTTTCTCAACACACGTCCTTGACACTTAAGTCTTTCTCCATCATGCCTTGTCCTTGTTGCCTTGGTTTGGAATTGGTCATTGTCTTTGTCTAGGGGGCATAACTGTGTTAGCTTTGGTCTCTTGGATGCGTTAGTCTTTAGAAAACCTCATAAATGGTGTTTTTCAACAGCACCACAACTATTTTTTTCAACACTACCCCTGACATCGAGTGTTTTTCAACACTTATCGGTTTGGTCTTACCTAGTTTTGTCATGTGATCTTAACTACTAGCAAGCATTCAATCCTTATCCTCAGAACTCAGTATCAATTAGCACACTTAAGTTTTTAAACACAACACTTAATGCTTGAGATATGTCATGATCTTTTCTTTGTGTGCTGACTATTATTGATTTTCGTTGGGTGTCCTTATCTAATAAGTCTCTCTGAGATGCATAACTAGAGGACTTGGGGCATGGGGAATGTTTTTATTTTCTTTCTGCTTGTGGGTGTGGTCTTGAAACTATAGAGTGTCTCTTGTTGTTCCCTTGAAACACTTAGGAGATTTGAGGCATCATCCTTGACTTTTTTTGCATGACCATTCTTATGGTCATCCCAACATCTATGCCTTGATGTGAGCGTGATTTTGCTACATTAAATTGGGTAAGCTAACATCGAATTCATCTTGACCTTTATGTGTTTGATGCTTATGTTAGAATCTTTCCACATTCCAATCCAATATAAATCACATTCATATTTTCATAGTTGCACTTGTGACTAGTGATGATTGTATGATTTTTCTATGTCCGTTAATAATGGACTAATGATGAAAATAAGTTCCTTAACATTCTCTAATGAATGATGAACACAAAATCCTATGTTACAGTTTCTCTATTGCAAGTACACCTTTGCATTTTCATGTAGCTTACATTGTTAGACTTCATGTTAATTTCCATTTTTAGGCTGCATTAGGAGTTTGAGAGGGTTTTCCTTGATCTTTGTTCTGGACTTTTAATCAACTGTGGTCTCATTTTGATCTTCATTTCCTTATCTTCTTTCATGATCTCAATCAAAATTTTCTATCTTAACTAGTTGATTGATTTTGAGGCATTCTCTTTCTTGAGGTAAATTTTCTTTCTTCTCTCCATTTATTTTCACCTTTTCCAAACTTCTATCTTCCATTCTCTTTCACCCACTTCTTTTCTTCTAATTCAACCTTGGGGCATAATCTTTCATGCTTGATGATCTACCTTGGTTCTATGATCCTTATATCTTTCATCTTACATCAAGAACCTTATTTTTAGTTCAATTTGATCATATTTGTCAATTCATTGTTTCTCCTCTATCTCATTTTGATTTTGATCACAAGGGGGCAGTACCTATCAAAATTCAATCCTTGATTCAGCTTTATCAAACCTATCAATTGCTACTCTTGGGGCAACCTTGCTTGAGACTTGACAATTACCTATTTACAGGGGTATTGGCCTTATCTTTTTCAATTAGCTTATCTTTGTCCTAGTGTCTTCCCGTCCATTGATCGCACATCTGGATTGTTTTGTGATCCCAAATTGATCTCACATTTCAACTTCATTCTTTGACTACATGTGTTCCCATAAATATCACGCATTAGTCAAAGACGAGAATATGTATACACCCTAAAATGGTTGCCTAGACTTTGGGCCCCCATTCATCAATTTATCAATTTTCTGAATCAATGTTTTACAATATTTTCAATTTAAATCAATTTCCTTGATCAAATTATAATTAATTAAATTATTTTAATATTTCCTATGGTTTGATCATTTTATCCTAAGTTTTATTTAAATAAGAGAACGTGCTCCCTTTTAATTAAATTAAAAAAATCTTTTAATTAAATAATAAAATCACTTTATCCTAAGCCACATTTAATTAAAAGAAAAAATCTCTTTTAAATAAATAAAAAAATCTTTTAATTAAGTTATGGAAACCACTTTGCTAAAAATAATAAATAAATAATAAAATAAAAATAAAATAAAAATAAAAATAAAAAAGACTTTTTGCCTACACATTGAATGCACACTTTCCAAGATGAGTGGAATCTCATTTTGCCTCTTAATCTCTTCCACACATCTTTTTGCCTCTTAACCATGTCCATTGATTTTGCCTCTTGAGGATCTTGAGCACATGGATCAACCAAGATTTAATCTCCACCATTGCTCATTTCTTTATGCCTCTTAATTTGGACCCTCCATTCATTTCTAAATCCTTTATAAGGAGCACTCTCCTCATTTTTATGCATGGAGATTTTAGAGATCCAAATTTTATGTTATTGTTATGCAAATTTGGAGAGCGATTTTGGAGGAGAATTTGAGCACTTGAGCTTGAATATTGAAACTTCTCTTTTCTTGTCTTCTTCTCTCATGCCTCCATGGAAATCCATTTAGATTACTTTTTCATTTGCATGTTAGATTAGATTCATATTTCCTTTCATAGAATAATCTTGCATAAGCATTTCCTTTCATAGATTAGTTTTCTTTCATAAATTTTTATCATATAGAATAGCTTTCATTTTCATTTGCATGCATACTTGATGATCATGGAGACTACCATTCTTGCTTTTCCTCTTTGAATTTCTCATTTTATGGTGTACTTGCATGGGCAAAAACTAGGTCTAAACTAAGGGCCTCTATTATAAACCCTTGCACTCCATGAATAGAGAGCTATGAGTCACCATTTGAGACCTCATTCTTGAGCAATCTTGGATATAAAGACTTATAGAAGTGTGTCAACATTTTAGCACACAATCATGATTTAAAATTTTCAGACCTAGGATGGCCGATTGTTTGTATAATCGACCTTCTAATCATCAAAGAAATCCAGTATTCAACTTTACTAATTATCATACATCAAACTATCAAAATTTCACCTTGGTCCACAATGGTCAACTCATGGTCAAACCTAGTCAAAATCGGTCTTCAGGACCTCCAAACGATGCAAAACACATTTTCGTATGTGCATATCCAATTCTCAAATCAATTAACATGCTTCTAAACCTTTTAAATGCATACTTTTCTTGTCGTATTTTGATTTTCATCCCAAAGGGGGCATGGTATTGCACATCAATCATATATGTGAATCAAATCTTTCTTTCAGTGATCAAGATAACAACCACGTCTAGTTGCCGATTCATCAAAAGTCCTTGTCTCTTGGGGCACATCGCTTGGGGCATATCAGATTCATCAAGATCCATATCAATCTGGTATCTTAATCAATCTTGCAAACTGTATCAGCTCTTCGTAACCATCAGTTCAGTTGTGTTATTTCCTTGGTTCTTTGTAACTGAAGGGTTTAGATTTGGCATCATTTTGATTCTTTTGGACAATCAGGTCTGGAGTCAGGACAGTCACTTCTTCGTAGTCATAGGTTCAGAATTAGGCATTTTGGCACTTCTTTGTAATCACCAGTTCATTGTTGATATAGTTGACATCATCTCAATTTTTTGGTCAATCAGGACCTGAATCAAACATCTTCAAATCTTTTAATTGGTTTCTATCTCGGAATCAATTAATCTTTTAGGACTATTTTTCCCACCGCATAACTGAGTCCACATCATTATCAAAAATAGATTATTCTTTGAGCCATTGCACTTTGCATAGTAATTCAAAGAGGGGAAAAATGTAATACCCCAAAAATGGGCTATAGGTTCATTAACCTCCTACATCAATAAATCGATCGAAATTGACACAAAAGTCCTAACCAAAGGCACATCTGCACATCAGTTTATCAAAACCCTAATTGATTTTATCCTAATTCTGCAGCGGGGAATATTCATTGAATATTCCTAATTTATCTAATTATCCTAATTGAATATTATTTGGAGATAAATCATATTTATCCTAAAATTTGATTAATTGAATATTTTGAATATTTGATTAATTAGGTTTAATTTTGCCACTTAATTATTTAATTAGATTTAATTACATTTATTTCTAATTAATATTATTTTTATTTTGATAATAAATCAAAAAAATCTTGCAAATAATTGATTAAATTCTTATTTAATTAATTAAATACAATTGTCAATATTAAATGATATAGTTTGGAATAAAATTTTGATTTAATAATTGATTAACCTATAAATCAATTATTTTAATTCAAAATCAGTTAAGTTGAGAATAAATCACTTAATTATTAAATTAATTCATATTAAATGATGCACAGTCAGAAAAATAGTCAACTTTAAATCAGTTATCAATTTCAATTCGTTAACTTTCTAAACTCAACATGTGATTGTGTGTTGAAAAAGTGATCTGAACTCTATTTTGAATCAAAAAGCTACTTTTGCATGATTTTATGAGTTGATCTATTCCTAATTTCTTGTTAACTCAAAAATTAACATGAGTTTATCAATAGTGATTTATGGCTTTCTCAATGCATCCTCAAAGCCCTGGATTTCTATAAAAACAAAGCTTAGCTCTTCACAAAAGGTCCTTCAAGCTTTTGGTTTTTGCATCCTTGGAGAATCGAGCTCTTGTGCACAGGCGATTGTGAGATTTTCATAGTTTCAATTCATTTTTTTTCATAGCATTCATAGAATTCATAGCATTGTTAGATTTTCATTGCAATTCATTTCAATCATTTTAGATCAAATCCATATCAATTTTTTCATCATATTGCATAGAAAATCCAAAAATATAGATTAATCTGCATTCATCTTTCATCCATCTTTAGCATTAAATCCTTCATTTAGGTGTTGCATTGTCACTGATCTCGGTCTTAATCTTAGAATACCTTACTTGCACCTACTAGAAGGCAATAAATCACCTGGTTAGCTTAGTTTATTTATATTGCAGATTTCTTCATTTGCTAACCTCTAATGTTTTACTAAAGTGTTGTGTCTCTAGCTAGGTACAAAATTCACATGCACAGGTCCCATGAGAGCTAAGGTAATCTTGACATAATGAGATAATGGACTTTTCAGACACCTTAGGATGCGTGCCTAAGATCAACGGTGGATGCGATCCCTCAAAGAGAAATATGCCTAAAGGTTACCCATTGCAAGATCATGCCTAGTTGACACGTGTCCCACGATGAGGTGGATAGACAAACTAGGTGCCTTGAGATGCGTGCCAATATTAATGGTCATCATGATTTTGTGGAAATGAAGGTGCTAAAAAATTAGCCATTGTGAGATCATGATTGACCGACATGTGTCCCGCAATGAGGTGGTAGAGGAGTTGTAGCTTGGTACTTAGTTGGATAATACATTGAATTAGAGGTTGACATGTGGCAAGGATGGTGATGTGGTGCCAGTGATTGAGTAGTGATGGTGATGCAAGAAGACCAAAAGGGTGATGAGGTGGACTGATGAACCAATTAGGTGATGCCACATGGCATATGGGGCCCACAACAGAGGTAAAGGCATGTGTAAAAATTGAAAATTTCATATATAGTCTACACTATAGAGATAAATTCAAAAATTTAAAAGAGTCAATTGTGCACAAAAATTGGATCTGAGGAATGAATTTTTTCCTAAATATATAACTGTTATATATCACTGGAAACATTAGAGGACAAAGAATACACTAGCAACATCAGATTGGGGTTTCACTAGCTTTCATTAATAATTATTCTCGAAAGAAGCAATGTGGTGAACTTATTCATACAAGTAGGATTTGATTTGCAGACCTGGACAAAGGGGGAAAATCAGATTTGCAACTTGGGTTTCTTTGCAAAGATTTTTCTTGGTGCATGGAGAAATCAGATTGTTAGTCTTTTCAATGTATTAAATGATTTTTTAATTTTCTCAAAAAGGAAGTGGCTAATCTGTCAATAATTTTTAGGTGGTACACATCAGATCAGATTTTATTTTCTATAGGCCCATGAGGTGGTTGGTTATGCTTTTAATTCCTTGACCTAAATGATTTGTAGCTTTTTGTAATCCTTGTCTATTTAAGGATTTCCAAGATCATTTAGAAGGGCTAGCTAGAATTTTGGTTTAAAAAAGATACATTCTGAACCTTCAGTGAGGGAACATAGCATTTTTTATCCAAATTATATCAAAATATAGTAGAAAGTTGCAAATCTTTTTCAAATTGTCTCAATGGCTTTGAATCTTAAAACATGGTGTATATAGAGGCATAGATCCTCATACTTAATGCAAGAATTCAGTTTCATTTCTCTCCATTTGTGTCAAGTTTTATGAGTTTTGAGTCTTTTGATTCATTGTATGAAGTTTATCTATGCATGTGTTGTCAGTCTTTAGTTCTGGTTTAAAATCAGATTAAATGATGCTCTAGATGAAGCACAAATTTATTGGGTTTGCACAAGGACTTCTGTAAGTAGTATAGTTTTGGATATTTGTATTCATGGCTTGGATTTTTGATGAAATACAGTAGTCTATCTTTGTATCCTATAGTGCATTAGATGATTTGGCCAATGGATAAGGCACTGATCTGAAACAAGTTTTTTATATTCTACAAAATAAAATCAAACTCCATTGAAGATCATTTTAGTTTTGTGGTTATATGGTATTAGTTACTTCATGATAATCAAGAATAAACAGATGAGAGGTTTCCATCTAGTATTTTCTTATCATAATCTACTTTGTTGAATCTAGTTTAAAGTTGTAGAGTGTTATATGTTACTAGATTGGGTGCACCCACCTTGGTTTTGTAGAGCCAAAAGTGCAAAGGGCAGTCTTGTCCCTATAGTTGGTCGAGTTACCTACAAATATCCCCACATTTGGAACTAACCCCTCCTCAAAATCTTTGTTAGGTATATTGGTGTCTCTTTGAGTGTAAAATCCTTTTCAGGAACCAAAAAACCAGTGAGTCTGCTAGAGAATAGAGATACAATAGTCATGATAAATCCAATTTGATATCTCTAGTATTACAAACTTGTTATAAATAATGCAGGTACAAGTTGAGTTAGGCTCCTGGCCTTCTTATTTACCTCATCCAGTGGTTACTATTGATAGTATAGAGTCAAGTTTGAAGATTTTATATCATCTCACCAAGTGTGAGTGGTGACTCTGAGGTTCTCTATTTGATCAATGCATTTTTAGAATGAAAGATATAATGAGTATGCAATTTTGATGAGCAGTTTTAAAAAATATATCCTGGTGAAGTTTTTTGTTGGCTGGAAAGAGTATAGAGAGATTGTGAAGTAGTAAAATATTTTCCTCTTCAAGGAGGTGGTGACTCTATGTGAAAAGAACCTGATGGATCAACAAAGTAAGCTCTAAGATCTGCCATATTTTTAGCCAAAGGAAAAAATAGCAGCAACAAAAAACATACCAAGTATTTCCCATTTAATATTGTATGTTTACATGGTCCTTATTGGGTGAAAAAATCACCATAGAAAGGATTTTGGATTGTGGGTCTACATATTTCTCTAGATTTATTTTAAAAAATAATTTGGGTTGTATTTTTTGGAGAAATATGTATGGTTTGAAAATCTTGTGGCTGCATAAGTTGTTCATGATAAGAATTTGAAATTTTCATTAACAGAAGATACAGTCCATAATGGATTCATCCATAATATTTTCTATGCAAAGATATGTGCCATTATGTTTTGATGGCATTGAGGGTTTCCCAAATAAGTTTCCTATTGAGGTTAGGGAGTATTTGCCAAAATTTAGTGGTGATGGATCATTTTCAATAGATGAACATTTAGATGACCTTACTGACTTAATCGCTAAATTTGAGATTGAGCATGAAGATGTTGCAATGAAAATATTTTGATGAGAGAGTTAGTGAGGGTGGGTGTGAAGTAAAAAATGAAGATCAATACCAAGACATTGATGTCTCCATTGATCACACCATCCATGAAATTGATGATGAGGATTTACTCATTAAAATGGCTACTCTCAAAATAAAACTTGTAGAGAATGATGTTGTGTGCTGGTAGTTGCAAGAAGAGAAAAGGTTACAGGAAATGGTTGTTCTTCATTTTGTTGATTAAGAGGCCAGTGGTGATATGTGTATTAATGAACCTGAGATGAATTTTCTTTCAGATCTTACACCATCTTCTGAAGTGTTTTTTGATTCCATATTAGTTGCCACATGTGATGCAAATTATGATGCTAAAAATGAAGTCAGTGAATATCAAGATGTTGAAGGTGAATCTACAGTTGACAATATTTCCATTAAATTTTTAGATCTTTATTTTTATCATCATAAGAGGGAAACCTTCTCACCTCAGTATAAGAAATATTTGTGTAAAAAACAAGAATATGATTATGATGCAGATGAAAGTTTCTTTAGTGATTTATTTTCACAATATGATATAAGCCAAGAGACCCTGATTCTTGTTTCCAATGAGGAAGATGTTTGCAGCACTGAGCAAGAGGCCAAAGAAGTTGAACATGATATCCAATGGCCATTAATCAATGAGAAAATTTTAGAGCTCTTAGATGCTGATTTTTAGAGGTATGCTCTTGAATTTGATTCTAGAGTTTCATGCCCGAAAGATATATGTATTGATGAAGATGATACTAGTGAGGGCATGATGTGTGAGACATATGCTGACATTCCTTTTCCTATTTTTGAGGCAAATAATGTGCAAATTGAAAGTACATATGACTGTGATAGATTTGATGCTGTCATATATGATGAATATGAAGGTATATGTACAAATATGGATTCAGATTTTCAAGAGCCTAGTGTCAACAATTCTTGTATGTGCCATGATGCTGAAGAAAGGGAAAAATCTGAATATTTTTTCTCAGATTTGCAAGTGATTAATGATCCATTATATGACAATTCTTTTTCCTTTTTAAAAGATGCTGATAATAATTGTGGTTGACAAGCTATCTATGATTCTGTGCAATCAAATTTTTGTCTCAAGATGTTCTATTATAGTTTGCAAAGTGTCAATATAAAAGAAGCTTGTTCTTTGGTGCAAACTAGTGTTCATTGTATGGATGTTTCCAGCCATGAGAATGAGGAAGAATGTTTCCTTTTTCAGCATGTCAGTGATAGTAGAGGGTGTGATAATTTGATGTCACACAATGATCAACATTCATGGCAGTTTGATAACTTGATTTTTCTAGTTGGTGGTGAATATGCTAATTATTTTTTATATGACACACTGAAGATAAATTACTGTGTTTTTGATCAAGCTAATGGAAGCAATAGTTTCAGTTTACCTTTTCTCTATGAAGATGAAAATTATATGTTTGATAGAGGTAAGGGTTGGTTCTAGTTTTGAGGCTTTGGGCCTTTGCAAATAATGTATATGTTGTACATTTTGTTCTTCTCAGTCATGTGGTGTGTTTCTTTCAATAAGGTTCCCTATTTTTGAAGAGAGAAGTCTGTTTTGTTTTGAGTGGTTTCCTCTCCCAAATATCCTAAATTCTTGCTATGCCTACAGGAGGCATACATCCCCAATTAGAGCCACTGTTGCAGCTCTAAAATTTTGGTTGAATTTTAGAGTGACTAGTTTGAAAATTTCCTAAGGCTCAAATCATTGCCTCAAAAGACATTTGAAAGGACCATAGTTTGGATACAAGTGAAAAAGGACCTGTTGACTTTCATGGGACACCTCTTGGGAGATGTGTTCCTTGCCTATCATCAAGCATCTATAGTTGGCTACAACTCTCAGGTCTCAGTTCTGATGTGTTTTGGAGATATCCATTTGGAGGTCATTGCCCAAAATCTGCACTTTCCATTCTATTCAGTTTTTACCAAGTGACCCACTTCAGAGGTTTGTGCCTAACACCCAGTGGATAGTCATGACATAAGGATTATTGCACTATATTGTAGGCATGAAAGTGAATCTCCATGCCCATTTTAAAATTCCTATGAGTTTGTATGATCAGTTTACCAAGGCCTTTATGTTTGCATTTTATTCAGTTTTACTGAATGTGGAAATGCAGAATTTGAGTGGCCTACTTTGAGATCATGCAAATTGCACCTAGTTCATGAACATGAGAAATTGAATATTGTTCTAGATTTTAAACATGGAAATGAGCTTTCCTGATGATTTTCACATCATGGTCAATCTATTTGACCCCATTGCTCATTCAAATCCGAATTTGATTTCTGCAAGTTTCACTATTTTCATTTCAGGAACTTCTGAAGGGGTGACTTTCAAGACCAATTCTTGATTACTAGTTGATAATATGGGAAATATAATTATAACCTTGTTTTATAAATATAAAAGAGAATCTAAATCCAATATTTCAGACCATGAGGGTCCCATTTGATGGGTTTGCAAAGTCAGAACAAAAGATATTTTATGCAGATGGCTTGTGCTGACAAAATCAACTTTGTAGAGTGGCTATTTTTAGAAATTAATAACTTGATGTCAGATACTTGTGTTGAGATAAATGTTTTTTCCATGCATTCCTTATATGTTAGTCTTCTATCAGGATCACTGGTTGATCCTCAACTAAATATTTGATATTTTTGGTGCATTTATTGGAAAGGTGGTTCCCTCTGATGTTGACTTACATCTACAAAACAAGTTTAAACAAGTGATTTTAACTTTTAAAATCTTTTTCCTTGCATAACTTTATGGAAAGCCGTCTGGCAGAGTGAATGTCTGTAGTGAATATTTTGTGCTTGCCAAGTAACGATGTTAGAGGATTTATTTTTATCAATCTTTTAAGGGTGTGACTGGAGGTAGTTTATTCAATTTGGCAACTTGGCAAAGTATTTAAAATCAAGAGTTTTTAATTGATCTGGTGTTGTCCAAATCAGATCCAGATGTGGGAGCTGGCCATTCTGAGGTTCATTTGTTTGAAATAAAAAAAAATAATTGGACCCACTTGGGGTCTAGCTTGCTTCATTTTTTTAAAGTGCCATGCCATCTTCATTTTATTTGCATGTGTGTGCACCATACCTCTTCCCACATTGTGCTCCGATCCATTTTGTGCTATGTGTGTTTTTCTTTCTTGCTTGGTGAATGCATGCATTTATTTATGTTGTTCATACCTCCTATATGATAGTGTATGGCTTCCTTTTATGCTGCATATACCCTCTTTTTGGTGTTTCCTATGCGTTTACCACACACTATGCATCCTTCCTATTATTTGTTGTGCACACTTTTCTTCATTTTGCACATGTTTTTCCAAGCAAAGGACTGCACATGTTTTCTTTTGGAGCTGCACACACACCATGGAGGTGTTGCACACTCTATCCAAAGGCTATGCACACACCATAGAGGTGTTGCACACTCCTCCCATGGGCTGCACACACACCATAGAGGTGTTGCACATTCAAAGGGGATTTATCCCACATTGCCAATGGAGAGGGACAAATTGTTCTTCATATAGCAAGCTACACAGACATAAGGTGCCCAAGTGTGGACACCCAAAAGGAGGCTCTTTCACACATGAATGAGGATCGGGGTGATGAGGTGGCAAGTGATTAGGTGATGATGTGGTAGTGGGTCCCACGAAAGGGAAGGTAATTTTGATGTAATAAGATAATGGACTTGTTGTTGGCAATTTGGCTAAGTTAGATATCTATATGTTGTCATTATGGCAACATATGATCTATATGAAGACCGCATATGATAGAGAGAAATTATGACAAAGCGTAGAACAAAATTGTCTAAGTGTAAGCAACATTTTCCTAGTGTAACCAGAGACATTTTGATTGGTGATGTTGATAGAAGTAATTTTAGTGCTTGCACACTTGAACATGGATACTATGATGTATGTTGAAGACTCACCTAAGAGCACCAGTCTATACAACATGTACAAAAGAAGTTATTGCAGTATTACTAGAGATAGAGCTGAAGCTGATAGGACAAAGGAGAAGCCATAATTGGTAAATAGTTAAGGGATTATTTTTTTTTATCAAAATAATGTCTTAGTCATATAAAGGGATGACATCCTAGATGTTAAACCTTGGGGAAAATAAGTTATTAAGTATTTTTGTAAAGTTCTTTATGTTTAGTAAAGCCGATTGTAACAGTTATTATTCCTAATAACTTGTATAAATGTAACACATATGTAATGCGAAGAATATAGATGAACATATGTATGAAAAATATATTGATGCAAAGTTGTGAAAGTCAAGAAAGTAGACTTTGTATATGTAAGCAAAGAAGCAAAGGTTATATACCTTGCCCTCTTTTGTAATCAGAGATCATTGTACATTACATGTTTGGGCAGTGGGCTCATCTTTTAATGATTTGAATTTGTACTACCAACTCTTAGCAGGGTTGAGGCTTCTAACAAGGCCTAGAGTCCCTTAATTAGGACTGATACACTATATTTATGTAACAAGATCCTAATAGGGTCAACATCCTTAACAGGGTACTTTTGATTAGTGGATCATTGTGGGTATCATCCCCACCAGGGTTTTCCCTTGGCTAGGGTTTCCTTGAGAACAAATAATGTGTTATGATTTCATTTGCTTTACTGTTATGCATGTTCTTTAGTTTACTCTATTTTGCAAGTATCAAGCTAATTTGTTATATCCATAATTGGGCAAAAGTAAAATTTTGTAGAATACTGATTCACCCCCCCTCTCAGTATTCCCTATTTCTAACAATTGGTATCAGAGCTTAGTTACTAGGAAAAGAATCATTCAAAAAAAGCCTACCGGCTTGAGTAAGATCTCTATGGATATGGATCAACTACAGAAGAATCTTGAAGAAGCTCTTGAGCAGATTGATATACTTACTGAGGAAAGAGATACTTTGAAAGAAAAATATGATGATGCAAAGAACCTCATTGAGAAGTTGAAAAAGAAGCTAGAAGAACTAAAATCAAAGAAGGAATCTACAATTCAAATTGAAGATTGTGATGAAAATATAGAAAAATAAAATGAGATCCTTAAACATGAATTAAAGATAGTAAATCTAAAATTGAGTTTGAAAGATGGAAACAACAAGAATGAAGCAAATCTGAAATCTGAGAATGAATATTTGAAATCAAAACTTTGTAAAGTGACATCTAAACTTGAGAAAACAAAATTGTAGCATGTTGAACTTGAAAAGTACAATACAATTGTGAAAGGTGAACTGACTCAGTCTAAGCAACATCTTGAGAGACTATATTCCACTAGTGAGAAGATTGATGAAAAAATGTCTTATCATAAGTCATTGTATGATAAAATTGGTCTTGGATTTAACTCATCTAAGGTAAGTGAAGAAAGCAAGGAACCAGATCTGAAAGTTTCTAAAAACATAGATGAAAATAAATCTGATGAAGCTAACAAATCTGAGGACACACCTAAACAAGAAGAATCACTTAAAGGTACATAGGGAGAATTTAAAGGTTGATGTTTTGCATGTAATACTTTTGGTCATATGAAGAAAGATTGTACAAGTAAGAAATTTAAACCTCTTAATGGTTATTGTTATAATTGTCATGGTTTTGCACATAGAGCTATTGAATGTAAGAAGCCTAGATCTAATGATAATAAGAATAGTAGAATGTTTAGAGATACTAACCATGTAGATAAGAAACCTACTGAAGAGATGAATAGAAGAATTGAAGTAGTATGCTATAGATGTAACAAGATTGGACACATTGCTAGGAATTACAGATCACAAATCAACCAGACTAGACCAAGATATGGAAAAAATGGAATAGTTTGTCAGATATGCAACAAATTTGGTCATACAACAAGGTTTTGCAGAATGAATAACATGAGAAACCCTAATCCTAGAATTCATACAAGGAGAAATGAGAATGCAAGAAAGAGTCAAAGAAGTTGTTGTAGTAATTTAGAAGAAGTGAAGTTTGTTAAAGCCATAGATCAACAAGACACATTCAACACTAAAGGTAATCAGAAAGGTGAAGTATCTAATGGTAAGAGTGAATCTCTTCCTAACCTATTTCAAAGTACTTAATTCATAAAGAATGTATTAGAATAGGAACTTAGGATAGTGTAGAAATTAGTATAGGATGAATTAAGTCTTGGACAGTTAATGTAAGGTATTATGTGATGTAATGATGCTATGGTTAAGAGTGCATGAGCTAATATGAAGTTATGCGAGTTTGCAAGAATTTTGAAGTTTTGCAGGAAAGCAAGAACAACTTTTTGGAAAGAAGTGGAAAAAGAATTGAATGCGATGTCAGAATCTTAGAGTTAAAAGCTTGTGATCAATATTAGTTAATCATTCAAGTGATTACAAGTGTTAAGGAGATTGAAGCAGTAGTGATTAAAGGCAGTTTGAAGGATTTGGTGAGAAAACTTCATGCCAAATTTATGCAAACCCCTAAATCATGAAACTAAGGTATTTTATTGAGTAAATCTATCAGTCAGTTAGAGAATTTGTAGAAGATATGGATGTTTCATTGGTTCACAACATAAGAGATACTATTAGACCTAAGATCAAAAGGGAACTAGTAGAATCCTTGGAAGAAGACCCTAAACTAGCATTATTGTATGTACCAGATGAAGTCTTGCATTTAGAAAATGTTAGAAGATATTTGGGATGAAAACTTGAAACCCTCAGTGAAAGTTACTTTACTAAGGAATATGAGAAGCTATACAATCAAGATATGTCATTGAAAGTAGGATTTGAACATTTGAATGACAATGAAATCATAAGGTATTCACTACAACATGAATTTGATGATGATGAATGCACCAAAATCATTTTGAGTAGAATTCATAATGGGAAGTTTTGGTTAGATGACATAGTGATTGATATAACAATAGACCTAATTCATGAGGTGACTAGTTTATCTAAATCATGAGTTATACCATTCAATGAGAAAAATGTAAAGAAAACTATATTAGATAACACTAAGTCATCCTATAATGGTAGAGGAATAGTTATTAGCAAGATTCAACAAGATGATGTTAGATATTTATGCAAGATCTTAACATCTAAGTTTTGTGCTAACTCTAGAGAAGATGACATGGTAGCTAGTATGATTCATGCAGCCTATTTGATGTGTGTTGATAAAGTACAAGTGGATATGTGTGAAATTTTGAGAATTCAGTTATTTGAGAACCTTGAGAAGATTAAGAAGACTAAAAGTTCACAATTTAGATTCTCATCATTGATTACATATATGTTTTTCCATTTGTTAAGAAGATTTACATTTACTATTAGAGAATATTGAATGACAACAGAACCGCTATGGATAGAATTAAGAGAGTGTATCTAAGATATCCCATAGAGAAGGTTAATGGGAGTGTAACCTTAGTGATCAAATCATTTCACAACTTGATGAAGAAAAGATCAATAATTCCACAAGCTATAGTTGAGAAGTATAAAAATTAAGTATGCTTTATGGTTGACACTGACTTTACCTTCATTGAAGCAGTTGAACCCAGAGTAGAGTTCATAGACCCTCTTGGATATGAAATTGTTGAAGTTGAAGTAGAAGAATATGTAAATAGATTGTTGAAATGTAAATTGGATGTAAATAGCAATAGCTTTGGGACTTATGAGGATAACCTCAACTCCGTAAAGTCTATTCAGGAAGAAAATCTATCGAAGAAGAGAGTGGAAAGCAATATAAATAAAATTCTTAAAGATACAAGTATGATAGAACAATAATTCTTAATTGCAAATAATACAACAATGATACTAAGAGATATTGGAAAAAAGGAAGTTTTGTCTGTTCCACCCTTGTCAATAGTTGCAGATGAGACTAGAAATTTGCAAAATGTACTAAAAGTGGAGAAAGTAGAGAAGGAATAGGAAATAAGAAAATCTACAAGATCTTTCGCCACTCCACCAGGTAAAAGAGTAAAGGAAATGGCTATTGGACCAAGCAAAAGACATAAAACAATAGTTGCCCCAGTACAAAGGAAAGTATCTAAATTAAAAGATGATGAAGATACTAAAGTCAAGAAGAAGAAATGGAAACCTAAGATTGAAAAGGTAAATGAACAAATTATTAATGATGGAGACTTTTCAAAGATGAACAAGTATTATGAGCTATATAACTATTCAGAAAGATTAAACTTGGAGAATGCAGTTGTTAGGCACATGATCCTAGCAAACAAGAAATTTGATACCATTCAAGGAAACATACCTGATGATCTGTTTGAGAAATTAGTTAACATGAAGAAGAGAGCAGCCGAAGAAGATAATAAGATTAGAGAAAAATTTGTAAGAAAGCTATGTGACATCATAGATGAAGACCACTTCAAAGAAATCATGAAAGATCTTGGTATTCATCTAAGAACTAAAAGAAGAATAATTCAGATTATGGGACGTAATTATGAAGAAATCAATAAAGAAACTAAACAAGAAGTCATAAAGGTGATGATTACAAATGTTGGTAAGCACTCAAGTGCAGTAGATCAAGCTTTGGAAGCTAAGCACTGTTGGAAATATTCAGGAATTAACCAAGTTACTGAGAGGGGAGGGGTGAATCAGTAACTCCAAATTCTCTTCTAATTTTAACATGTATTTTACTTTTAACCTTTGCATACAGAAAGCATGAAACTTAAAAAGCATTCACAATAAAGACACATGGATTTGGTTACCCAGAAACCTTCGAAAAGAAAGTAAAACTGGGGTGGGGATGAAACCCACAAAGCTTTAATACTGCAGAATAAAGTTGGCCAGTTAAGGCTTACAATTTGATCACTTCCGATGATCTGCCCTGTTAGGAGCAATAAGGATTGCTAAATCCACCCTGTTAAAGGATTTACAAACATACAGTGAAGTATGCACTCGGTAAAGAGATTTATACAAAGACTGTTAAGTCTACCCGGTTAAAGGATTTAGTACTGATTCACTTGTTAGAATGAAACAGTAGATCTCTGCTTTGCAACTGGATTGCTGAATGAGATTCGCTGATGTACTGATCACCTTCTGTGATGAATTTGTCTTTTCTGTATCTTATACTTCTGAAGCCTTCTGCAATTCGCTTATTCTTTTATATATTCTATATCATATATTTCATTACTTGTGCATATATCTTTTATTTCTACATCATTGTTTATATACAGGTTTCAAACAATTAATTACAATTACAATTGCACAGTCGGCTTGACAAATAAACACAAGTGCTACTAAGTCGGCCCAAATATGGTTACTCGGTTCCTTCACACTGACTCGGTGACTTTCTGATACTCGGCGTCCACTGCATTACTCGGCATCGTCATGCACTCGGTAGAAGTGAAGGCACGGTTCATACTGATCACTCGGTAGGTATTGAACTCGGTAAGCATTGGTGACTCGGTAGACAAGATGTTACTCAGTTTTCATTGTCCTGATCGGTTTGTACTAACTTGCTCGGTTTGCACTGTCTGCTCGGTTTATACTGTCTGCTCGGTTTGCACTGTCTGCTCGGTTTGCACTGTCTGCTCGGTTTGCACTGTCTTCTTGGTTTGCACTGTCTGCTCGGTTTGCACTGTCTGCTCGGTTTACACTGTCTGCTCGGTTTGCACTGTCTTCTCGGTTTGCACTGTCTGCTCGGTTTGCACTGTCTGCTCGGTTTACACCCAGAATGCTAATAAGTGTTGTCACTAGTGGCAATACTGCTTAATGCCAACAAGCACTAGAAAAGTCCCTCTCCGCCACCATCAATTAACATTGAAGATGAATCAATGAATGTGGAAGGAACTAATATCACATTGGATAGTGATGACAATCCTTTCAGCAACCTAGAGAACATTGTTGACAATTTGACTCTAGAAGAATAGGATAGATTAGTTGAATAAGAAAGGAAGGAAACAAGGAAATAAGAATAGAAACAAGCAGAGATTGTAGTAAATATAGAGGTTGAAGGATAGAAAGGAGAACCAAGAAAATTAGAAATCAGTCCTACCCCTGAGATTGCAACAAAGAAACCATAGATTGAATCTATTTTTTCTAACTTTGGCAAAGAAGTTGATGATGATGATCAAATGGATCTGATCTCATCTCTTAACAAAATTATTGGTAAGAACAAGAAGGTAAAAAGCCTTGGAGGATTATTGATGGAAGTAACAGAGATGTTGCAGAGTGTTGTGACTAATCAGATAACAAAGGCAAATCCACAAGTAAAAGCCATAGAAGTTATGAAGGCATTTGACAATGAATTCACTAACTTATTTGATATAGCTACAGTAAAGGCACGGGAAGCCTATGAGGCTAAAGTATTTCTTGATATATGTCAAAATATCATAAATGATATTAATAATTTAGATGTATGTCTAAAGGACTTGAGAAGGAACTTGGATAGAGGAAAAGCTTTGTATATATATTGTACAAATACAGAAAATCATGTATTAGAAGTGACTGAGACAATAAGAGCAAAGGAGATTGAAATTCAAATAGAGGTAAACCTGCTAACCAGTCCTAATGTAAATATATTAAATTGTAAAAAGAAAATTAGTAAACTGAAGGATGATATAAGAATCCTTAATGATGAAAGAGATAGGACATTGAGAAGATTATCTCGTCTAAGAGAGCACATTTTAGTGAAGATAAGTATCATTGAAGGACAGTTGGAAGAATGTCTTTCATCTATTGCAAACCTTCATGCATGTGAGATTGCATCTTATGGTTTATGTACACTACTCAGTGTTGCAGACACCATTAAGAAGGCATGGGAGAAGGAAATAGAGAGTATTAAAGTAATTTTTGCAGATTGTGTTGCAATCCTACCGACTCTGCAATTTTGAATCAAGGTAAACTTTTTGAGATCATAGTTTTGGCACCCTTTTTTTGTCATTGTTGTCAAAGGGGGAGTGATAGAAGATAATTGATCTATTGTTATATAAATATGGAAGTATATTCCTAGGGGGAGTATAGATGTTATATAAGATATATGGAGATATAAGGATAGTAAAGATATATTTTTTGTTATGGCCACAATTTTGGAGTTTTATGACTTAGCCAATTTTCTCATATGTTTTCACCAATGACAAAGGGGGAGATTGTTGGAAATTTGGCTGAGTTAGATATCTAGATGTTGTCATTATGGAAAAATATGATCTATATGAAGAATGCATATGATAGAGAGCAATTATGACAAAGCATAGAACAAAATTGTCTAAGTATAAGCAACATTTTCCCAGTGTGATCGAAGACAGTTTTGATTGGTGATGTCAATATAAGTAAGTTCAATGCTTGCACACTTGAACATGGATACTATGATGTATGTTGAAGACTCAACTAAGAGTGCAAGTATGTATGGCATGTACAAGAGAAGTTATTGCAGTATTACCAGAGACAGAGTTGAAGCCGACAAGACAAAGAAGAAGACATAATTGGTAAATAGTTAAAGGTTTATTTTGTTTATCAAAATAATATCTTAATCATATAAAGGGATGACATCCTAGATGTTAACCCTTGGGAAAAATATGTTATGATGTATTTTTCTAAAGTGCTTTATGTTTAGTAAAGCCAACTGTAAAATTTATTATTCCTAATAACTTGTATAAATGTAAGACATATGTAATGTGAAGAATATAGATGAACATATGTATACAAAAGATATTGATGCGAAGTTGTGAAAGTCAAGCAAGTAGACTTTGTATATGTAATGAAGTAGAAAAGGTTATATACCTTGCCCTCTTTTGTAATCAGAGATCATTGTACATTACATGTTTGGGCAGTGGGCTCATCTTGTAATCATTTGAATTTGTACTACCAACTCTTAGTAGGGTTGAGGTTTCTAACAAGGCCTAGAGTCCCTTAATCAGGACTGAGACACTATATGTATGTAATAGGCTCCTAACAGGGTCAACATCCTTAACAAGATACTTTTGATTAGTGGATCGTTGTGGGTATCACCCCCACCGGATTTTTCCCTTGGCCATGGTTTCCTTGAGAAAAAATAATGTGTTGTGAGTTCATTTTCTTTAGTGTTATGCATGTTCTTTAGTTTACTCTATTTTGCAAGTATCAAGCTAATCTATTATATCCATAATTGGGCAAAAGTAAAACTTTGTAGAACATTGATTCACCCCCCCTCTCAGTATTCCCTATTTTTAACACTTGTTAGATGCCTCAGGATGCACGTCCAAGATTGATGGTGGATGTGACCCCTCAAAGAGAAAGATGCCTATAGGTTACCCATCATAGGATCATGCTTGGTTGACATGTGTCCTATGATGAGGTGGATAGACAAGTTGTGTGCCTCAAGATGCATGCCAAGATCGATGGTCATCGTGATTTTGTGGAAATTAAGCTGCTAAAAAATTAGCCATCATGAGATCATGACTGATCAACATGTGTCCCGTGATGAGGTGGTAGAGGATTTGCAACTTGGTGCTTAGTTGGATAATACAGTGAATTATAGGTTGACATGTGGCAAGGATGGTGATTTGGCACCAGTGACTGAGCAATGATGGTGATGCAGGGAGTCCAACAGGGTGATGAGGTGGATTGACAAACTAATCAGATGATACCACATGGCATAGAGGGCCCAAATCAGAGGTAAAAGCCTGTGTAAAAATTGAAGATTTCATATATAGTCTGCACTATAGAGATAAATTCAAAAATTTAAAAGAGTCGACTATGCACAAAAATTGGATCTGAGGACTGAATTTTTGCTCGAATATATAAGTGTTATATATCATTGGAAACTTTAGAGGACAAGGAATACACCAGCTTTCATTAATGATTATTCTTAAATGAAGCAATATGGTGAATTTATTCATACAATTAGCATTTGATTTTTAGATCCCGACAAAGGGGGAAAATCAGATATCTTGCAACTTGGGTTTCTTTGCGAAGAGTTTTCTTGGTGAATGGAGAAATTAGATTGTTGGTTTTTTCAATGTATTAATTATTGTTTTGATTTTCTCATAAAGGAAGTGGCTAATCTATCGGGAATTTGTAGGTGGTACACATCAGATCAGGTTTTATTTGCTATAGGCCCATAAGGTGGTTGGTTTTTCTTTTAATTCCTTGACCTAAATGATCTATAGTTTGTTGCAATCCTAGTCTATTTAAGGATTTCCAAGATTATTTAGAAGGGATGGATGGAATTTTGGTTCACAAAAGATACATTTTGAACCTTCAGTGAGGGAAGATAGCATGATTTGTCCAACTTATATCAAAATAGAGTAGAAAGTTGTAGATCTTTTGCAAATTGTCTTAGTGGCTTTGAATCTTAAAGCAGGGTGTATACAGAGGCATATATCCTCATACTTAATGCAAGTATTTAGTTTCATTTCTCTCCATTTGTGTCAATTTTTATGAGTTTTGAGTCTTCTGATTCATTGTATGGAGTTTATCTATGCATGTGTTGTAAGTCTTTAGTTCTGGTTTAAAATAAGATTAAATGATGCTCTAGATGAAGAACAGATTCATTGAGTTTGCATAGGGATTTCTGTAAGTAGTATGGTTTTGGATATTTGTGTTCATGGCTTGGATCTTTGATGAAATACAATAGTCTATATCTGTATCCTAAGTGAATTAGGTGATTTTCCCAATGGATAAGGCACTAATCTGAAACAAGTATGTTCCATGTTGATATATGTCTAGTTGGGATTTGTTATATTCTACAAAATAAAATGAAACTCCATTGAAGATCCTTTTAGTTTTTTGGTTATATGGTATTAGATACTTCATGATAATCAAGAATCAATACATGAGTGGTTTCCATTTGGTATTTTCTTATCATAATCTACTTTCATAATCATAATCTACTTTCTTATCATAATTTACTTTCATAATCATAATCTACATTGTCGGTGAAGAGGGACAAATTGTTCTTCATATAGCAAGCCACATAGACATAAGGTGTCCAACTATGCATGCCCAGAAGGAGGATCTCTCACACATGCATGATGATCAAGGTGATGAGGTGGCAGGTGACTAGGCAGTGAGGTGGTAGTGGGTCCCACGAGATGTAAGGTAATTTTGATGTGATGAGATAATGGACTTGTCAGATGCCTTAGGATATGCACCCAAGATCGACAGTGGGTATGATCCCTCAAAGAGAAATATGCTTGTAGGTTACCCATCGTGGGATCACACATCATTGACACGTGTCCTACGATGAGGTGGATAGACAAGTCGGGTGCCAAGATAAATGGTCATCACAATTTTGTGGAAATGAAGGTGCTCAAAAATTAACCATTGTGAGATGATGACTAATCAACATGTATCCCACAATGAGGTGGCAAAGGAGTTGCAGCTTGGTGCTCAATTGGATGATATAGGGAATTAGAGGTTGACATGTGGCAAGGATGGTGATGTGATGCCAGTGACTGAGTAGTGATGGTGATGCAAGAAGTCCAAGATGATGATGAGGTGGACTAATGGACCAATCAGGTGATGCCATGTGGCATATAGGGCCCACATCAGAGGTAAAGGCATGTGTAAAAATTGAAAATTTCATATATAGTCTACACTATAGAGTTAAATTAAAAAATTTAAAAGAGTCGGTTGTGCACGAAAATTGGATCTGAGGACTGAATTTTTTCCTAAATATATAAGTGTTTAATATCATCAAAAATGTTAGAGGACAAGGAATACACCAGTAGCATCAAATTGGGGTTTCACCAACTTTCATTAATAATTATTCTCAAAAGAAGAAATGTGGTGAGTTTATTCATACAAGCAGGATTTGATTTGTAGATCTAGACAAAGGGGGAAAATCAGATTTGCAACTTGGATTTCTTTGCAAAGATTTTTCTTGGTGCATGGAGAAATCAAATTGTTGTTCTGTTCAATGTATTAATTTTTTATTTTTTTTTTCTCAAAAAGGAAGTGGCTAATCTATTGAGAATTTGCAGGTTGTAGACATCATATCAGATTTTATTTGCTACAGGCCCATGAGGGGGTTGGTTCCACTTTTAATTCCTTAACCTAAATGATCTGTAGCTTGTTGCAATCCTGGTCTATTTAAGGATTTCCAAGATCATTTAGAAGGGTTGGCTAGAATTTTGGTTTAAAAAAGATACATTCTAAACCTTCAGTGAGGGAAGATAGCATGTTTTGTCCAACTTATATCAAAATAGAGTAGAAAGTTGCAGATCTTTTGCAAATTGTCTAAGTGGCTTTGAATCTTAAATAAGGGTGTATATAGAGGCATAGATCCTCATACTTAATGCAAGTATTCGGTTTCATTTCTCTCCATTTGTGTCAATTTTTATGATTTTTGAGTTTTCTGATTCATTGTATGGATTTTATCTATGCATGTGTTGTCAATCTTTAGTTCTGGTTTAAAATAAGATTAAATGATTCTCGAGATGAAGAACAAATTCATTGGGTTTGTAGAGGGATTTCTGTAAGTAGTATGGTTTTGGATATTTGTGTTCATGGCTTGGATCTTTGATGAAATATAGTAGTCTATCTCTATATCCTATAGTGCATTAGATGATTTTCCCAATGGATAAGGCACTGATATGAAACAAGTATGTTATATGTTGATATATGTCTAGTTGGGATTTGTTATATTCTGCAAAATAAAATGAAACTTCATTGAAGATCCTTTTATTTTTGTGGTTATATGGTAGTAGTTACTTCATGATAATCAAGAATCAACAGATGAGTGGTTTCTATATGTTATTTTCTTATCATAATCTACTTTGTTGAATCTAGTTTGAAGTTGCAGAGTGTTATATGTTACTAGATTAGGTGCACCTGCCTTGGTTCTGCAGATCCAAAAGTGCAGAGGGCAGTCTTGTCCCTATAGTTGGTCCAATTACCTACAAATCTCCCCACATTTGGAACTAAACCCTTCTCAAAATCTATCTTAGGTATATTAGTTTCTCTCTAAGTGTAAAATCATTTTCAGGAACCAACAACAACCCTAAATTTTTGCATCATTGAAGTGCAATGAGTAAGATGCTGTCTAATCTCTGAAACCTCAGCTTGTAAAGATTGAACATCAAAATCCTATGGAGGAGGTGGAAGAGAAGAAGAAGATGGAATCTATGAAGAAGGAAGAGGACCATATGGAGGAGGTGCCAGAGGTGCCTCTACTCCCTGATCCCCTAAAATATGTGGTACCTATGCATTAATGTCTGCAACAACCTATTGAGCAACCTATCTATACACCCATACCTTGAGCTAGTCCCATTTGGCTAGTCTATCCTATCAAACCAAATGAATTTCCCTAAGGGAGCCACCTCAAATTATAACCTCTCCACCTCTAATACAAGCTCCACCTCCAGCAAGAGCAGGGGAAATAATCACAAGAATAACAAATCACTGACCTTGTCCTGCTCTACCTGATCATCATCCTCGATGACCCCATCTCCTACCACCATATCCATCACCACCATCATCATCAGACTACTCATTAATCCCTGGTACTGGCTCTACAAGATCAATGAACCTACAAAATGGGTTCTATAAGAACCACTAGGCATATTCATCTATCATACCAACATCAAAAATATTCTCCCTCAAGTCCCAGGATAGGTGAGGAAGCTATAGTAACTCATCCTGAATTGTCCTACAATCTATCTACAGACCTATTCTCACTAAGGATTGCACCTGAATGAGCTAAGTGTAAAACCTAGCAATACTGTGAAACATGGGACTACTTTTAGGCTATGGGTAACCTATTAGAAAGTTGACCTTTAGATTAGGGGCTGACTTCACCTTGAATAACCTTAAAACTTTGACTAACTTTAGGAGGAAAAGGGGGAGAGAGTGCATGAATTTAAACAACTGAAACTAAACTAGGTGATTCACCAACTTTGATAGATCCACATATTTAAGAAATAATCACAATGACACTTGAAATAACTTGGTAACTCACAACTTGACCCTATCTGCCTTGATAATCCTTGAAATAAAGAGGTATTTAAATTAAAAGAAGGGAAAGAGCTTCCACAACTTAAAACCAAAATGTACATAGATTAGAAAAACAATTGTAAAACACTTTTATGAACATTTAATTTGAACAAACATGCCAAGTAAAGGATAAATAGAATCACAATAACTTTGACATGAGTTTTAATGGAAAACTCAGAAAATGAACAAGGTCAAGAAGGACTACTGCTTTATATTCAATGAAAAGGAGCCAAGTACAATAATCTACTTCTCTAGAGCTATAAGCATTCAAATCTCAGAATGAGATAAAATGAATAACTCCCCTCAATAACCTAAGTGAGAGGTATATAAACAAAACCTAAGAATCTATATTCATGACCCTCAACCTCACCAAAAATGGAAAAATTCTGCATTTAGGGCATGTGAAAGATGCCTCTCAAATCTGGATGTTAGATTCCAGGGTTTGTAGGGGTAGGTGGGAAGGTGAAATCCTTAAAAAGATAAGCTATGAAATATTCCCTACCCCCCTAAATCATGCTTTATAAATGATATTTGACAAAGATTTATAAAAAACATCATTTGTCAATACCTTACAATAACATAAGCAATGATTTTACATTTAAATACTTTCCCCTCTAACCCATGCCTTAAATATATGTGGATTTAAAACATTTAATTTACTATGTTAATAATGTTGGAAAAATGGTCAAAACTCCCCTTGGGATTCGTGACATGGCTTAACTACCTCCTGTGTCTTCTATAAGTCTAGTAGTTGTATCAGGAATTGATAGGTCGATCTTTGGTGTAACGACAACCACTACTTGTAAAAAATAAATATTTCTCAACCTAATTTTAAAAAAGGGGAAAACATATTTAAATAACATTTACATCCTTTAAATTAAATCTACCTATCATGAATAGCATATTCTTAGATCCCTTAAAAACTTAGGGGCTCCCTCAATCACAATCTTAGCATTAAATTTAACTCCAAATTTTAATAGCCTTAAAATATTTCCCCCAAATAAAACCCTCACCATGCTTAGGGAATGGTTTTAAATCCCACCCCTAAACATAAGCAAAGTCTTTTAAATTTTAAACATGCTCATAATATCTAAGTTTAATTTGGCCTTATTGCTTTATCTGTCACTAGCATCGAGCCTTGCTCTTCTTTGGAAATATGACATGACTCGAAGATGTTTTCATTTACATTGAGCCTTATATGGGGAAATTGATGGAGTTTAGGGCCAATATATGGAATAGGTAAGTGATCCTTTTTACTATATTTTGGTCGCATCTTTTCTCACTATCCCTTTTCATTTTTGAGGGCACATTGATATTTATATTTGGTTGAATGACATCATTTTTCTGCATATGAATTTAATGTTGGTTACATGCTTAAGGCTCGTGAGCTATGTGCCAGGGTGCTATTGTATATTTTCTTTAAATACAGGCATGTGCCTTATGGTTTTTCTTTGATTCTAACACATTTTTTGTTTTTGGTGAACTAGGGCATCATTGATTCGATGCTAGGGTCATTGTTTAAACCATGAGCCATTTTTCTCATACATTTGTTGATGCTCACCTTTTTATGTAGCCCGTGAATTATTAGTTTGTTGTTGCCATTACATGTTGTACCATGAGCTAGGGCATTATATGATGATCATTTGAGCTCACTTTTTTCACTCCTTGAGAGCCTATGAACTATTAGTTAGGGAAGTCACATGTTTGTCTAATTTTTTATGTTCACCACTTTATGCCATGTGGATGTTCTCTATTTGGAATCTAAAAACCTCCAAGCTTGGTCTCACTATTTTTTTGACAGCACCATATAAGTGTTTGGGCTTCTATTTTATGATATGTTTCTTTGTTGTACCCTCAAGGCCATGGAGCTATTATTGGACTTGACTAGCATTTTAATCATTTCCACTACTCCTCTTTCAAGTTCACAACCCATGAGCTCTTGGGCATTATAATATTGCATATAAATCCACTGATTTCTTCATGGCACCATTCGACACTTGCTTCATATGTTATTATGCTATTTGTTTGATCATTGATATATTGGTCCGTGAGCTACATTTAGAAGCATTACATAGTGTTACTAATTTTTGACAATGACTATGACTGCTTCCATGGTGCCATGATGTAGCCTTCTAATCAAATGATCTCTAAACTATTAATTGTGTTTGATAACTTGTGAGCTCACTTGGTCATTATCATTTCTTGTTGATATTCCCATATTGGTGATGCCATTTCATTATGATGTTCTCTGTGTGGAGCCTTCATTGCTTCCTTATATTTTCCTCTTGATGTAATATTATTGATCTTGGTTAACACCATGCAGTTACTTCATTATTTGTAGCTTCCTCTCTCAGCTTAAAAATGTAGATTTGCCATAGTATTAATGGATAGATGATGCATATTTTCATACCTTTTACTTTATTTTGATCCATTCACTACATGAATCAAGACCTTTCACATTTGTGCACCATGCTATGATGTGATGATCTTTACTATGATGCATTACTTCCTTTAATATGCATATTTTATACTCTTATCCTTTGTTCTGACATGTGATAGTGCTCTTTATTTCTTTTTCTTTATCATGAATGCCTTATGTTGATGGGCATGGTGGATGGATATCATGGGTGCATAATGATGTCATAGCAACACCAAATGAAACAACAACATCTGGTGATTTTATTGTATTGTTAGGATGATGCAGACACCATAGTGATTCATCAGGTGTTAATGCAACCATTTACTTCCTTTTCTGAGTGTTTATTTTTGTTGTGTGGTTCCATGATTTAATGCTTCATTGTTTTGTCTTCATGATCTCTGAATGCCCCATTGATATTGATTCTTATGATTTCTTCTCTCACCATTTATGGATTAGTGATGGTGATCATGGGTGCTCTTGGCCTATGATGTGATTTCTATCAAGGAAATTTGAGATTTTTCCTGACATAGCCCACATTAGAGGACAACATCATTCATCACATTTCAGCACCTTGTGATTGTTGTTATTCAAACAATCACTTGTCCTTTGAGAAGGGCCTTTGGAGAGTGCATTCTCTTAGGACATGTGATTATCTAAATGAGGAAAAAAATTAGTATCACAACTTCTTCTATATCTGCACATGGAGAAAACAAGTTAGTGAAAACATGGTATCTCTTCTCCTCTTTCTGTAACATTTTCCTAGGTGCACATGCCCTATAGCATAGCCCTTTAGAAGTGTATGGCTGAATACATAAATGCATGATTATAGATGAAGGTAAGTTGTAGGATATCATGCATTACTTAGATCCTCTAGAACTAGCCCCCATCTCTCTCTTTTTTCCAAGTTTTGGATCACTTAGGAGCTCACTAGATTCAACCCCGGATCAACACTTGCTCATTCTAGGAAATTTTTGGTACCCTTATACTTATGTTCACCCATTTAATGTATGTATGTACTCATTCATACTCTCTTTAAATTTGGCTATGCTCATGGCATGTGTGAGCTCAGATGATTTTATTTTTTATTTATTTCTTTTGTACAATACATACAAGACATTTGGCATATATATACATTTAATCTCTAGATACAGAAATTTATTTTCATTTACATGTATCTTTTCTGAAATGAACACAAATTTTAATAAGATCATCTAATAATGAAAACTAGGGTATTATAGCCTCATCTAGTAATTAGGTCACCAATCCAAAAAATGAGTAAAAAATATGGTAACATTATGTCGACCTCATCTGAGTCCTTTCCTATTAAGCACCATTAACTACCTACCTTCTGCATCCATTGGGCATAGAGTCCTTTAAGCTTCAAAATTGAACATGGCTCCCAACCAAACAACCTGCTTCTCTCCAACAAAACTAAAACTAAAATTGAAAACAAGCTTGTGCTAAAGCACTTTAGGAACATAGAAAATTGAAAACTCCTACCCTACCCTAATCTAACCAGTATCAGTAAATTGGTCAAACAAATCCATTGACTAGAATGTTGAAATAGCCTCCCATCCTCCTTAGGGTATTATAATTTACATACTTGATGTGAAAAAAGAGGATATGGAACATAAAAACATGCTGAACTACTTGGAATATCCACTTTTGAAACTGGTAGTCTAGATTACTAACCTTGATTGGATCATAGGTGTTGTCTTTCTAGGGAGGCTGATAAGCTGAATAAGCTCTCGTTCATCAAGAAATGGAATTTTGACATCACCCTCCATTGAATCCTTGAGTATGGATGTCTCATTTTCCCTTACCTGAGCAAGGTATCTAATAGGACAGCCCCTTGAGAGTATGATTCCATGCCTTTTTTGCTCAATATGCACCTTATGAATGACCTCGGCATGCTGATCAAAAGTCTACCCCTCCATGATGGACTTCCATACCAATTATTCTTTTGGAGTTAGAGGATCATCCTCTTCTTGAGTTGGAACAACTAGAAGCTCTTCAAAGCTATCAATTTTCCTTAGGTATTTAACAATCACCGATCCCTCCTCATGGTCCATGAAACATGATTCTTGAAATTCTTCCACCACTTTATTGCAGACAAGTTTAGATTCTACAATTGGGGCATCATTAACCTCCTGAAATACAAACTCCTTTTTAAGAACATGGATGTTGCTATCTATTTCAAGAGGATGAGGAACATCAACAAGATTTTAGGAGAAAGCATCAATTATGGAATCAAAATTATCTTGTTGTTTTAAGTTAGTAGCAATTATATCATCTTTATTATCACAATCAGGGAGCTTAACCAGTAAATATTGTGTTGCCTCTTCTTTCTCAATATAAGAAGGTATTTCCTCAAATAGATCAGTTAGGGCCTCATTTTCTTCACTTGCTTCCTGACCCTTGTCTTGCTACTCCAATCCATCATTATGTAACAAATCTAGTTGTTCCTCATCATCATTATGAAAGAGTACACCTAAAAGACAAAAAAAATCTTCTTCCTAGTGGCCTGAAATGTTATGGGGTGTAAGGGTCTCTTCAAGGATTGGCTCATAAGGCTTTATCTACTGGAGTATGGACTCATTATCACTTAGGAAGGAAAATCCTTTAGGTGTCTCCTCTATAGGAATAGAATGGAGTGACTGGAAATATGAGATGGGGTCATGAAAATGATCTAAAAATTTATGGAGGTTAGCCCCTTGTTGACTAGGATTCTAAACTGAAGGAGAAATCCTAAAGCTTGGAATTTCAAAAGAAGTGCTAGGGGACTTACCAGGAAAGAAACTTGGAATTTGAACCTTGTGATTCTCTTGTCTGGTCTACAAAGCTTCTAGGTCCTCCTCTTCTAGGCTTGCATCTCTTTGGGACTTTGAACACATAAGAGTAGCCTCCTTATCATCAACATGAGGCACCTCCTCCTAGATCTCCTTTTTAAAAATACTTGGCATTTTGAAACCGGGATACATGGTCCATGAGGGTCTCCAAGACTGCATTAATTTTTCATTTCCCTCTGGTGGATCTAGTGAAATTTCTTGTATTGGGGTAGTAATGATTGCTTAATCTCCTTTCCTTGGTGCTTATGCTAAAAAATTCTTAATCAATTGATCCTTTTCTCCAATCTATTTATAAAGTGTCCCTTGCTCATGATCATGAAATTCATCATTTTCTGCTAACTCTTTTCAGAGATCCTCCTCATTTTTTGTAAATGTTAGATAGATGAACCTTATTAATTCTTGATGATCCTCAAGATTTTTCTTATAGACCTTTTCTTGTGTCAAGATCTATTGGTTCTTTTCTTCAAGGGTCTGCTCATGGGTTGTTATCTTTCTCTCTAGTTTCCTTGAGAAGGCCACCACCTCCATATACTACCTTGAGATCTCTTCTTTATGAGCTAGCATCTCCACATAGTCCTTCATAAAAGACCTTATTTCTTCATGAAAATTTTTCAACCAATTTGTATTTGAAGTGGTGTTGGACTGATTCTAAGGATTGTAATGGTGACCCTTATAGAGTGTTTCATAGGAATGCTTCCAGGATGCTTGATGTGGGGTGGGAGGGTATGGTGGTGCATGCTAATAATTTGCTATTGATTGGCCATTTTGGCTATATGTTGCTACTTGGCCAGTATGATATGGCATGAATGAAGGAACATGGGTAGCTTTTTCATGGTATGGGGGGTCATAGGGAAAATATGCATTAGGAATTGACATGCTTATTCATTGAATGAGCTGGTAAAAAGGATATTTTATGAAACTTACCAACACTTGGATTGCTTAAACTAGTAGATTTTTATCAGTCACCATGGTGTTTGGAACAAACTACTTCTAAAGGCTGATTCCATTGAGGATCACACTAAAATCTTAGTGAATTATGGGAAACATCATTTTCCCACTGGGCGTGCAAAAATTTTTTTGTCACTAAGGATTGCACCAGAATGAGCTAAGTGTAGAACCTAGAATTATTGTGAAACATGGGACTACTTTCAAGCTGTGTGTAACCTATCAAAAAGTAGACCTCTGGATTAGGGGCCAACTTCTCATTGAATCACATTAAAACTTTGACTAGCTTTAGGAGGAAAAGGGGAAGAGAGTCCATGAAATTAAACAACTGAAACTAAACTAGGTGATTCACCAGCTTTGATAGATCCACAAATTTAAGCAATACTCACAATGACACTTGAAATAACTTGGTAACTCACAACTTGACCCTATCTTCCTTGATAATCCTTGAAATAAAGAGGTATTTGGATTAAAATAAGGGAAAGAGCTTCCACAACTTAAAACCAAAATGTACACAAATTAGAACAACAATTGTAAAAAACTTTCTTGAACATTCAATTTGAAAAAACATGCCAAGTAAAGGATAAACAGAATCAAAATAAATTTGACATGAATTTTAATGGAAAACTTATAAAATGAACAAGGTTAAGAAGGACTACTGCTTTATATTCAGTGAAAAGGAGCTGAGAACAATAATTTGCTTCTCCAAAGCTACAAGTATTCAAATATCAGAATGAGATAGAATGAAGAACTCCCCTCAATCAACTAAGTGAGAGGTATATAAACAAAACCTAAGAATCTATATTCATGACCCTCAACCTCACCAAAAATGGAAAATTTCTACATTTAGGGCTTGTGAAAGATGCATCTCAAATCTGAATGTTAGATTCTCAGATTTGTAGGGGTACATGGGAAGGTGAAATCCTTAAAAAGATAAGCTATTAAATCCTCCCTACCCCCATAAATCATGCTTTATAAATGATATTTGACAAAGATTTATAAAAACATCATTTATCAATACCTTACAATAACATAAGAAATGATTTTACATTTAAATACTTTCCCCTCTAACCCATGCCTTAAATATATGTGGATTTAAAACATTTGATTTACTATGTTAATAAATAGTTCTCAACCCAATTTTAAAAAAAGGGAAAACATATTTAAATAACATTTACATACTTTAAATTAAATCCACCTATCATGAATAGCATATGTTTATATCCCATAAAAACTTAGGGGCTCCCTCAATCATAATCTTAGCATTAAATTTAACTCCAAATTTTAATAGCCTTAAAATATTTCCCCCAAATAAAACCATCACCATGCTTAGGGAGTGGTTTTAAATCCCACCCCTAAACATAAGCTAAGTCTTTTAAACTTTAAACATGCTCATAATATCTAAGTTGAATTCGGCATTATTGCTTTTTCTGTCACTAGCATCGAGCCTTACTCTGCTTTTAAAAGATGACATGGCTCAAACATATTTCCATTTACACTAAGCCTTATATGGGGAAATCACTAGAGTTTAGAGCCAATATATGGAAAAGGTAAGTGATCATTTTCATTGTATTTTGATGGCATCTTTGCTTACTTTCCCTTTGCATTTTTGAGGTCACGTTGATATTTATATTTGGTTCAATCGCATCATTTCTTATGCATATGAATTCATTGCTAGTTACATGCTTAGGGCTAGTGAGCTATGTGCCTGGGCATTATTGTATATTTTCTTTAAATACAGGCCCGTGCCTTATGGTTTTTCTTTGATTTTAACACATTTGTTGTTTCTCGTGAACTAGGACATCATTGATTTGATGCTTGGGTCACTATTTAAATTGTGAGTTATTTTTCTCATACATTTGTTGATGTTCACCATTTTATGTAGCCTATGAATAATTAGTTTGATGTTGCCATTACATGTTGTACCATTGATGTACCATGAGCTAGGGCATCATATGATGATCATTTGAGCTCACTATTTTCACTCCTTGAGAGCTCATGGACAATATTAGGGCATTCACATATTTGTCTAGTTTTTTATGTTCACCACTTTATGCCATGTGGATGTTCACTTTTTCAAATCTAAAAACTTGCAAGCTTGGTCTAACTATTTTATTGATGGCACCGTATAAGTGTTTGGGCTTTTTTTTAATGATATTATTCTTTGTTGTACCCTCAAGGCCATGGGCCTGCTATTTGACTTGATTGGTGTTTTAATCATTGTCACTGCTCCTATTTCAAGTTCACAACCTATGAGCTCTTGGGAATTATAATATTGTATATGAATCCAATGATTTCTTCATGTCGCCATTGGACACTTGCTTCATATGTTATTATGATATTTGTTTGAACATTGATATATTGGGCCATGAGCTACATGTAGAAGCATTACATATTGTTACTAATTTTTTATGGTGACTATGACTACTTCCATGGCTCCATGATGTAGCCTTCTAATTAGATGATCTCTAAATTGTTAATTGTATTTGATAACTTGTGATCTCACTTGGTCATTATCATTTGTTGTTCATATTCCCATATCGGTGATGCCATTTCATCATGATATTCTTTGTGTAGAGCATTCATTGCTTCCTTATATTTTCCTCTTGATGTAATATTATTGATCTTGGTTAACACCATGCAATTACGTCATTATTTGCAACTTCCTCTCTCAGCTTAAAAATGGAAATTTGCCATAGTATTAATGGATAGATGATGTAGATTTGCATACCTTTTTCTTTATTTTGATCCATTCACTGCATGAATCAGGCCCTTTCACATTCATGCATCATGCTCTAATGTGATGATCTTTACTATGATGCATTCCTTCGTTTAATATAAATATTTGATGCTCTTATCCTTTGTTCTGACATGTGATAGTGCCCTTTATTTCTTATGCTTTATCATGACTACCTTATGTTGATGGGTATGATGGATGGCTATCGTGGGTGCATCATGATGTCACAACAACACCAGATGAAACAAAAAAATATGGTGTTTTTGTTGCATTGTTAGGATGATACAGACACCATAATGATTCATTAGGTGTTCATGCAACCATTTACTTCATTTTCTGAGTGTTGATTTCTGTTGTGTGCTTCCATGCTTTCATGCTTCATTATTCTATCTTCATGATCTCTGAATTCCTCATTGATAATTATTCTTATGATTGCTTCTCTCACCATTTCTAGATTAGTGATGGTGATCATGGGTGCTCTTTGCCTATGATGTGGTTTCTATCAAGTAAATTTGATATTTTTCCTAACAAAGCCCACATCAAAGGGCAACATCATTCATCACATTTCAGCACCTTGTGATTGTTGTTATTTAGACAATCACTTGTCCTTTGAGAAGGACCTTTGGAGAGGCCATTCTATCAAGACATGTGATTATCTGGATGAGGGAAAACATTAGTATCACAACTTCTTCTGTATCTACATGTGTAACAAACAAGTTACTGAAAACATGGTATCTCTTCTCCTCTTTCTGTATCATCTTCATGGGTGCACATGCCCTATAGCATAGCCCTTTAGAAGTGTATGGATGACAACATACACAAATTATTATAGATGAAGGTAAGTTGTAGGATATCTTGCATTTCTTAAATCCTCTAGATCTAACCCCATCTTTCTCTTTTCTGTAGGTTCTGGATCACTCAGGAGCTCACTGGATTAAACCCCAGATCAACACTTCCTCATTCTAGGTAATGTCTGGTACCCTTGTACTTATGTTCATCCTTTTAATGTATGTATGTACTCATTCATACTCTCTTGAAAGTTGGCTATGCTCACAACCTATGTGAGCTTAGATGATTTTATTTTTCAGTTCTTTCCTTTGTACAGTACATAGAAGACATTTGATATATATATACATGCAATCTCTAGATGTAGAAATTTATTTTCCTTTGTACATGTACTTTTATGAAATGAACACAAATTTAAATAAGATCATCTAATAATGAAAAATAGGGTACTATAGCCTCATCTAGTAATTAGGTCACCAATCCAAAAAATGAGTAAAGTATATGGTAACACGACCCCAAATGGATCTCTCAACCTATACCCATGCATAGAGTGTCAATCCCTGTCGCATACCCTAAGGATGACCGAACTATCATAGAACCCTATGAAAGGAGAATATCTCAATAATAAAGGGTGTATGCTCTATCATCCATCTTGGCATGAACATGTATGGAAGCTTAGAAGCATCCTCATCCCAAGGCTCGCATGCCAAATATGACCTCCACACCACCTTATCTGTATTGTCAATAATGTGACACTAGTAATCTAACTTTCCCAGGTGGTCTTGAACAACCATCCCCTCATATATAAAAGAAAATGACCATCTTGAATCGCGTCATCACACTAAAATGGGAAGATTCATGGGAATGTACTCCCATGTCCATAGCTATAATAGGACTACCCCAATAGAAAGAGTAGCCCCACGTAGATATACTACACCATGCAGCTCATGATATAGTTATGCTAGAACACATGAGCCCCAATCATATCTGCATGGGTGGGCAATCATATCCTCTAGTATCCTACCCCATCTGACCGTAAAACCATGTCCTCAATGATCTGAAACCAAAAACCCACCAACTAGGACTCCTAGTACTTCTGGAAGTACCGAGAAAGAAGGGAACTACACCCATAAGATACTATCATCTCCGATAATAGGATCACTGAAGAAGCATTTTCAAATAGTGCCATCATAGACCTGATCATAATAAACAATCTCCCCATGGGTGGGGATCCTCAGCAACCGATACACATCCTCAGGAGTGATGGTCATCTCCCCCATCGACAAGTGGAACATGTTATGGTCAGAGTGCCAATACTAAACCATAGATATGAATAGACCCTAATTCACATGGAATCGAGGGAGAGAAAGAAAAATTAATAGCCCACACTGACCAATCAGCTGACACTCCTACCCATTGAGGTCATCAATCATATCGAATGGTAATGGGAACAAACCTCAGATGACCAACTCTGAAGGTGAGCCTGCGGAAGAAATTTTAAACACATTAGAAATTGAAATCATTAACTATTGGATCATCACAAGTCAATCAAACAATCAAAATCAAATCAAACCACAATCAATTTTCCTGATTCTATTCAGAGAGGATGAAAAATTTATCATCACAATCGACCATCTAATCAAGATTGACAATCAAAATTCAATATCAATGACTAAAAATGACATCAAATGAATTTCTTTAGATAGGAATCAACACCTAAGCTAATTGACCAATCGATGATATCAGATAAATAAGAAAATAGATTGAAAAGTTCAAAAAATTTCCAAATAGGGTGTACGCGCTATTCTATTGCTTAAATGCGCTGAAAATCAAATGCTTATCTTAAATATGTGACAACACAATAAAATTACTTGAAAGAGCATAAATAACTTGAAAGCACTATAGGAACTAGTACACATGCTACATGAATCACCTATACGCGCTGCTAAACTAATCAAACATGCAATCAAATTTGAAAGTGCAACAAAAACTCTTAAAAATGAAATCTTGACCTAGGTTTAACATTTAGAAGCACAACAAGAGTGTTTGAATGCGCTGCAAAAAATTGTAGATGCACTAAAACATAATTCTATGTGCTGCTAAAATATTTAAAAGCGCAGCTAAATTTAAAAACCGCAAAAAATAGGTAGTTTCTATGAAAAATCCAAAAGTTTCAAATTTAAATGCATCAAATGGACAAAGTAAGTTTCTCGGAGTACATACTGGAGGTCCATACTGAGATGGACATTGGTACCATCAACCTGGCTCAAATTTGTGCTCTCGAATTAGGATAACCATCACGAAAATCTCTGAGGGCAAAGTGAGAAAAGTGAAAAGGAAGGGTGAAAATAAATAGTGAAAATGACCTTTTACCCCTATATATAGCCCTTTTGACCTAAAAAGGGGCACTTTTGACAAAAAAATGACCAGAGACCCAAATCAAACACCTAATCAGCCAAATCAAGGGCATCTGTCATCACAGCATCGCAAATTTAATATAAAAAATGAAATCAAAATTCACACTTAATTGAAAATATTTCAATGCAATCAATCATAAACACAACATCTATCACCAAAATCAAATTTCATTTCATTTCATTTCTAAGGGGGAATACACTTGGATCATATTAGGATCATCATCGACTTAATCAAATCAGAGGCATTATTTTGCTAACAATCAAGTGAGGCATCAAATCATCGAATCAGACATCATATCAGTGATCCATCATCGAAATGAACATCAAGGACTTTAATGAAATCAAATTTCATCATCAGTATCTGCATCTTTTATCAACATCAAATTGATCATCAATAAATCAATGGCTCTACATCAAGACATCAAGACATTCTTTGAACCGATGCACTTTGCACATCGATTCAAAGGGGGGCATTTGTAATCACCTAAAAATGGCCAGGACTAATTCAAGTGAGTAACTCAGGGAAAATCAAAGCAATTAATTGAAATCAAGCTAAAATCAAAGCAATAAATTGCGATCAAGCCAAATACAATTGAAAATCAAAAGCCAATAAATCAATTTAAATCAATTAAATAAAGATAAACTAATTAATTGTGCAATTAATCTAATTAATTGTGTAGTTTAATTTAAATCTATTGGTGTGATTAAATATTTCTAATTACACTTAACTTAATCTTACTTAGGTTAATGCATTACATAGCAGCTTTTGATTGAGACACCTAGGAGTTTGCAACTCACTTAAGCACATGGTGTAGGAGAAATTCCACTTTTGGTGTGAGATCCACCTTTAGTGCTAGTATCATATTATCATCCTAATCCTATTGCACATATGTCATTGCATAATGGAGGATGATCCATATTTGGTGGACATGTGATTACACCTAGCATAGGTGATAGCTTTTCAACTCCTTATCATTCTCTCTTATCGCCATTCCTATATAAGGATTCCTATTATGTACATTCAATAATGTATCAAGGTGAATTCATTGGATCAGTTCAATATCAATCATTGCATTCATATCATCTCTCTTGTGGTTTTCTTTAACCTCTAGATCCTTGGCTCAATCTTTTCTATTTACAAATTCTTACATGGTATCAGAGCCATTGCATTGTTTTGATTAGTCTATTTGGAGAGATCTTGTTGTAGGTTTTGAAGGTCCAAATCTCAAATTTGAAGACTAGCATGTTGTGGAAACATCTTGGAGTAGATCTGACCTCACCATTGCATCTAGGAGGCTATTTCGGTTAAAATCAATTATAAACTCACCCATATCTGATGAAAGTCCAAATCAATTTTTGTTTTTACAAATCAAGCCATATGACTTGATCTGTACCTTTGAGGTACGATTTTTCAAAAAAAAAAAATTTATTTTTTCTGCTATTTTATCAAAAAATTATTTTCTTTGCAAAAATTAGTTTTTATGGGGTTGGTATGGCCCCTAAGTCAAAGAATATTTCTTGGCATTAGCAGGCTCAGGGGACGTCATCATTACAACTCCGACCATACAATAGCACATCAAATCAAGAAAATGTCAGCATCAATAAGAGAAATCACATCGGCAACCCAACTGAGCTCGACCCAAGCTTGAGCCCAAAGGTGAGCCATAGGCCGAGCCTGACTCAGTTCTTTATTTACATACTGGGTGTTTTACCTTATAAACACACCAGTGGCATTCTCATAGTGCATGTAGGATTAAAATTCCCACTATGCTACTACCCCCATCGGTAGCTCTCCGCCCTAGTGACCCCTCCACCACTCCTCTTGACCCTAGTGCCCTACTGCTGCTCCTCAAGTGACCACTCCTCCCAGCCACCAATGGCCACATCAGATCTACAACTCAACTAGGAGAAGACATGTGGACAACCCACCACCTTAGCTGCCTATGCGGCCTGTCAGGCTTTGACATGTGTCCATAGACCCAGCTAGTCAAGAGCCCACCATGTCATCTAGGGTGATGTCATCTCATTGCCCAGTCAACAAAGTGATGTCAGCAATTAATGTCAGCCAAATGACACATCATCATCTGTACCATATGGATGACTACCTCATCTGCCACATCAATAGGATGGGTTTTTTTGTTGATGTAATCTTTTCATAGCCTAAATTTGACGACCATCCAGTTATCAAAAGAGGCCAAATTGGGCTTTGGTGATGTCCATACAGCCGTTAATTTTAATGCAATATTTTGATGATTTCATCATGATTTGAATTTTCTCAGCCTTCACCATTTATGTTTTTCATTTTGTAGTACAACTTCAGAGGGCCATATCTTGGTCATTTTTGCCCTTTTTTTTTCTAGCAATTGTTTTTAAAATTGGGTAAAATTTCCTGAAGAATCCATTGGTGGTATTTACTTTTTCAATTTGGTAGTCAGATTTATCAGAAATTGTAGATTTTCATGACTGTTCCTGCCTGTTCCTGATTTCTGCAACTTATAGGGCTTTGTTTGGGCACATACACTAACATTTTGAGGTGAATTTTTTTTTGAAAGTGCATGATTTTTTCTCTACTTTCCAGATCTACAATCAATTTTTAGTGATTGGGGTGGATATATTACTTTCAAAAATAGGTCATTTTGGGGCTATATTTGCATTTGGTTAATCCTTGGATTTCATTTTTCTAATTTGCATCAGTCATTTGAAGGAGTTATCAATACTTATCAGTCATTATTTGGTTGTATTATGGATAGTTCAAAGGTCAAAATCCTCACTCCATATAACTACCATGAATGGAAAGTTTCTTTAAGTGATCATTTGTTGAGTATTGGATTTATTAGAATGACTCTTGGGTAGGATCAAGAACCTCAAATAGGTGTTGCAGAAAGGAAAAAATGGTTTAATCAAAGGGATAAAGCACTTGGCTCTCTTAGATCATCCATCTCTCGTGACTTGTACTTTCATATTGCATCTTGCATACATCCTCATGATGCTTGGGTCATATTGGAAGGACTCTTTGGTAAACTTGATAGAATGAGAAAATTCAAACTCAAGAATGAGCTCATAGGTATAAATCCTAGTGATTTTGACAATATTCAAGACTTTTTCTCTAAGTTCAATTCTATTATATTAGAGCTTTCTACATGTGGCATTGTTAAAGGGGATGAACAATTGATCTTTTCTATTCTTTACAAGCTTGGTCCTGATTATTCTATCTTTGTTTCTACATTCTATGCTGCTATGGATGCTCTTGGTAGTGCATACAAATTTCCTTCTCTTGATGAATTTTCCACACAACTCATAAGGGAACAAGAAAATTTAGCACACATGGGTCAGTTAAAGTCTTCCACACATCATGCATTGATTGCAAGTGAGTCTACTTCAAAGGCTTCTAATGGAAAATGAAAGAAGCAACATAAGGATCCTAGGGCTCATGACAAAGGTAATGAATCTCCTTCAAATATTACTACTAAATCCAATTCCTCTTCAAGAGATGAATCATCTAGAAGAAAGAGACAAAAATGTGCATATTATAAAAAGCTAGGATATGATGAGCATAAGTATTTTCAAAAGAATATTGATGAGCTAACTCACATTATTCAGAAGCACACCATTAAGTTTCCCTCATTAGTGTCTACTCCTTCTACACATTTGGAAGCTTCTACATCTCCATCATCATCCACAAATAAAGGTAAAGGATAAGCACTTTTGGCTTCCACACATCCTAAGAAAGGTAAATGGATTCTTGATTCAAGTGCATCACATCATATGGAATCTTATATGGATATGTTTTGTTCTATTGAGCCTTTCAATTCTCCTAATATTTTGATGGGTAACAACACATTCATGGGAGTTTGTGGGAAAGGTTATATTCCTATGGGAGAGGGGACATTTAATGATGTTCTTTGTGTACCATCTTTGACCACTAATCTCCTTTCTATTTACCAAATTACACATGGGGCACAAGGTAAAATTGTTGAGTTCACTCTTGATTTTGTCTATATTAGAGACACAAAGAGTAGGAATGTCATAGCTATGGGAGTTGTTGATCATACATCATGCTTGTATTATTTTTAATATTTTTTTGTTGATGATGATGATATTCATGATGTACACATCCCTTTGCCAAGGGAAAATTATAAGAACTTTGGGAGCTTGAATCATTTTGTTGTTGAGACAAGTGTTGAGTGTGCTACTCCTCCACCTCCTGCTTCTTCATACATGGGCTCTACTATTCAATAGGATGATCATAGTGTTTCAAATCTTGTAGAATGTGATGACTAATTGGATGCCTCTTCAAAATTTTTTGATTCTCATGATGCATATTTGGAAGACATACCTAAGAGGTTTTATCTTTCCTTTGATGATAGCATCATAGTTGGGGATACTTCTTCACCTTCTTTGGAGATTGGTGTTCTTGATTCTTCTCCTTCTTCACTTGATTTGTCACATGAGGTGATAGATTATTTGGGCTTGGAGATACCTATTCAGTCTTTAGAGATTCATACATGGATACCTTCATCTTCTTCATCATTTGATGTATCTATTTCTTCCTAAAGGGAGACATGTTTCTTTTAAGTATTGGCTTATCTATTATTTGCAGGTACTCTTCATCAACATGGGAGCTTCTACATTATGGGGGGGGGGGGGGATATCATGTCTCCAACTATCCTTCTTATGGGGGGATAATTCTTTGTATATATATGATGTATGTAGTTCTTGGGGGGTCTTCAGTACTCTATCCATTCATACATCTTGTTTTCTTCTCTCTTTTTGGGGGAGGGTTTTTCCCATGAGGTTTTCCCTCTTTCTCCACTTTATGAGAGTTATGCATTTCATGTATTGCATTGCATATTGTGCATGGGTACCTAACATGGCCTAGTAGCTGAAACCCATCTTGTGTTGTGAGTTTAAGTGCATTCCCCTAAGTTACACTTAAGGGGGGGTGTTGGTGTAATTAAATATTCCTAATTACACTTAACTTAATCTTACTTAGGTTAATGCATTGCATAGTAGTTTTTGATTGAGACACCTAGGATTTTGCACCTCAATTAAGAACATGGTGTAGGAGAAATTCCAATTTTGGTGTGAGATCCACCTTTAGTGCTCTTATCACATTATCATTCTAATCCCATTACACATATGGACATGTGATTAGACCTAGCATAGGTGATAGGTTTTCAAGTCCTTATCATTCTCTCTTATTGCCATTCCTATATAAGGAGGCCTATTATGTACATTTAATAATGTATCAAGGTGAATTAATTGGATCAATTCAATATCAATCACTAAATTCATAGCATCCCTCTTGTGATTTTCTTTAACCTCTAGATCCTTGGTTCAAACTTTTCTATTTGCAAATTCTTACAAAATCAAATTAATGCATTCAAGAGGTGCACATGGCTAAATAAATCTTTTTAATTCAATTATTAAATCCCTATTTTCCCTCACCCACCACATGGGAGGAAAATGCCTTAAAAAATAGGAATTAAGGATTGAACACACATGGATCAAGCTCGAATCGAATGTCAATCAAAAATAAGGTGAGAGCTTTTTGACCACTTATCTTGTCTCTTTGTCCCAAGATTTGAGGATAGTCCATTTAAATTATCCCCAAAGGTGGAACCATGGACTTAACCTTAATCCAACCATGATAAAATCAACTCCACCCCCTACACTTACCAAACATCTATAAAAGCAAGGCATAAATCAATGGAAAATGATCCACAAATCTGAGAATACCATCAAACCTCTTGAGTTTTTGAGCTAGAAAGGCATTTTAGGCTATTTTGAGCATTAGTTTCAATTAGAATTCACTTAATTATCTTAAATATCTATTATTTCTCATTTTAAGGTTGTCAATAATGGAGGCTTTCTAAGAGCTTTGTTAGGAATGGGAACACTAAGGGGAGGGGGGGGGGGTGTGAATCAGTGTTCTATAATATTAATATTTTTCTGCTTCTTGAAACTTATCCCAATTAATCAATTACTGGACTAAATATTAAAGAAAGTAAAGTAAATAATCATTACACATAACACTAGATATGATTGCATGAAAACATTGGCCAAAGGAAAAACCCCAGTAGGAATTAATACCCACTAATAATTGTACTTGTGTATTATGAACTTGTTAATGTTCCTTTTCCCTGTTAGGAGCAGTCATTATAATGCTTTAGTACAATGACCTTGTCAAGGGTTAGACCATGTTAGGAGTTTTGAAGTAACAAACCATGTTAGGGATGGAAATCCCACTTCTAGAGCTCATTTCTCAATGAGGAACGCTACAACCTCCTAGATATTAGATACACACTATATCTACAAGGTGAACTGTTGTTATGACACTGCTTGTTTGATCAGTTCCTTTTGTGTGTTGATGCTTTAACCTCTGGTAAAGCTCTATATCATTTTTACTGATCTTAACACATACTTTTCATACTTCTCTTCTATTTCATCTTCTATATCCATCTCATACTCTAATACAAAAGCACATATCTTATATATAGGTGAAAACATAACTATTCACTAAGTCAACCTATAACCTATTACATACAACACTTCCAAATGAATTGGCTCAAGCGTGTTTACATATAATGATATTAACAAGTCTATAATATAATTAAAATAGGCGCATAGCCTTTACAAAACAAAATAATACTCGCTAATCAAAATATTTCCTGTCGGTTGCATGCTATGTTCTATTCTACTACTCATTGTCTCTGTCACTTCAACTCGCTATATCTTCTTCATACTATCACATATGATCATGCATTCTTAGACATAGCTTACTAACATATCCAAAAGCTTATCTTCAAGGGAGCATACCAAAACTTGGTCATACGCACATGTGTTGATGCTCTATTCATCAGGTACTTAACTAACTGTCATGTCTTCCATACTTAGCCAAATTATGATCTTCTAAGTTATTGTGTTGTCTTCCATACTTAGCCAAATTTTGATCTTCTAAGTTATAGTCAACTTTCCAACAATCTCCCCCTTTGTCATTAATGGAGACAAAGGAATATGGTGAAATTTCTAAACTACATCTTTAAACAAAAACTTTCTAACATATATTCTTATTTTTTTTGTACATCATATACTCTAACTTATATCTCCCTTATACCATATTTCTCTACTACTCCATATTACTCTACTGCCCCTTTGAAATTAATGAAAAAGGCGCTAAAAAATGGGATCTTCAAGTACTTACACTGATGTGTGCTAAAATGTTGTCACACTTCTATGAATCCTTACATACAAGAAAACTCAAGAATGAGCCCTCACAAATTGATCCATAGCTCCCTAGGCATGGAGTGCAAGGGTTTTTAAGAATGCTCTCAGCTAGAGCTATTAAGCCTATAACCTTGCTAGTAAACCATGCAATGGGAGATTCAAGGAAGACAAGGGCAAGAATGCCAATATCTCCAATGAAGCCAAATGTATGCAATGCAACGCAAATCTATATGACAATGCAAGTTAATCTATTGCATAAAAGGAAATCTAAGCTAAGAATGAAGCTATGAAAATGCAAATACTATGCATGAAAATGAAATCTAACTATGAAGAAAGAAAGCCATGATGATGCAAGAATAAAGACAAGAAGATAGAGTGTTGATGAAGATCCAAGATGAATGCCAACAATGCTCCAAATCTTCAAACCCTAGATGCAAGAATATCTCCAAAAGCTCCAAGATGACCTAGAAAACCTGTAGCATAACAATAGCATAAAAATTTTGTGTGTGCAAATGAGGAAGAGAGCTCTTCTTTTATAGGAGGTGAAAAATCAATGGACCATGGAGATTAAGAGGCAAAAGATTTAATCAACAGTGGAGAAAAAAAGAATCTTGATCCTTGTGCACAAATATCCTCCAATAGGAAAATTAGAAGCATTTACTTTATGTTGAGCATTTACTTTATGTCCATGTGAGACAAAAAGTGCTTTTCTTTTATTTTTTATTTTATTTTTCTTTATAAATAAGAATTAAATGCTTTATTTGTGCAACTTAGGATAAGAAGAAAAGTGGGGCTTTTTATTTAATAAAAGGGGAGGAAATATTCTTTTTAATAATAAAGACTTAGGATAAGATGGTTAGCCCATAGAAAATAATCGAATAAATGATAGGACTAGGATTTGATCAAGCACAAGCAATTGATGATTTTAGCAAAAGGGACTAATAGTCTAGATGACCATTTTTAGGTGTATACATTTTCCCCTCTTTGACTAATGTGTGATCGATCTAGGAATACATGTAGTCAAAGAATAGATCAGCCAAGAAGGCAAGCAGACAACCAAGAAAGAAAGCCATAGCAATTTTGACAGATGTGAGATCGATTTGGGATCACATGCAGTCAAAGAATAAAACGGCCAAGAAGGCAAACAAAAGCAATCTGACTCCAAAGAATGAAGTGCAGAGAGATAGAAAATCCTGCATGGTCAGCCTGGTAGCGATAGTACTAAACACTTAGGAAAGAGATAGCCAATAAGATATGATGTGTCTGCCCCCTTGGGATCGAAAGTGAAATCCAAGTGGAGGGAATGCAGAAGCAAGAGCAACATGATCAAATCACTAGAAATCATAAACAAAGAAAGAGAATAGAATAACCATCAAGCAGTGAGGGTATGCCCCACACATGAGACACGGGGCATGAACCTATCGGTCCCTCAACCTGTAAACACCAGTGAAGATCGAAGGATCAGGCCTCAAAAGGTTAACCAATTGCATGGAAGAAGGAAAAAGATGAGTTGGGTGATCAAGGTGAACTTGGATTTCAGTTTGGATCCTGAAATGAAAGGAAAATGATGTGATATGAAAGACAAGAAGTGAAAGACATGATCAGGAAGAAGCAAAAGGTGAGCGCAGTTGATTAACAAGTCCACGAAAGATAAAGGAGAGCTCTCTCCATATGCAAGATGCAAAACTAACTAACATGAACTTAAGAATGCAAGCTACATGAAAAGTGGTTTACTTGCAAGGTCACAAAGCCAATAGACATCTAATATTCATTATTGAGTGTTATTGGTAGCGTCGCAAGATCATACAATACACACTAGCATAACTATGTGGATCTGAATATGATCTATATTGGATAGAAATTTGGGAATCCCACCTAAGCATCAAAGACATGCAGGTCAAGATGACTAGTACAGTGAGATTACCTAAGTTTGATATAGCAAGATTATGCTCACATCGAGACACAAGAACGTCAAGATGACTATAAGCATGCACTTGCAAAATAGTCAAGGATAGTACCTTGTAGGTCCATAGTGTCAAGTAAGACCAGAATAAATGCTCATGACAATGAGGACCAACAAAATATACCCACAAGCAGATAAAGAAATAAAACATGTTCTCATACCCTTAGTCTTCTAGCTATGCATCATCAAAAACTTCTCAGGGAGAGACCACTTAGCAAAGAAATCATCATAGACAGCACACAAAGAAATAAAGTCAAACAAATCTTAGTGAGTCAAGTGCATGTGTGTAGGTCATAGAGTCAAACTTTGAGTATCACATCTACCAGTGAGAAATATTGCATCATCCAAGATGAAGGGAAGGATATCTGATAAGTGTTAAGAAACACTTGATGCTAGGGTAGTGTTGAAAAACATAGTTGAGGTGGTGTTGAAAAACACCGTTTGTGAGGTGCCTAAGAAACCCAGATGCACAAAGAGACCCAAGATAAGTTGAAAACAATGGATGCCCCCTAGACTAAGACAAGAGTCAATTCCAGGCTAAGAGAGGCAAAGCAAGAAGTGGAGCGAAGGAGCGCCACACAAGACTGATAGACATAGGTGTAGAGGGTCTCAAGTAGCACCTATTTCTAGGTTTTCACCACTTGATAGATTTTTTTGATGTTTTGAATTTTTTGATTTTTTTGGTGAGACATCAAAGTGCCTATTGCTAGGTTTTCACTAGGATGCTCATTTTTTTAGTACTTTTTATGATTTTTAGGATTTTTTCAGCATCATATATGAATTTTTTTGGTATTTTTTTAGGATCATAAAATATATAGAAAGGATGCCCCATATAGAAATGGGCATCAAGAATCTGCTTCCTCTAATGTAGAGAACTGATAGGCCCCAGGCCCAAATACTACAACTGTGACGATAGGAGGTCTCAACCAGTTTGACCAATAATAACCAACCCTAAGCAATGTCTAAGCTAGCGAAGGATCGTTAGAATGTGATCCACATATGCCATCGTGGATTTCAGTTAGCACTTTTTCTGACTCCTCTATTTCTAGACACTTAAGGAGAGTTCCGTCTAGACCCTTCCTATACAAGTCACCAGAGACAAAGGCAAAGTGTAAGGGATGGCGAAAGGAATGGCATGGTGGATTTGCAAGAGGAATATGAGGTGGAAGATATGAAAAGATGGTAGGATTGTAAGATTTGTGAGCAGGATAGCGTAATTCATCCACCAGGAACTTGAAGCAAAATTTATGCTTTTTCATTTGTAAGATGGATGTTGAAGTAACCAAGGCATTACCAACTTTGTTCTTAGCTCTAGGAATGGGTTGAAGTGTAACAGATATGAGATCATGCTTGAAGTAGTGCATCATTTTTTTGTAGAGAATCAGCTTGTCATCTTTTATTTGATAATCAATATTTTTGAGTAGATTTTTATTTTTACTTTTCTTAGGTTCGGATATCGCCACAATGTGGTTTTCGCCATCCGACCATTGCTCTTTTCTTTTGACTTGATGACTGTGATGTTTGATTTCTGATTCAATCTTTTTTGTGGCTAGTTCGCTGGTGGAAGAAGTAACAGGTGTTGATGCAAGATGAAATGAAGTGACTGGTTCAATAGCATTTATGCAAGGGGTGTCATCTCTGGTAACAAGAGAGGTTGAGCCTATAGGGTAAGCTCCAAAAGTAGCTAGATCTAGACTTGTCATAAAAGAACCAGCGTGGTCCACTAAGGCAATACGAGGAACAAACTCATTAGACCCCACACAAGACCCATCAACCACGTCGGGATGGTTACTACAAGAATGAACCATATCAACATCCATATCATCAGTAGATATACATTTTTCTCCCCAAAGAAGTGAAGTAGAGGGAAGATCATCTCCCATGTGAGCCATAGTGTGTATTGGTGACTCATTTGTATCTGTGTCTGAATTACTGAGCATGAGAGTATTTCAGGAATCTTCTCTATAGATCCACTCGTGAACAGCTTGTTCTTCTCTTTTGGCTTCAAGGATCACCATAGTAGAAGTGGAAGGTTTCCCATATGACCTAGGAGAAATAGGTATAGAAGCCAAGGAATCCAGTTTATATTCACCCATACCAAGCTTCATCATCTTAAATGATTTCTCAGCAGCAACTAGAGATGTACTAGGATCATTAGTAGGTTCATTGTGAGGAACAAATTTTTCAGTAGCAGCAAGAGCATTAATATCAATAGTATGGTCTCCAGGAATCACAATTTTAGTACCATTGTATGAAAATTTGACGCACTGATGATAAGTGGAAGGAACAACCTGCATGTCATGGATCCAAGGATGACCCAAAAGAATGTTATATGTGAGTGGGATGTCCAATACTTGGAAGCTAATATCTTTCATGACAGGGCCCACTCAGATAGGCAATGTGACAAGACCTTTGGAAGATCTTTCCACTTCATCATAAGCTTTTATAGTAATCTTCTTTTTAGAATCCACAAAAAATTCTGACAAACCCAACTGTTGTATGACATTGAAAGAAACAATATTTAACCTTGCACCATTGTCTATTAGGACTCGGTGGACGCGGGTGTGGTAGACTAGAACTCCAATGTGTAAAGCTAGCTTATGTGGGTGAGAAATAGATATATCATCTTCTGCAGAAAAGGAGATGGATAGAAGAGATGAAATGTGGTTGACCATAGCCTGAAATTGATCTGGATCAATGTCATTGGGAACACATGTTGTACGTAGAGCTTCATCAAGAATTTCTCTATGTGAAGGGGATAACTGAAGCAACTCAAGGATAGATTCTGTGCTGGTGTCTTTTGCAAATGTTGGACAAGATCATAGCTAGGGGTGGCTGAAGGAGCCACTTGTTTGGAAGGCAAAGCTTGCTTTGGATTTTGCATAGTTTTAAGGAAAATCTTGGCTTGCCCCCTAGTAACAACATCTAGTGTCTCACTTTGGGAAGATGAACTATCACGTGTTTGCAAGATCAACTTTGGCTTACCATGATTGGCTTTATTATCATCTTGAGACCTCATCATTAGAACGCTCTCAACGGGCTCTACCATGTTGATCACAGGTGTATTAGAAGGATATGTGTAATTGATCTTAGCATCATGATTCTTCTTATGTGCTTGAGAGGTTTCCCCCTTATCATGCTTAGGTAGAGGATCTTTGAAAGTTGTGTGATCAGAATTTTTAGTTAAGCCATTAGTGGAGATTGTGCCATTCTCAATAAGATCTTGAATATCATCCTTAAGCCTAAAACAATTGTCTGTTGGATGCCCCTTGTTTCTGTGATAATGGCAGTAATGATCCTCTCTCCACCAATCAGGCTTATTTATCGGATCCCAGTTACCAGGTTTATCAGGAAGCGTAAGATATCCATTGTCAACCAAAGTCTTGAGGATTACATCGTAAGGTTCTGCCAACTTGGTATAGACTCACTTTCGAAATGACTTCTTAGGCTTATCTGCATATTGAGGTTTAGGAGCACTGTGAGCGTTGGTAGCTTCTTGTTGTTTTGCTGCATAGATAGCATTGGAAAGATTGAAAGTAGGCTCTTTAACTTTAGGAGCATCAACAACCCCATCATTAACAACATACTTGTTCTTATTCCAAGGTTTGTTCTTGTCTTTACCATTGCCTTTAGCATCTTTATTAATAACAATATCCCCTTTTCTTATAGCTACATCCTCAATCCGATATGCACTTTCAACCATGTCATGGAAGGAGGAGAACAGTTGCTTCCTTACATCATAAAATAGCTCAGGCACAAGTGTGTTGATGAAAATGTCAATCTTTTCTCTTTCGGGTAGCTGACAAGGATATCGAGAATATAATGACCTCCAACATTGTAAGTAAGTTGCAAATGGCTCACCTTGATGTTGTCTTAGATTATCGAGATCTATCACAGTGACAGGTTGTTGGATGTTGTAAGAGTACTGCTGGGTAAATCGCTGAGCCAACTCATCAAAAGTCTTAAGAGGTGGTGTCAATTTCGCAAACCATTCTAAAGCTTGGCCTCTTAAGCTTTGAGGGAATAAGCATAGAAGATATGTGTCTTCATGAAGAAAGTCCATACTAAGAGCATAAAAATGACGCACATGGTCATGAGGGTCACCATTTCCATCATACTTGTCATATTTAGGAACCTTAATATCCTTAGGAAATGGGACCATGTATAGATCTTTATCAAAAGGAAGAGCACAAATTGATTCTACAAAGAGACCTTTGGAGGCTCTCTTTCTAATGCCATTTGGGTAAGGCGTTGATTTGTCTGATGTAATTCTTCTTGAAGAACTTCCAACTCAGTTGGTACTCTTTGTTGGACAATTTGTCTGACATCATAGTCGGGAGGAAGCTTGTATCCTCTAGAAGTCATATATTGAAAGTACTGATCACTGTTATGCTCTAAAAGCTTATGCATCATTCGTTGAGAGACCACATCTTGTTCAACTCTCATAAGATCCTCACTAGAAATCTCATCATCAGCCTCTGCCTCATGTTGAGAGGGAGAAGGTCTAGGAGGTGAAGAAGGTATACCAAAAGTGGGTCTTGGAGGAGATCTTGGTGGTGTGTTGTTGCCATTGTTGCCATTGAAAAGAGATCTATGCTCATGATTACTAGTCTCAGGTTGCTCATGAAATGTCCCTCTATAAGCCATGCGCCTAGCAGCATCCATCCTTTGTTGATTGTGTTCTTTTTCTAAGCGTGCTTGGTTATCCTTACGCTCAAAGTGTTCTTGCAAGAGTTGAAATTTTTCTTGTTCCGTCAAAGTGAGTGAGACACTATCTGTGTTTTTGGGGGTCTTGAATGCAGAAAAGAGGAAACCTCCTTTGTACCACGGGGTAGCCTTAGAATCCTCAGATTGGTCAGAACTAGAACTATTGTTTCTAATGGGTGCTCATGAGCATCTAGTTGGAGAAGGTAACTGTGTATAATTGAACAGAGGATGACTCTCCTGCTCAAATTCAGACTGAGTTGTAACCAGCATGAAAAGAGATGTTGGTTGACTAATAGAATGAGACAAAGTTTCTTAGATTTGAGATAAGCAAAGCTAATAAAGATCACTTGTCAAAGTAGAATAATAGAGAGATGGCTCATCAAAAGTTCTCAAGCACTTACAATAATCAATTGACTAAAGCCGAGCAGTGAGCAAGTAGCTAGAGAGGTAACCGTGATGTGACAAGTGATCAAGAGTAGCATTCATTAAGCTCAAATCCAATAGTTTTAGCTCATTTGTTTCAGTCTAGAACAAGTCTAAGCATGTAGATAACAGACCAGCTTCAGGTAAGAACAGAAAAAGACACTCTAAGACCAGTTAAAATGTAAGTTTAGCAGCTCCAGATTACAACAGCAACAAGACAACAAAAAGGTTTTGGGTGACACTGTTGCAGAGTCATATGACTCTATGACCAATGAACATAAAAATCTTAGTTTTTGAAGTGTTTTAAAAGATCAATTAAGTATATCAATAGATTTTTATCATGGATCAAGCACATAAGACAGAAATCAAGGAGTTCAAGCAAGCAGTTGTCTTCAAACAATGAGCAAGGGGCAAAGCAACCTTGCACATGAACAAGAATAGTGACTTAGTATATCTACTCCTTAAAGATTCTACTTGTGTATGTTCTTGAAAATATTTTAGTAGGCACTTAGAACACAAAAACACCTTATCAAGCTATCTACAAGGATATACATAGCTTTGCTAAAGGGAGTCCTCAATATACGTAAGGTACGTGAGCCCCAAATCCGTAGATGAGAAGAATCCAAAATCACATAGCCAGGGGGAGACGGTAAACCAAATCTCCTCCTTCACTTCTCAAAGGTATAAAGTTATTTAAGGCTTAGCCAAGAGTGATATCAAACTCAATTCCCAAGAGAGGTTTCTTTCGATTCACCACTCGCTATTTATACTCTACCGGAACACAGGAGTTAAGGTCATCCCTTGAGGTGGTGTGTCCCCAAGCAGGCCTTCTAAAATAAAAGCTAAGTAATTCACTATCAAAAGTATTTAGAGCACTAAAGGTGGAACACTTAACTCTTCAAGTAAATTCAAAGTGAGTCCAAAAGTGGGACACTTAACCCTTCAAGTGAATGTGAAGCGAGTCCAAAAGTGGAACATTTAACCCTTCAAGAGAATGTGAAGCGAGTCCAAAAGTGGAACATTTAACTCTTCACACCAACTCAAAATGAGTCCAAAAGTGGAACATTTAACTCCTCACATCAACTCAAAGTGAGCCTAAAAGTGGAACATTTAACTCCTCACATCAACTCAAAGTGAGTCCACACCTTAGAAAACAAGTGAGTTCCAAAAATCACAAAAGGGTTGCCTAGTGGAGCAATTAACGCTTCTTTCCTGTAGACCCCTCCCCTTTAATGTAGCACTGATCTTGCAACTACGGGGCAGAAATGAGGGGCTGGCAGATTAGTGAGTCCAATAACCCAAGATAGCAATCTAGATCAATCACAAGTAATCTAAAGTTGCTTATCAATACTATTCACAAATGACAAAGGGTTGAATCAATGGAATATTTAACTTTCCAAGCAAACATAGAGTGAGTTCACAAAGTGGTGCATTTAACTCCCTATGTAAACAAAGAATGAATCCATACCCTCAATCACTCAATGAGATATTTGATATTGAAACCAAGAATTACTTAAGGTTTAAACACAAACATTCACTTACACAAACTTGTATGAAAGCAAATCTATGTTCATTCATTTCCCATTAAGAGCATCAATTGAAATGTGTTCTATGAAAGCATGTAAACACTCAAGCCAAACATATGAGAGATTCAATTTTAATCCCAAGATCCAAATTTTGTAGAGTTGTAAAAAAATACCTCAAGTCCAACGCAACGCGCTTAGTAGATTTCACCCTTTTTTTTGTTTGTTTTAAGCATTTTTCATGAAAGCAAGTCATGCACCTTCAAATGAACAAGACAAGAAAATAAGCAAACAAGATATGCAATGTATATCCAACTTATGCAAACCCTAGGGTTAGATCTGAAAATCAATTTTTAGGAGCAATGATAACCAACAAATAATCCAAATGATAACTCATATCATGCATTGAATAATGAAAAATAAGTGCATACCCATCACAAAATTTTATTTTTTTTGCATTTGACCTAGTCAACAAGATCTGATTTTTACCATATGGATTTGGACCCTAAACCAAAAATTCAAAAAAAAGACCTCTATCAAAAAATAGAGAGCTTTTCAAAAATGTAAAAATTTCAGAAAAATCTCTTCATTTGTGCCCTAGAGACCTATTTTACCAAAATAGACCAGTTTTAATAAATTGACCAAATGAACTATGATATGATTTATAAATTAAAAACACAGTGAATGGACCCCCTATATAATTCCAAGACCTTTCTAGAAATATAATAATTTCTGAAAAATATGCCGATTTGCGCCAAAAATTGATTTTTTATGAAAAATCAAGAAAAAATCATAAAAAATACAAATCACCTCTGAAAATTCTGAAATTTTTGTTGGAGCTTCTCTAATATGTCACCAACCTGAAAAAACATTTTGAGACCAAAATACTAAGCCGTTTGGGAGATATGATCAAATCTTTCAAATCTAGGGTTTTTCCATCTCCAAACAAATCTGCACAAGGGTTAGCTTCAAAAATAATAAAAAACCAGCATGTAAAAGTGGGTTGCCCCATGGTGGGAACCAAAAATGTGTGCTAAAATGTTGTCACACTTCTATGAATCTTTACATACAAGAAAACTCAAGAATGAGCCCTCACAAATCAATCCATAGCTCCCTAGGCATGGAGTGCAAGGGTTTTTAAGAATGCTCTCAGCTAGAGCTATTAAGCCTATAACCTTGCTAGTAAACCATGCAATGGGAGATTCAAGGAAAACAAGGGAAAGAATGCCAATATCTCCAATAAAGCCAAATGTATGCAATGCAACGCAAATCTATATGACAATGCAAGTTAATCTATTGCATAAAAGGAAATCTAAGCTAAGAATGAAGCTATGAAAATGCAAATACTATGCATGAAAATAAAATCTAACTATGAAGCAAGAAAGCCATGATGATTCAAGAATGAAGACAAGAAGATATAGTTTTGATGAAGATCCAAGATGAATGCCAACAATGCTCCAAATCCTCAAACCCTAGATGCAAGAATATCTCCAAAAGCTCCAAGATGACCTAGAAAACCTGTAGCATAACAATAGCATAAAAATTTTGTGTGTGCAAATGAGGAAGAGAGCTCTTCTTTTATAGGAGGTGAAAAATCAATGGACCATGGAGATTAAGAGGCAAAATATTTAATCAACAGTGGAGAAAAAAAGAAGCTTGATCCTTGTGCACAAATATCCTCCAATAGGAAAATTAGAAGCATTTACTTTATGTTGAGCATTTACTTTATGTCCATGTGAGACAAAAAGTATTTTTCTTTTATTTTTTATTTTATTTTTCTTTATAAATAAGAATTAAATGCTTTATTTGTGCAACTCAGGTTAAGAAGAAAAGTGGGGCTTTTTATTTAATAAAAGGGGAGGAAATATTCCTTTTAATAAATAAAGACTTAGGATAAGATGGTTAGCCCATAGAAAATAATTGAATAAATGATAGGACTAGGATTTGATCAAGCACAAGCAATTGATGATTTTAGCAAAAGGGACTAATAGTCTAGATGACCATTTTTAGGTGTATACAACTGATAGTACATCCGGGTATGCAATCTTAAGGTTTTGGATCTCTTGCTGCCAAAATGCCTTGAGTGCATCTACTGTCTGGAGATGGGCGCATAATGCATAAGTTAATTTCTGCTTCTTTTCTAACTTTGTAAATGGACCTTGATCATATGTCACAATAGTGGCATCTATCTGCTTGATGTTTTGATTCAACACATCCAATGAGGGTGCAAGTGCATTCCTTAACTGTGCTTTCCTAGCCCTTATCTTAGCTATCTCTTTCTCTGCCTTCTCAATCTTGTCTATTTGACCTTGATAGACATTATTTTACACATGTTGATATCTTGGGAGGGGTCTTCTACTAATTTTATCATAGTTTTCATCAAAGATTCAGCTTCCCGAATCTTCTTTGAAAAGTCTGAAGTGAGTTTGTCTTTGTTCATATAATCAACTATTATCTTCCTTCATTTTTTCATTACCTCCTTTAACATAGTTTGACCAACCTTAAGAGAATTGAGGTCAAGTGAAAAATTACCTATAAATTCATTTAGCCTCTTCTTAATATATTTCTCTTCTGCAACTTTAGATGCTAATTCCTATAGACTTGAGAAATTTTCTTTGAAGCATGTCAAGATGGTGCTAACATCATCTACTAAATGTACACTTGATACTTTCTTGTCCTCAGGAAGTAGACTATTCAGTATGTTGACTGATTCAACAAACAATGGATTTCTCATAACTTGTTTCTCTTTTTCTTTCTCCATTGCTAACACATTGATCTTTATTAAATCTTCTTCTACCCAAGAATCTACACTAGTTGTATCAGGGGTCAAACTTGATAGCAATGACATTGAGGGCTTAGGGGTAAGGAGTGTGCTATCCATAACTTCACTCTTTACCTTCACTAGTATTTCAACAAAGAGCTCATCTACAGGTTCAACTTCCTTCTCTTCTTTCTGTCTAGTCAAGTCTTCAATCTAAACTTCTTCTTATTTCTTAGGTGAATCATCAACACATAGAATCTCTACTTCCTCAGTGATCAAAAATGCTTCCTCAAACTTGTCTAGTTCATTATGTGTTTCCTCCATTGATATTTCAACATTATCAATTATGATAGTGTCATCTTTTGTTTCAGGCATGGGTGCAGACTCCATTGCTTCAGTAGGTGTTGTCATTGTGGGCGCAAAATCATATGGACCTGTCATAGGTGCATTAGGGATCTTAGCTTCTTTTGCTAGCTCAGAGTTGGGTTGTAGGTGTAGTAGGAGGATACATGTGTCTTTCCAAGAACACCTTCTCAAATGCCTTTTTTGTCTCCTTTGCAACCAACTCATAATCCTTATTCATAATTTATAGAGTTCTGAGCTTGGTTCTTAGGTGAGGCTTCACCAAATCCAATAACAATGATTTCTCTTCAACTGAGCATACTGGGAGGTTATCATCAAATTTCTTTACTCTGATTCTCATGTCCTCTTCAATGGCTTTCCTTTTTAGAGAGTCAAATATATTCCATACTTGATCAAGAATCATCGTCTTAAGTTCTAGAACTTTTTCCTTGAACTTAATAATGTGCTTTATGATCATAGAGTGAACCTCTAATATGTGAATCTCATGATATTTGTCATAAAACTTTCCTATTTGATCAATCCTTCCTTCATCTACTATTCTAGTTCTTAACACTTCAAGATTTGATCTAAATCCTAGCTCAGGAGGTGTTTGAGTGTTTCTACCTTTTCTTCTTGTTTTTATAGAGGATGGGTGGCTTGCGCTAGTGTGCTTCTTCCTCTTAGGAATCTTGCTAGGCTCAGGAGGTGGAGCGGACTCTAGATCAATAGTAGGTGTGGGAGAAGAGGTGCTATCATCTATCTTACTCTTCTTTTCCTTCGGATCAAAATATTTCTCTATTTTCACTTTAGAAGAGGGTGCTCTCTCAAGTGGAATTGCAATCTTGGCTTCCCTTGCCTTATCTAGGTATACTTGTGTGACACTATGGATTTTCATAATGTCATAGGTGATATTTGATGCTTTTCTCTTCATCACAACACTATACAAGAAAAACTCTACTTGTCTTTTCTTTTCCTCATAAGTACCCCATCTTGGTTCATTGGGATCCTTAGGCATTGACAAGAGGACTTGTGCATAGGCTTCCAAAATATGTTCCTCCACTTCATAACCAAGTGGATGAATCCACTTAGTCCTAGGCTCCACTACTTCCATGCATGTGATATAGATGATCAATGACTCAAACCTAAATATATTTCTCTTGTCATGCTTAATATCCCTTATGTTACCCATCAACTATGCGCACAAGATCTCACATAGGTTGAACTCTCCATTTTCCCTTACAATTATGATAGCTACCAAAATAGTGGTTGTGGACACACTATTCACTCTATTTGTATGCTGGAACTTATAACCAAGTATCATAGACATTAGCTTTATATCCTTCTCCTCTATCAACTCAATTGTCATGCCACTCTTATCACTATGGGACTTACAAGCTTTATCTACTTGTTTCATGACATCCTTACCAGTAGGAAGAATGATGTCGATCTTGGATAGTCCTTTCATCTCATAAATGAGATCAAAAGTAATGCAAACAAGAACTTCTCCTATCCAAAATAGGTCATCATGTATTCTATTGAGCAATATCTTAATCCATTCAGATTCATAGAACTCATATGCAGTTGCATACTCAATAATTGGGTAATTTGCAAGGTGTGTGAACTCATCCATGAATGTCATGTCTAGTTTCATCATTGACTCTAAGTGCGACCTAATCCTATCCAATCCTGCAAGTTCCTTCTTGCAATATATATATGTGCGTATGTCTTCTATGTGCATAACTCCCATCAGAGTTATAGAGAATGTCCCTTCCAAATCATCTAGGACTGAATTAAAGGGATGCTTCTTGAAAATGCATCTCTTTTGTTCGGTAACATCAAACAAAATTGGAGTGGCCATTACTTACTTGATCAATTGTTCAAATAGGTTTCCAAAGGGTTTCTGAATGGTCACGACTGAACTAGGGTTTCGCAACAATTTTCACACTTCTTTGTTGATAAAATCAACTACAATCTTTCAACACTAACTTCTTTGGTCTCCTCTACTTTTCAAAGGCTCGATCTCAAATGTAAATGTGTGGATAAAGGATCTATGATGACTATTAAAACAAATTTCTACAATTAATGCTTGCTGCCATAACATGGAATGCAAAATATAATTCCAATCTTTGTTTTTGCTAACAATTAGGTTGTGCGATCTTGCATACAACATCAACTAGTATCCAAAAAACTATAACCAAAAGCGCATAATCTGATCTAATCTAGCTCCCCCTATGACCATGAGGGTCATTCATCTGGAAGTAGAAGGTGCATCCATTACAGAGGCATCCACTACATAGTCATCAACATTATCTTGCTTTACTTCCATCCAAATATTGCTCACATCTTCTATAGCTTTCACAAACTTGACTTCTCCAGATTCATCCAAAATTGATCCTTGTGACTTATTAGATCTTTCTTGTCTTTGCGCTTGTGATCTGCAAAACTTTGAGATGTGTCCAACCTTATTACAAGAGTGACAAATGACTAGAGGCCTTATATTCCTTGGCGCATTGATGTGAGTTACCATATTGCATTATCTAGCCATGTGACCATTGTAATTGCATATCTGACATGTAATGTTCTGAGGACTTCTAACATTTTGTTGTGGTTGATTTCTCTGATTTTGTTGAGTTTGATTTCTTCGATTTGATCTACAATTCATAGCTCTATGACCAAACTTATTGCATGAATAAAAATAACCATTGAAAGGTCTTACCTCTTTACAATCTCTTGCTATATGTCCATGCTTGTTGCAGACATAAAAAGTTCAGTTTACTGGCTTGTGTTCAGCCTTAGATGGTTTAGCTTTAGCTTTTGTAGATTCTTCTGGTGCTTTCATTATTTCTCGCATATCATTAATTTGATTTTGTTCTTTATTGAATCCAATACCAGTGGTATCTCCTTTAATCTTTTGTGCATACAACTGTGAATCTATTAGATCCTTATGTGCGTGCAATTTTTCAATATGATTATTTGCTTCAGTCAATTCAGATTCCACCTTTTTCTTGAAGTTTTCTAACTCCAAGATTTTCATGTTTTCTTCCCTCAGTTCTTCATCCAGCTATTTGTTCTCTTTGATCTTCTCTTCATAGGATTCCTGATTGTTGAATAATTTTTCATCTAACTCTTCAATCTGATCCTTCAGAGGCATGTTTTCTTCATTCAGCTTTTTGACCATTTTCCCCAAATCATTGTTTGAACAATCCTTCAAGTCTTTTTTGATTTTCTTGATGAATACTTGTGCACCACTGACTTTAAATTTTAGTTCTTCAATTTATTTTTTAGATCTATCAAGATCTGCAAGAGCTGCTTCAAGATTATTCTTTAGATGTTTCACTTCTTCTATATCCATGATCTCCTCAAGTGGTTAAACTTATCTTTAGAGGACCAAAAATCTGATACTAATTGTTAGGAATGGGAACACTGAGATGGGGGGGGGGGCGGGGGGGGGGGGGTGAATAAGTGTTCTCTAATATTAATATTTTTTTGCTTCTTGAAACTTATCCCAATTAATCAATTACTAAACTGAATATTAAAGCAAATAAAGTAAACAACCATAACACATAACACCATATATGATTATGGGGAAACCTTGACCAAAGAAAAAACCCTAGTGGGAATTAATACCCACTAATAATTGTACTTGTGTATTATGAACCTATTAACGTTCATTTTCCCTGTTAGGAGAAGTCATTACAATGATTTAGTACAATGACCTTGTCAAGGGTTGGACCCTGTTAGGAGTCTTGAAGTAAAAAACCTTGTTAGGGGTGGAAAGCTCACTGCCAGAGCTCACTTCTCAATGAGGAAGGCTACAACCTATTGGATATTAGATACACACTATATCTGTAAGGTGAATTACTGCTATGACATTGTTTGTCTAATCGGTTCCTTTTGTGCACAAATTCTTTAACCTCTTGTAAATCTCTATATCATTCTTACTTCTTTTAACACATACTTCACATACTTCTGCTCTTCTATTTCATCTTCTATATCCATCTCATACTCTAATACAGAAGAGTGTGTCTTATATATAGGCACAAACAAAACTATTCACTAAGTCAGCCTATAACCTATTATATACAATGCTTCTAAATGAATTGGCTCAAGTGTGTTTACATATAATAATATTAACAAGAGGGTGAACCCACAATAGTGGGTTACACTTTTTTGCCTCAATGGACACTCAAGTCTACATTTTGAGAAAAACTTTTAGATTCATATGCATATTGTCGTTAAACCATTTGAAATCAGAAGATGAAGTAAATTAGAGTCTTTAAGGATTTTCTGTCTAGATTTTAAATATATTTTTAATTTTTATTTTTGAATTTGTTTGAATGGTTTTTTCTTTCTCCCACAAAAATTGGTATGTTGCTGAAAACGTCATTTTCAAAGAGTTACATTGTTTTCATAGAGCATAACTTTTTTTCTAAAATACATATCAATGTGGTTCTTTCAAAATTAGTTTTGTAACATCCATATGGAGGGCATGCAATTGGTTTCATGACATTATCATGATTATTTAATATTTTATTAACATTTGAAGTTGACTAAATCGTAATTTTGACATACCTTGACTACATAGCTTATAACTTGTCGTGTATTTGTCCAATTTTTTTTAATAGAAAGATAAATTAAATACCTAGGGCATAGATATTTTTTAGAATTTCTTTCCTCTCATTTACTATTTTTCCACAAGTGTCAAACATAGAGGGAGACATACGGTGAAATATCTATGTTTAGTAAAACTAACAAAATAGTCATAATAAACTTAATATATATTAATATTCTAATCATTGGAAAGATTTTTCTTATTATTACCTTACTAAATAGATAAGTTTGTCAAATGGATTCATCTGATCTACCAAAAGATAAAGTCAAAGTGATTTTTTGTCAGCATTTTAATAGGTGCAAAGGAGACTCCATTGCAGGTATGAATGAGGACTATAGATGTTATATCAATATTTTTTTTATCTAAGAGGCTTTGAGCTAACCATTTGTAATTAATTCCTTCAAATGGAACCTCTCAAGGCTTAAATAATCATATTTTATTAAAAATGTGTTATTTTAGCAAAAATCAGCATGTCTAAAAAAGTGTAACCCACTATTATGGGGTCACCCAAGACTATAACACAATTACAATAGGTGCATAGCCTTTACAAAACAAAATAATACTCGCTAATAAAAATATTTCCTGTTAGTTGCATGCTTTATTTTGTTCTGCCGCTCATTGTCCATGTCACTTCAACTCATTGTATCTTCCTCATACTATCACATTTGATCATGCATTCTTAGACATAGCTTACTAACATATCCAAAAGATTATCTTCAATAGTACATACCAAAACTCGGTCATACACACATGCGTTGATGCTATGTTCATCAAGTACTTAACTGATTGTCCTATCTTCCATACTGTTGGTGTAATTAATTATTCCTAATTACACTTTACTTAATCTTACTTAGTTTAATGCATTGCCCACTCCTAGGTGTCTCAATGACAAATTAATTATTCTTAATTACACTTTACTTAATCTTACTTAGGTTAATGCATTGCATAGTAATTTGTGATTGAGACACCTAGGAGTGTGCACATCCATTAAGCACATGGTGTAGGAGAAATTCCACTTTTGGTGTGATAGTTGTCTTCACATACCTTGTTGTGTGTGAGATCCACCTTTCGTGCTCTTATCACATTATCATCCTAATCCAATGCACATACTTTATTGCATATTGGAGGATGATCCACATTTGGTGGACATGTGATTACACCTAGCATAGATGATAGCTTATCAGCTCCTTATCATTCTCTCATATTGGCTTTCCTATATAAGGAGGCCTATTATGTAATCATGACATAGATGAACATTGGGGCATTCATCAATTCAATCATTGAGTAATTCATTGGATCTATTCAATCCATCATTGCATTCATATTTTCTCTCTTGTGCTTTTCTTAAATCTCTAGATCCTTGGTTCAATATTTGCTACTTGCAAATTCTTACATGGTATCAAAGCCATTGGAGTGTTCTTAATTAGTCGATTTGAAGAGATCTTGTTGCAAGCTTTGAAGGTCCAAATCTTAGATCTAAGAACCAACGTGTGATAGAGGCGTCTTGGAGTAGATCTGACCTCACCATTGCATCCGAGAGGCTATTTCAGTTAAGATCAACTATAAACTCACCCATATTCAGTGAAAGTCAAATCCAAGGCAAAACTTTTTTGCAAATCGAACCGTATGGCCCGATCTGCCTCACTGGTATGATTTCCAAAAAAAATAGAAATTTTTTTTTTAATTCTATAATTTCATTCAAAAAAAATTTCAGCAAAAGTTGTTTTACGGGCAAGGTATGGCCCTCTACATCTGTCGGAGCAAGAGATTCAGTTTGACTTCACATCAACTCAAGAAGCAAATGATGTCATCAATTTTTTTAACAACTACGGAAAGCCAACGTGTGCCCAACCCTTTCCCAATTCTTGTTTACAATCTATGCAAAGGCTTTGTTATTTAAATAGTAGGGAAAGTCTTCTTCTAGCACATGTGGGACTAAAGATTTAGTCCCACCACTAGCCTACCGCCCACCAGCTGCCCATCGGCCTCCACTGAGCCGCTCAGTGGCTGCTCTCAACCCAACCCCGATCTGCCACTACTCTCTAAGACACACAGCATCACCACCGCTTAGCACCTCCACCGATTTCTCAACCTAGAGCTCCCTCCACCCAAGCGACCGATCCGGTTTCTCAACCCAACACAGCCAATTCGTCGCGCACCGCAAGCCCCACCACGCGACAAGCTCACTGCGGAGCCACCTTAGTCAACCGTCGAAGACCATAGCTACCCACTTGCCTCCACATAGTGTGAGAAAATCTAGCCCAGTGGATGCCATGTGGAGGTCCTGTCAGCACTACGCACTGCCAATCATAAGCAGACACGTGTCACAAAGACCCAGTCAGCTACAGTGACATCATCACCACATCCTTTGCTTTGTCACCTGCCACATCCTGACATAGTCATTACTGACATCATCACCACATCAACAGTCCCTATGGTACGGACAATATAGTCAACCGCCACATCAGCCCGTGGGGGCATTTTTTGCTTGCGTCACTTGTTTTGCTATCTTAAATTTGATGGCCATCTAGCCGTCATCGCAGGGAAAAATCAGGTCTTTTTTATAGCCATATGACTGTCAAATTTAACCCACTATTTTTCTAACATCAGCAAGGTTTGGAGATTTCCCAGCCTTCACCATTTGCATTTTTGGTTTGACAGTCCAACTTTGAGAGGTCATAACTTGGTCATCCGGGCTCCAAATCCGGTGCAATTTTTTTTGAAATTGGGTAGAATTTTCTGAATTTTCTAGCGGTGGTGTTGATTTTTCATTTTGGTGGCCTCATTTATCAGAAAATTTTAGATCTTGTTGACTATTCCTATCTGTTCCTGATTTCTGCAACTTCTAGGACTTCATTTGGGCACATACGGTAACATTTTGAGGTGAAATTTTTTTTGAAAGTGCATGATTTTTCATCTACTTTCCAGATCTGCAATTAGATTTGAGTGATTTTGGGTAGGCATATCACTTTCAAAAATAGGTCATTTTGGGGCTATAATTGCACTTGGTTAATCCTTGGATTTCAGTTTTTTGATTTGCATCAGTCATTTGAAGGATTTATCAGTCGTTATCAGTCATTATTTGGTTGAAATATGGATAATTCAAAGGTTAAAATCCTCACTCCATATAACTACCATGAATGGAAAGTATCTTTAAGTGATCATTTGTTGAGTCTTGGATTGCTTAGAATGACTCTTGGGCAGGATCAAGAACCTCAAACATGTGTTGTAGAAAGGAGAAAATAGTTTGATCGAAGGGATAAAGCACTTGGCTCTCTTAGATCATCCATCTCTCGCGACATGCTCTTTCATATTGAATCTTGTACAAATCCTCATGATGCTTGGATCACATTGGAAGGACTCTTTGGTAAACTTGATAGGATGAGAAAATTCAGATTATAGAATGATCTCATAGGTCTCAATCCTAGGGATTTTGACAATATTCAAGATTTTTTCTCTAAGTTCAATACTATTAGATTGGAGCTTTCTTCATGTGGGATTGTTAAAGGGGATGAACAATTGATCTTTTCTATTCTTTCAAAGCTTGGTCCTAAATATTCTATCTTTGTTTCTACATTCTATGCTACTATGGATGCTCTTGGTAGTGCATACAAATTGCCCTCTCTTGATGAATTTGCAGCACAGCTCACAAGGGAACAAGCAAAGTCGGCACACATGGTTTAGTTGAAGCCTTCCACACATCAAGCATTGATTGCAAGTGAGTCTACTTCAAAGGCTTCTAATGGAAAAGGAAAGAAACACAATAAGGATCCTAAGCCTCATGACAAAGGTAATGAATCTTCTTCACCAAAAAGTACTGAATCCAAGTACTCTTCAAGAGAGGAATCATCTAGAAGAAAGAGAGATAAATGTGGATATTTTCAAAAGTTAGGACATGATGATCATAAGTGTTTTCAAAAGAAGATTGATGAGCTAACTCACATTATTTAGAAACACAACATTAAGTTTCCCTCACTAGTGTCTGCTCCTTCTTCTACATAATTGGTAGCTTCTACATCTACATCATCATCCAAAGATAAAGGTAAAGGACAAGTACTCATGGCTTCCACACATCCTAAGCAAGGTAAATGGCTTCTTGATTCAGGTGCATCACATCATATGGCATCTTCTATGGATATGTTTTCTTCTATTGAGCCTTGTAATTCTCTTAATATTTTGATGGGTAACAACACATTCATGAGAGTTTGTGGGAAAGGTTCTATTCCTATGGGAGAAGGGACATTTAATGATGTTCTTTGTGTACCATCCTTGACCACTAATCTCCTTTCTATTTACCAAATTACACATGGGGCATAAGGTAAAGTTGTTGAGTTCACTCCTAATTATGTCTGCATTAGGGACATGGAGACTAGAAATGTCATAGCAATGGGAGTTGTTGATCATACATCTCACTTGTATTCCTTTTCTAATTTTTTTGATAATGATGATGATATACATGATGTACCCATCCCTTTGCCAAGGGATAATTATGAGAACTTTGGGCACTTGAATCATTTTGTTGTTGAGACAAGTGTTGATCTTCCTACTCCTCCACCTCCTGCTTCTTCAGACATGGGCTCTACTATCCAGCAGGATGATCATTGTGTTTCAGATCTTGCAGAGTGTGATGACTATGTGGATGCATCTTCAGCATTTGTTGATTCTCATGATGCAGATTTGGAAGATATACATGAGGGGGTTTCTCTTTCCCTTGATGACAGTTTCATGCTAGACGGGGACACTTCTTCACCTTCTTTGGAGATTGGTGTAGTTGATTCTTCTCCTTCTTCACTTGATTTGTCATATGAAGTGATAGATTCCTTGAGCTTGGAGATTCCTAATCAATCTTCAGAGATTCATTCATGGAGACCTACATCTTCTTCCTCCTTTCATTTGCACAAGGATTGGCTTCTTCATCATTTGATGTATCTATTTCTTCCTAAAGGGAGACATGTTTCTTGTAAGCATTGGTTGAACTATTGTTTGCAGGTACTCTTCATCAACATGGGAGCTTCTACATTATGGGGGGGATATCATGTCTCCAACTATCCTTCTTATGGGGGGATAATTCTTTGTATATACATGATGTATGTAGTTCTTGGGGGGTCTTGAGCACTCCATCCATTCATGCATCTTTTTTTCTTCTCTCTTTTTGGGGGAGGGTTTTTCCAATGAGGTTTTCCCTCTTTCTCCACTTTATGAGAGTTATGCATTTCATGTATTGCATTTTGTACATGGGTACCTAACATGGCCTAGTAGCCAGGACCCATCTTGCATTGTGAGTTTAAGTGCATTCCCCTAAGTTTCACTTAAGGGGGGGTGTTGGTGTAATTAATTATTCCTAATTACACTTTACTTAATCTTAGGTTAATGCATTGCATAGTAATTTGTGATTGAGACACCTAGGAGTGTGCACATCCATTAAGCACATGGTGTAGGAGAAATTTCACTTTTGGTGTGATAGTTGTCTTCACATACCTTGTTGTGTGTGAGATCCACCTTTCATGCTCTTATCACATTATCATCCTAATCCAATGCACATACTTTATTGCATATTGGAGGATGATCCACATTAGGTGGACATGTGATTACACCTAGCATAGGTGATAACTTATCAGCTCCTTATCATTATCTCATATTGCCTTTCCTATATAAGGAGGCCTATTATGTAATCATGACATAGATGAACATTGGGGCATTCATCAATTCAATCATTGAGCAATTCATTGGATCTATTCAATCCATCATTGCATTCATATTTTCTCTCTTGTGCTTTTCTTAAATCTCTAGATCCTTGGTTCAATATTTGCTATTTGCAAATTCTTACACATACTTAGCCAAATTATGATATTCTAAGTTATTGCACTAACACCAAAACTTCATATGACTTTATTGCCATGATGACAACACTAATCTTAGTCATATACACTAGTATAGTCAACTTTCCAACAAGCTTATCATTAGCAAACTTAAATAGAGAGCCATAGAGTACTCATTAGTTGTATTTATATTTTAATAACTCTTAAATTGTGATATTTAGTCTATTTTATTCATTTATTTCTTAGCTAACCCTATGAAGATGCTTTTACTAGTACACACAACTCTCTTTATCTCTCCATCAATCAAACATTGTGGCAATTTACAACTTCCATTCCATGAGATTAAGTAATTAATGATTTCCTTTTGGGGTTTTGTGTTAAGTCAAAGCTATTGCATCAAAAAATTTGATCACATTCAAATAACCATTTGTGTTGCCAAGGTATGATATACTTCATTTACTAGATCTCACCTCTGCAACATGAAATAACACTTTCCTTTTTTTTTTCAAGGTAGATTCCTAAACAGGGGCTTGAGTTAGTCAAACCCCTTTATTCAACCTTCTTCCCCATTTTTTGTGCACAAGAATAGGTGAAAAAGATACCAAAACTTTTCCAGGCACACCCATATTGCTTCTAGTGCCTCCCTATCAAGAACCTTCCATTGTTCATTTGGCATAGTCATCAACTTCTTTTCTTTTTCACCCAACGGTAAGAAAATATCCTTTTGATATAGATAATCTTCCATTTTCATCTTCCATAACTAATAGTTTTGGCTATTGAACTTGTCAACCTTAATCTGATCTTCCTCTACCATTTCTCCCACTCAAATCTAAGATTTCCTGCCAAATCACTAAAATATACACCGCTCTGATACTAGTTGTTAGAGTTTCAACAAATATGAGAAATAAGAAATATTAAGATAGTGCATAAATAAGAAAGATAGAAATACAACAACACCATAGATTTAACATGGTTCACAAAATATGGGCTACATCCACTAAAGAAACAATCATCCACTTATTTTAATATCCAGTGAAGAGAAAATTATGATATGTGATCTCACACTTAAGGTGTTTTAAAACCACTTATTTATAGGCACCTTTTGGACATTTTACGAAAAAGTGTATGGTTTTCACTAAAGGGACAATATGATATCACATGAGTTCATATTTATTTTTTTTTGGGGGGGGGTTAAAATGCGCAAAAATGGGGGCAATATATTGCTTAAATAGGGCAAGGGGGTGGGGGTTTATATAGGAAAAGTGGTATGGGGGGTACTGGGTGGGTATTGAAGGGGGGTGACAAAAAAGGAGTTTTGGGAAATATTTTTTGAAAATAGGGGGATTATTTAGTATACTATGATTTAGGTTTGTTGATGTTTGTAGCTTCAATCAGATAAAAATATAATAGATATTAATATTATGAGAATAGATTAATTATGGTATATATATATATATATATATATATATATATATATATATATATATATATATATATATATATATATATATATATATATATATATACATATATAATTTAATAATCATAGATATTATTATTATTATTATTATATATACATTAATTTATACACATACATTTATATTCATAATTAAAGAGAATTGTAATTAATCTCTTCTCGCATTATTAATAGATCAAGATCAAATTACATCAAATACAAACTCTTAGTAAAAATCTAATGATCAAAATATTTCTAGATCAAATATATTAATCGATCTCTATGTTCATCGATTCAAAAGGAAACCAATATTGACATCACTAATTAGAACCAGTATATCTTCCTTATCAACTTGGCATTAATATAATATTGATTTGTATTGGTTTGTTTTAAACATAGTTTATATACTATTTTGTATCGGTTTGTATAAACTAAGCTTATACACTGATATGTATTGGTTTGGGTAATCTCTATATTCAAACTAATTAGTAGGGTATGTGCAGGATCATGGTATGCCAAAAAGTGGCGATGTGAAAAAAACTAATTTTCACTCGTCCAACAGCGCACAAATAGATTTGTCAACTTTTTAGTAGGCTTGGGTGTTAATACACTTGGCCAAGCCAAAACCCAAAGCTAAAGGGAAAATCAAATATCCGATAATATCAGATATTTGATATTTTCTAGTGAATATAAGTCACCATACCCAGCCGCGTTCAACATTTTTTCATTGCAAAAATGTGAACGCAGCTAGGTTTTTGGATATCCGGTCCCAAATCCCCTATCCGATTTTTTCCCAATTGCCCAAGTAAGTGAAGCTTCTATTTTTTATTGTTTTAATTGTTTTTAATTTTTTTTAAATATAAATATATAGTTTTTAATATAAAAATTAGGGTAGCAATGCATTTTTGTATTGTTTTGTAAAATTCATTGTACTTATCTTTTTTTTTCATTGCTATCAGACATGGAATCAAAAAACCCTCCTAATGATCCCGCAAACAATCCAGACCCACCTCCCAACAATCCCCCACCACCCTCGCCATTTAGAAGGTCTAATAGGAGATAATCTAAATGAACTTAGAGGATTTGAAACCGCATATGCCAATATCCCCACATTGCGCCCCATGTTTACGACATTGAACACAATAATTGAAAACATGGAGAAACTGACACAACAACATAATGCTACACTTCTTTGGTGCAATTCCATGCACACCTAGTTTGACAATGGGCTTGATTATGATCAAGTCATGAACCTAAATATAACAAAACATGACATAGATAATCTTTTTGTGGATCCTAAAACTCGTCTAAAAGTAGACCCTAAAAAACCCAAGTTTTCAATTAAATAGTGCACAAATAGTGCAATACATGACAACTTTTGGGACCGTTGGTGGATGGTTTTTGATATACCACCTCACAAAAATTTTGATGTCCCAATTTATTTTCTTAGAAAATTGTATGCTGAATTTGTGCTCAGTCACAAGGTGGATTATTGTAGTATGAGATAGAACCAGGGTGTAGGTTTAGGTGCTCCCCAAGACAGGCCATCGGCACAACGGGTGAAATCTCACACATATGTCCCCCCTCCCGAGATTTCACCACCTCCCACAGTGCAACATCCAGATATTATTGTTGAGGCTGGCTCATAGACTATTCAAGCCATTCGCACATTGAGTGATCTATTGGTTACACAGAGCACAACATTATTGCCTCCTTGTCCTGATGCTTCTAGCGCTTCTATGAGCTCACATGTTTGTGTGGCCCACACTTGCGTTATATGCAAGAATATTTGCCTTGGTCCTCTGACTGATAGTGATACATATAATTTCAACTTCGATGGGGACGATTCTACATAGTACACTATAGGCACTGAAGTAGCTCATGGAAATGTGCATCAAGAGCCTACAGTGCCATGGACTCCCACTATTACAGTAAGGGTAAACCATTGAATTTTTACATTGTTTTTCAATTTTATTGTTCGTATTTTTAGTAGAATTTCCTTATAATAATTTCCCACTTATGTCTTTTTATGTGTTACATTTGTGTTCAGTTGATGACAGAGGAGGAGATGGCATAGGTGGAGGGGTCCATGCTTTCGACCATATCATTTGGTCTTGACTCTTCCATGGTACATATGTTTTAATGTACTCATTGGTTTCCTTTTAAATTATGATAATAGCATATGTACATTGTTTTCTAATTTTTATGATCATCTTTTACATATTGATGCAGGTGTCACCAGTTGCCATCGAGGGGAAATGTGAGGGGGTGTAGGTGTCATCTATTGATAAAGGAAAGGTAATTAAGTAATTTAGTTTGTTTATGCATACATGTATACTTGTCAATTGTGCGTACTCATTTTTAATTTACATGGTTTATTTGATAGAGAGTGGCATGTGATGATGTTGTGAGATCTTATCATCATGGTAGAGTCATAGGAATATCTATTCAAAGTGATAGCCCCATGGTACACACATTTCTAAAGTTATTTGTGTGTATTTTTTTATCAATTATATATAATATGGTCAAGTTATGATAATATGAAGTATATATTTGACTTTTGTAGGTCACTCCTAGTTTGAGGGAGCCAGAATGGCAAGGGTTTGTATCGTTGATGACTCAGCCAACAATCCATGAAGAAAGTTCAACAGAGGTAAGTTTTAATCTTAATTCAGTTATTTTGTAAACATATATTTGCTACCAAGTGTTTAACATTAAATAGTATAACTCATAGATCAATCTTATGTTCGTAAACATATACAAGTGGGAGTCATCATTGGTGGCACTATTCCTATGCTACCTAGGACATATATTAGGTCTCTTGCCCATGGGAGGAGACAGAGAGGTGAGGTATATGAGAGTTCAATTTTAGTTTAAATTTTATTTATTATTGTTGACTATGATTCTAAATTTTAATCTAACTTGGGGTTTCACTTTTGTGTTTAAATGCAAGATCCATTAGAGTTGAAGAGTACTTCAAAGAGGCTCCATTTTGATGATCCACTAGTAGAATAGGATGTCCTAGAAATATTTGTAGTTGAACTTCTCATTTTGAGATGTCATATGACATATTTTGAGATGGCGTATGCTACATTGTATCTAGATATGTTGACATATAAATATGTACATAATTATTGTTTATTTTGATATATATATGAAACTTGATATTCGATCTAATTTGTTAATTGTGTGTTCATTTATTCATTGTTAGTATGTAAATATGCTTGTGTGTATGTACTCATGTGTACAATTTATGCCTTAAGTATATTCATGTATATTCAAGTACAATATTCATAACCTAAATTCACGTGTATGGGCTACATGCATGCCTTAAGTGAATTCATGTTATATGCTTTATAATTACGTGCTACATGTATGCTTCATGGCTTAAGAAAATTTATGTTTATGCTTTATGTGCTACGTGTGTTCACACGTGTAATTCATCATTTGAGGTATATAAGGATATCTATTAAAGTGTTTTCAAGGTTTGTAGACTTACCTTTTACTCCCAATGGCTAAAAGACTTCAAACTAGCCTAATTACATAATCAAACACCCTTTTGGCCATATCAAAACATATTGGTCTTTTGGACAAAATATCAATACTCTGTCTGTACCCTTGCAAATACACTAGGAACACCTAAGAAACATAGTCTTGTAGCATTTCATGGATCGCTGATACCTCTCATGGGGTCTGAGTTATGAGGCTTGATAGTTTGCTAACCAATTGTGCTTAGCGCAACTTTCAATTGACCCTCACTGCAAGTTTTGGCATCGAGCGAGACCGGTGTGCCAAATTCAAACAAATTTGAATCTCCCAAATGGAGAGAGGTTATTGTAGGCCTTAAAAATGTCATCCTATAGCATCTCATAGGGTCTGAGTTACAATCCATGAAATTTCTTTGCCCAATCATGCTTAGTGCACCTTGTGGACACTTTGGTCCGACGTGGTCCTGAATGTTCTGCTAACTCAGTGGTTGAAATGGGGTTGTGCCTAGCATTTACCCACCCAACCAGAGCTAATTTCCTAGTCCATTTAGTGCTAGGACAAATGGTTTGGAAGTAATCCATTGGTGCAACTTTCAACTGACCTTCACTACAAGTTTTGGCATCGAGCGAGACTAGCGTGCCAAATTCAAATAAATTTGAATCTCCTAGAATGGAGAGAGGTTATTGTAGGCCTTAGAAACACCATCCTATAGCATCTCATAGATCTCCAATACCTCTCATGAGATCTAAGTTACGAGCCTTGAAAGTTTGCTACCCAATCGTGCTTAGTGCACCTTAGGGACACTTTGGTCCCGCGGGGTCCAAAACGTTCTGCTAACTTAGTGGTCAAAATGGGGTTGTGCCTAGTATTTACCCACCCAACTAGAGCTAATGGTGTAGTCTATTTGGTGCTAGGATGAATGGTTTGGAAGTAATCCATTGGTGCAACTTTCAACTGACCATCACTGCAAGTTTTGGCATCGAGTGAGACTGGCGTGCCAAATTCAAAAAAAATTGAATCTCCCAGAATAGAGAGAGGTTATTATAGGCCTCAAAAATTCCATCTTGTAGCATCTAATAGATCTCCAATACCTCTCACGGGGTCTAATTTACGATCCTCAAAAGTTTGCTGCCCAATTGTGCTTAGTGCACCTTGGGGACACTTTGGTCTGGCATGGTCCGAAACATTATGCTGACTCAGTAGTAAAAATGGGGTTGTGAATAGCATTTACCATCCCAACTGGAGCTAATGGCATAGTCCATTTGGTGCTAGAATGAATGGTTTGGAAGTAATCCATTGGTGCAACTTTCAACTGACCCTCACTGCAAGTTTTGGCATCGAGGGAGATTGGCGTGCCAAATTCAAACAAATTTGAATCTCCCATAATAGAGAGAGGTTATTTTAGGCCTCAAAAATGTCATCTTATAGAATCTCATGGATCTCTGATACCTCTCATAGAGTCTGAGTTACGAGCCTCGAAAGTTCGCTGCCCAATCGTGCTTAGTGCACCTTGGGGACACTTTGGTCCGGCGTGGTCCGGAATGTTCTGCTGACTCAATGGTTGAAATAGGGTTGTGCCTAGCTTTTACCTACCTAACTAGAGCTAATGGTGTATTCCATTCAGTGCCGAGATGAGCGGTTTGGAAGTAATCCATTAGTGCAACTTTCAATTGACCCTCACTGCAAGTTTTGGCATCAAGCGAGACTGGCATGCCAAATTCAAAAAAAATTGAATCTCCCAGAATGGAGAGAGGTTATTGTAGGCCTTAGAAATTCCATCTTGTAGCATCTCATGGATCTCTAATACCTCTCATGGGGTCCGAGTTACGAGCCTCAAAATTTTATTGCCCAATCATGCTTAGTGCACCTTGAGGACACTTTGGTTTGGCGTGGTCTGAAATGTTCTACTAACTCAGTGGTCAAAATGAGGTTGTTCCTAGCATTTACCTACCAAACTAGAGCTAATGGAATAGTCCATTCAGTGTTGTGATGAACGGTTTGGAAGTAACCATTGGCACAACTTTCAACTGACCCTCACTATAAGTTTTGGCATCGAGCGAGACTGGCGTGACAAATTCAAACAAATTTAAATGTCCCAGAATGGAGAGAGGTTATTATAGGCCTCAAAAATGCCATCCTGTAGCATCTCATGAATCTCCAATACCTCTCACAGGGTCTGAGTTATGAGCCTCGAAAGTTCACTGCCCAATCGTGCTTAGTGCACCTTGGGAACACTTTGGTCCGGCATGGTCTGGAACATTCTGCTGACTCAGTGGTCAAAATGTGGTTGTTCCTAGCATTTACCCACCCAACCATAGCTAATGGCCCAGTCCATTTGGTGCCTAGATGAATGGTTTGGAAGTAATCCATTGGCGCAACTTTCACTTGACCCTCACTACAAGTTTTGGCATCGAGTGAGACTGGTGTGCCAAATTCAAATAAATTTGAATCTCCCAGAATGGAGAGAGGTTATTGTATGCCTTGGAAACTTCATCCTATAGCATCTCAAAAATCTCTGATAGCTCTCACGGGGTCCAAGTTACAATCCTCAAAAGTTCGCTGCCCAATCATGCTTAGTGCACCTTGGGGACACTTTGGTCTGGTGTGGTCTGGAACATTTTATTGACTCAATGGTCAAAACAAGGTTGTGCCTAGCATTTACCTATCCAACCAAAACTAATGGCATAGTCCATTCAGTGCTAAGACAAATGATTTGGAAGTAATCCATTGGCGCAACTTTCAATTGACCCTCACTACAAGTTTTGGCATCGAGCGAGATTGGCGTGCCAAATTCAAACAAATTTGAATCTAACAAAATGGAGAGAGGTTATTGTAGAGCTCAAAAATTCCATCTTGTAGCATCTCATGAATCTCTGATACCTCTCACGGGGTCCAAGTTACAAGCCTTGAAAGTTCGCTGCCCAATCATGCTTAGTGCACCTTGGGGAAACTTTGGTCCGGCATGGTTTGGAACATTTTTATGACTCAGTGGTCAAAATGGGGTTGTTCCTAGAGTTTACCCACCCAACTGAAGCTAATGGCCCATTTCATTTGGTGCTCAGATGAACATTTTGGAAGTAATCTATTGGCGCAACTTTCAACTGACCCTCACTGCAAGTTTTGGCATCGAGGGAGACTAGCAATGTCCACACTTCCATTGGCCACATCAATGTCAATTCCTTCATATTCAATCAGTGAATTTTCATTGGCAATGTCCACACTTCCATTGGTCAAATCTACATGTTCATTTTCAAAACCTACATTTTCATCCTAAAAACCTAAATTCTCATTTTCAAAACCTACGTTCTCATCTTCAAATTCATGTTCTTTACTTGAAACCACATTCAAAGGTGGGTCTATGTCAACATCTTCATTCATATTTAACATTCCTTGTCTCTTGTTCCAATGGGAAACCCTATCCATTTCTCTATACACTTCAACATCTTCATTTGTGAGTCTCCTCTTCCATTTATGCTTTCGACGACTACTACTCCCCATAGTTAGACCAAAAATTAGATGCAAATACCTTTGCTAATAGAGAAAATCTCCCCCCAAAAAGATGAAATACCTTTGGTAATTGAGAAAATCACACCACAAAAAGATGAAATACCTTTTCTAATAGAGAAAATCACTTGCAAAAAAGATGAAATACCTTTGGTAATTGAGAAAATCACCCCAAAAAAAGATGAAATGCCTTTGGTAATAGAGAAAATCACCCCAAAAACTAATTTTTTGTCGTCTCACTACAACTTGAATCCCCTAATTTAGGAAAAACACATGATTCTCTGGAGGGATCCAGAGAATCTTTTTTTTTTTTAACACCAGTGAAAAGAATCGGATATCCAATAATATCAGATATCCAATATTATCGAATATCCGATATCTTATTCTTTCTCACTCTCACCTTTCTCTCTCCTCTCTTTCTCTCCTCTCTCATCTCTTTCTCTCCCTCACCTAGAGAGAGAGAGTGAGAGAGTGAGAGAGTGAGAGAGAGAGAGAGAGGAGAGAGGAGAGAAAGAGATAGAGAAAGAGAGAGAGGTCATGAGGAATTCCTACGGGTCCTAACACATGATAAGGCATAGTAGGACCCCTAGGAAGTCCCCATGACCCCTTTCAACAGATTTCAATGCTCAAGTGTGTCCTAAGGGGTCCTACGACTCTTTAGGACACACTTGAGCATTCAAATGTGTCAAAAGGGGTCATGGGGACTTCCTAGGGGTCCTAATACATGATAAGGCATAGGAGGACCCCTAGGAAGTCCTCATGAACCCTTTCGACACATTGGAATGCTCAAGTGTGTCCTAAAGAGTTGTAGGACCCCTTACGACACACTTGAGCATTCAAATGTGTCGAAAGGGGTTATGGGGACTTCTCAGAGGTCCTGATGCATGATAAGGCATAATAGGACCCCTAGGAAGTACCCATGACCCCTTTTGACACATTTCAATGCTCAAGTGTGTCCTAAGGGGTCCTACAACTCTTTATGACATACTTGAGCATTCACATGTGTCAAAAGCAGTCATGGGGATTTCCAAGGGGTCCTAACATGTGATAAGGCATACTAGGACCCCTAGGAAGTCCCCATGACCCCTTTCGACACATTTTAATACTCAAGTGTTTCATAAGGGGTCCTACAACTCTTTAGGACACACTTGAGCATTCCAATGTGTCGAAAGGGGTCATGGGGACTTCCTAGGGGTCCTAACACATGATAAGGCATATTAGGAGCCCTAAAAAGTCCCCATGACCCCTTTCAACACATTTGAATGCTCAAGTATGTTGAAAGGGGTCATAGAACCCCTTAAGACATACTTGAGCATTCCAATGTGTCCATAGGGGTCACAAGGGCTTTCTAGGGGTCCTAACATGTGATAAGGCATACTAGGACCCCTAGGAAGTCCCCATGACCCCTTTCGACACATTTGAATGGTCAAGTGTGTCCTAAAGAATCATAGAACCCCTTAGGACACACTTCAGCATTCAAATGTGTCGAAAGGAGTCATGGGGAATTCCTAGGGGTCATAATGTGTGATAAGGTGTACTATGACCCCTAGGAAAACCCCATGATCCCTCTCAACATATTTTAATGCTCAAGTGTGTCCTAAGGGGTCTTACGACTCTTTAGGACACACTTGAGTATTCAAATGTGTCGAAAGGGATCATGGGGACCTCCTAGGGGTCCTAACATCTGATAAGGCATACTAGGACCCCTAGGAAGTCTCCATGACCCCTTTCAACACATTTGAATGCTCAAGTGTGTCAGAAGGAGTCCTACAAATTTTAGGACACACTTGAGCATTTCAATGTGTCGAAAGGGGTCATGGGGACTTCCTAGAGGTCCTAACATGTGATAAGGTGTACTAGGATCCCTAGGAAGTCCCCATGACCCTTTTCGACACATTTGAATGCTCAAGTGTGTCAAAAGAGGTCGTAGGACCCCTTAGGACACACTTGAGCATTTCAATGTGTCCATAGAGGTCACGGGGGCTTCCTAGGGGTCCTAACACATGATAAGGCATACTAGGACCCCTAGGAAGTCCCCATGACCCCTTTTGACACATTTGAATACTCAAGTGTGTCCTAACAAGTTGTAGGACCCATTAGGACACACTTGATTATTTAAATGTGTCGAAAGGGGTCATGGGGACTTCCTAGGGGTCCTAACATGTGATAAGGTGTACTAGGACCCCTAGGAAGTCCCCATGACCCCTTTCAACACATTTGAATGCTCAAGTATGTCAAAAGGGGTCGTAGGAGGCCTTAGGACACACTTGGGCATTCCAATGTGTCCATAGGGGTCACATGGGCTTCCTAGGGGTCCTAACGCATGATAAGATGTACTAGGACCCCTAGGAAGTCCCCATGACCCCTTTTGACATATTTGAATGCTCAAGTGTGTCAGAAGGGGTTGTAGGACCCCTTAAGACACACTTGAGAATTAAAAATGTGTCGAAAAGGGTCATAGGGACTTCCTAGGGGTCCTAACGCATGATAAGGTGTACTGGGACCCCTAGGAAGTACCCATGACCCATTTTGACACATTTGAATGCTCAAGTGTGTTCAAAGGGGTCATAGGACCCCTTAGGACATGCTTGAGCATTCCAATGTGTCCATAGGGGTCACAAGGGCTTCCTAGGGGTCCTAACACGTGATAAGGTGTACTAGCACCCCTAGGAAGTCCACATGACCCCTTTTGATATATTTGAATACTCAAGTGTGTTAGAAGGGGTCATAGGACCCCTTAGGACACACTTGAGCATTCCAATGTGTCCATAGGGGTCATAGTGGCTTCTTAGGGGTCACAATGTGTGATAAGGCATACTGGGACCCCTAGGAAGTACCCATGAACCCTTTTGACACATTTGAATGCTCAAGTGTGTCAGAAGGGGTTGTAGGACCCCTTAGGACATACTTGAGCATTCCAATGTGTCCATAGGGGTCACGGGGGCTTCCTAGGGGTCCTAACACGTGATAAGGCATACTAGGGCCCCTAGAAAGTCCCCATGACTCCTTTCAACACATTTGAATGCTCAAGTGTGTTCGAAGTGGTCATAGGACCCCTTAGTACACACTTGAGCATTCTAATGTGTCCATAGGAGTAATGGGGGCTTCCTAGGGGTCCTAATGTGTGATAAGGCGTACTAGGACCCCTAGGAAGTCTCCATGACCCCTTTTGACACATTTGAATGCTCAAGTGTGTTAGAAGGGGTTGTAGGACCCCTTAGGAAACACTTGAGCATTCCAATGTGTCCATAGGTGTTAGGGGGCTTCCTAGGGGTCCTAATGCATGATAAGGTGTACTAGGACCCCTAGGAAGTCCCCATGACCCCTTTTAACACATTTGAATGCTCAAGTGTGTCCGAAGGGGTCATAGGACCCCTTAAGACACATTTGAGAATTTTAATGTGTCCATAGGGGTCATGAGGACTTCCTAGGGGTCCTACCCCTTTTGACACATTTGAATGCTCAAGAGTGTCCGAAGGGGTCGTAGGACCCCTTGGGACACATTTGATCATTCCAATGTGTCCATAGGGGTCATGAGGATTTCCTAGGGGTCCTAACACGTGATCAAATTTGTATAAAAAGGCATCCTATGGAAAAAATGAAAATTTTCCTAGAGAATATCCACAATTCATATACAAAAGCATCATACAGGAAAAATGACAAAAAATTAATAGCTAAAAGGTAAAATTTATCATTAATGCCAGCAGTACCAATGTCATACCCATTGTCAAATCCTAGCCTATGACGTGCAAAATGAGAAAAGAAAGTGAAATGAAAGGGAAGTATGGATCAAATAGCGAAGGTGCATCAAATTGAATCAATATGATAATAAATGCAAAAAATACTGTTACAGATAAAAATATTTGCATATTAATGGTAAAGAGTAGGAAGAGCTTCTTGGACCCATGATAGAAGTTACAGTTAAGGAGGAAGAGCTAGGAAGGGGAAAGTGGCAAAGGAAAGAAGTAAGATATGCGTGTGAGCCTATGTCAGATGATGATGATGAGTACTCACCATTTGCTAGTAGCTCAAGTAGTGACAGAAGCTCTTCAGTGCACATGTACACTGACACAAAAAATTGAGATAGAGAAGTAACAAGTGTTGTGGAATTATCCACAGAGCAATGTGAAATGAAGCCTCAAATTGGTTCATTAGCAGGCAAAGAATTTGGTCATGCACTTCATTCTAGCACCACAAATATTTCTATTAGCAATACCTATTTGTCAATGGCTTTTCATTTACGGGAATTGGGAAACCAGGTTACTCATGTTGGGCATTATCCCTCAAATGTAAGTTCATTGCCACCTTTGGCAAGGCAGTCTCACTCCTCATTTTACAACAAAGGGAAGCCATCTATGGTCCAAGGTTTTAATTCAGCTGACAACTGGAGAGCTTCTCAAGGTACTAATCTCTTTCATAGAAAAGTTCCTGATTCATCTCAAGGTTCTTGTTTAGGTGACCAACTCCTTTGAGGTTCACAAATAGACCCATTGATTTCCCAAATTGGTAAAAGGGTAGATGCAATTTTGGAAAGAGTGTCCAAATTGAATAGAAATGGAAATTCTAGTGACCATAGCCTTATCCAATGGGTGTATCTCCTCCACTGACAAATATGACTGCTTCCAGAGACTTGAGTTTAAATGGAGACTGTCTGTTCCCAAATATGCCCCAATCGAGTAGATGAACTAGATGTTGCTCTCTCTCTATCTCTCTCTCTCTCTCTCTCTCTCTCTCTCTCTCTCTCTCTCTCTCAAATCTAGAGCCTTCACCTCCACTTTTTAATGTGTATTTAAATTTTTCATATACCTTTTTATGGACAATGTACCTTAAATGTTCTTACATCAATTTTTATGCCATTGTTAGTTTCTAGAATAGATGATGAGCGTACAATGGTTCTACATCTATGTGAAATTTCTTTTTGAGAGTTAAAAAATCCATTGATTATATTCAATCAAGGGGAAGTCCATTGACATGATCTACTTATTCAGTATAGTCAGACCGTCAAAATTACAAGGAGTTCGTACAAAAATCCTGTGCTAGATACTTTCAAGAGGATTTGGGCTGAAACTGTCTATCCTCAAATCAACTGTGTGGGTATTTTTTCAAAATCATTTTTTATATCAAATAATATAATACATACTAATATAAAAATTTATATTATAATATTAATGCTATGCTATTATTATTTAATATTAATATTTAAAATGAAATTAATATTAACATAACAAAAATATAATTTAATATGAAACTTGAATTAATATTAACATAAAAATAATACAACTTAGTATAACACAAATAATATTACTATGAAAAAATACATTTATTATCAAACTTGAATTTGGGAAAAGTGGGGCAATTCAAATTTGAAATTTCAAAATAGGTGGGCTTTTTCGGATATTTGATATTATCGGATATCCAATTTTATTGGATATCCGATTAGGCTTGGTATTTTCTTAGGCATTACCAAACATAGGTGGTCAACCCTTTAGGCATGTGTTAGGAGATAGTTCTTGATACTGAGACTTCGACCATGTAGCTGACGACTATTTTTTCACCCGAAATTAATGAAATGATAGGGTTTCTTAAAGACATTATCAACTTTCCATCGATATATAATTGCTATCAAATTTTGAGTTTTGTAAGTAATTATTACTTATTTTTCAATTGAGTTAACTTTAAAGTCGTAATTGACATGTACTGATTGAAAAACAACTATAACTTTCAAACCGTTTAACCTTTTTGAAATCTGAAACATGTGTCACATTCTATGCTTCAACTACTATAAGAAAAAAAAAAAGTTTTGAATTTCGTAAAATTTTGAATTAGTTAAGGTGGTCAAACATGAGAGTTTTTTTATTCTAAAAAAGTTGTAGCAGAAAATTCATAATTAATTATTTATTTGACCAAAAATTATTAAAAAATATGCATCACATTCGGGCATGAGTCTACTACTTATATCTAGAATCTTGGGAAAATATATCATCACTTGATTGTGATTAAGGTGGTTAGATATACACGTACTCCTTATCTTTTCCTTGAAATTTTTGTAGTACTGCATTGAAATCTAAAATTTTGAACAATTAGATAAAAAAAATTTCAAACAAGGGCTAGTAGTTTAGAAACTGCATTCAATTTCCTACAAATTCTACTCTTATAACTTTTTCACATAAGCTTCATAAGATGTTCAAATTTTTATGTCAAGTTGACTAACCCTGATTTTCTGATTTTTCATTGCCACTTAAGGCCATACTTTGGTATACCATGATCCTGCACATACCCAGTATCAATTATCGGTGTTTGTTTAACAAATGTCTCCACACATGGAGACATATCTATCTATCTACATGGCTCCCCACATATATATACCATTCCCATGAATCGAATGAAGACTACTATATAACACATCAATACAAGTCTCATTCATCTGATCAAATATTTGATTTACCTTTTCAATTAATAAAATATTAGTTATTAAAATATTTATATATATCTATTAATACATCAGTAATACATACATATATATATATATATATATATATATATATATATATATATATATATATATATATATATATAGAGAGAGAGAGAGAGAGAGAGAGAGAGAGAGAGAGAGAGAGAGAGGAATATATACATATATTGATTTTTGAAAAGGAAATAAAAGCCATACGTTTTGATCTAAAATTGACAAGGTTCACTAAGTGAAGCCCCTGTGTAACGCCCCGCTAGGCAACCCAAGAGGACAAGACATAAACCTCTATAAAATGCAAGTAGTAAATTTCTTTTTTTAATTTTAACTAGAATAATATTCATCATTAAACTTCATATTTCTAAAAGAATAAATAATTTTCTACTACTTGAATGTAAGATTTATACAACTTAAGTCCTCACGGGTTCCCTAATGTCGCTACTAAAGCAACATCATATAAACCATTTACATGCATAAGATATTCATGGAATCATGAGCTTAACAGATCTACGTTCATTTTAATGCATCAAGTAAAATGTCCCTAACTTATTTCTTTTATTAAACATAAGTTAATCATCTAACATCATTATTCCTTTTATCAACTCATTCCATAAATTCATATTGATTTCATCTACATCTACTATCCTTTATATCACTTTTCTCTAATAATTTAGGTAAGAGATTAATATTCATTAAGGTAGGCATTATCCTAGGTACTTCATTAACATGAACCAAATATTAACATTATAATCAAGTTACTATTTTATTGCATTGTTTCATAACCATTCATTGTTAATAATTCCAATCACTAATCTATCATTTCTCGATAATTTCCTTGGATCCTTTCATCAAGAGAGAATACATTATTGTTGTGATACATCATTATATATAACTATATTTAAAAGATTATTTCCTTTACATATGGACAACATAAGATGATAAGAGAAATAACATAAACACTTTCTTTTAATGCTAGTAACATGTCCAATATTCCACATTCTTTTCCCTTTCTTTTACCTAGAACTACCCATTCCCTTATGCATTGATTTGAATTGAGATTACATCAATACTACAAGACTCCTTTTAGGAGATTAAAATTACATGAATAAAGATACATAAGTACATCTCAACATATTAAAATATCCAATAAAAAATCTTCAACTACAGATTTGGAAAGGAATATGTGCTAGGATCATCCAGAGAATCACGAACAATACCTTGATATAAATATTAACCACCCAACCACATGGAACCAATAGGCCCACTCCCCTGAGCTAGGAGATAGAACCAAAGGCCCATACAAGAGGTAACAACTAGGAAATTCCTAAGGTGGTGATAAAATTTCTCCAAAGTCACAACACAAAAGAAAAGACAAGAAGACCACAAGGACTACCAGAGGCATGATCAAATTTTGTAGAGACTCTAAGCTACAAGCTAGGTGAGTGTCATCACATAGCCCTCACCCCTTGAGTTGTCCTGGTACTAGCCACTCTTGGCCTCGGACCCAAGTAGGCACATGCGGAACCAAATGCCTCTTGTACAGACAAGGTCATTCAGTCGTACCTATGCATAGGTACCTTCTCCCATTCCCATCCTTAGTCTTTACTAGCACTAAAGGCATGTGCAAGGCACAATTAATCTTGATTAGTGTGTAATTTCCCATTCCAATAATCTCCCATTCTCAATTCATTTATTTAGGTTATCACTTGATTAAATAACTCATAGTAGGTTATCCTGGTACTAGCCACTTAGGGCCCCGACCCCTCACTATGAGCCACTCACCTAGTGTACTTAGGTTCCCTAACATGCATATAAAAATCATAAGAACATAATAGATCCATCATCAAGAATTCATATCAATTCCATAACAACATTTGATTGGGTTTAGGAAAACACATGTTGTCCCTAGTCCACTTGACAACCCTAAACCCAATATGGCATTCAGAATGTTCCAAACATATAAGAAGACATCCAAGTGATATTATAAACATATTCAGAGTAAACATAGATCTAATTAACTCAAAAAAAAATTCTAATAGCCTCCGGTAACCATACGAAACCCTAAAACTTAGTGATGTTCTTAAACTGAATTATTTCAAGCAAGGATTAAACACAAAGAATAGTCATCATAGAACAACCATCCATATCTTCCACAAAACAAATGATAAAGATAATCTCTTTGGTGGAGATTTAGATAACATAATTATGGACTCTCAATTTTATTTTTAGGAAGATCCAACAATGAGAAATAAATTTATCACTTCTAGTTTAAAACAGAAAACTCTGGTTAGGGTTCAGACCTGCCTTCACTAAAATCATTGTAATTTTCACAAAACATAATTAAAATACTCCAAACCAATTTTAAATGAAAGATAAGACTTAGGAGAATCTTTTATATCAAATTTAGACTTTTCTATAATCATATCATCCTGTAGCATACGAATACATTTGACAGAAAATTCAGAATCAAGAATGGACAGGCATAGTCTGCCAAAATGTCAAAAATAAGGCATTAATTCAACCCTAAAAATAAAACCAGAGAGATGCCCATTTGAGATCTGGGAATTTTACTTCCAGAAAATCAATTTAGTAAAACCATAGATGCAATTTAAATTATTATAATAATAGATCTCAAAAAATGGGTTGCTAAAAACCCTAGGAAAACACATGTCAATTCTTACAAACAAAAACTCAAAACTTTAAAGTAACCATATAAATGAAAAGTACAGATATGATAAATAATGATAATATATAAATAGATCCATAATCTATCAGAGACATAAAGTAACTAAAATATTCAATCCATACCTCACGTCCTACGAAGGTTGAATCAAAGAAGGAAGGAAACAAAAGAGAAGACAAATCCAAACTTGAGATGCATCCTCAAACCCTATCCACTTTCAGAAATATCCATGAAAGAAAGAAATAATTCCACAGCAAAGAATCCCTCTCACAACTACTGAAATTCTCACAAAAATGCCTCTCTCCCAAAAGAAAAGATAACCAACAGTTCTTAAAGACATATGCTGACAAACTCTCCCTCACATCTCCTAGTTTTCTCTCCAAAATCTCCATGAAAAGTAAGGCCATCCTCTCCTGAATGCTTCAGCCCCAAAATCCCTTCTCTTCAAATGAGAAAGTAGTGCATATAAATATATTTCCAAAGGTTGAGAGGAAAAGTAACCAACTCCCAACTAACTCTTAACTAAAGGGTATTATAAAATAACTTAATATCATACAACTATATTACTCAAATGTACAATAAAAGATTATTTGTATTCATTCATACACATATGTAATATTATCCTAACATAAATGCATATGACATCATTAATTACATCAATATATATATATATATATATATATATATATATATATATATATATATATATATATATAACCTATCCACATTATTAATAATTAACAATTGAGAATAATATACCTCGCATTATTTAATATTTAATTATTAATAATACTATACTTTACATTAATCCCAAAATATACACTATCAACAATATCTACAATAATTAACATATAATCACATATAAATTATATGTGTGTGTGTGTGTGTGTGTGTGTGTGTGCACCCATATATATATTTCTATATATATAGATACATGCCAAATACCAAACACTATAATCTATAAGATTATGAAGTAATAGATCACAATATTATTACCTATTTATAATTACTATAGGATATAACATTGAGGTAGAATAAAATCACATGCCTCAAAATAAATCTAATCATCCAAAGAGGCCATAAAAATCAACTATGAAACATATTGAGAAAACCATAAGATCAAACAAGGTCAACCAAAGTCAACAAGGAAAGTCAAGCCAAACTCTTGACCAAGCATGAAACCCTGAAACACAACATAGAAAGATTAACTAAGAATCATACCAAGAAGGATAAATAAATAAAATGAGTAAACAAATCATACAACCAAATGAATTCAAGCAGCCATAAGGCACTAACTACAACAATGCCCAACCAGGTGCGCTGGATCTGGGTTTTTTCACCCAAAGGTTGACTAACAAAGAAGGAACCCTAATATTCCCAAATTGGAATAATGACAAAGGAAGACTCATGCAGGAACCTTAGTACCGTCTCCATAATAACAACCATCGAGGATTTGAGGGAAAGCTCAGACCTATGAAGCCAGGTGAAGTCGATGCCCAGTACCTACAAGCCTGCATCACAAAGAAGAAATGCATATGCGTGGATATACATATAAAAGAAGACATTACAAAAAGATGATTGTGATCAATACATCGTGTGGACCTCAGCTATGTCAGTAACTACGACTTCGTCCTGAATCATGAAAACACATCATGTATATATACACACTCAAAGCATGTAGCATCATCATAACGAAGGTTAGAATCTCAAGCATTGTGTTAGTCTCTTATCAATACTAATAATAAATCAACATAATCAAATCATCAAGTGAGATACAAGATTCATCCAAAGTAACCTTAATAAAAGAAAATATAGATAATCACTTATATATATATATCTATCAAGTACATATCATATAACATCCTAACTATATTCATAAAGGTCTTGAAGGTACGCAATACATACACAGAGATAAATACATACAAAAATGATACCTTTAGATAGTATGTCTGATATTAAAATCCTTGAGTACTAGCTTACGAAATTATTATAAACAAACTATAGGACTAGATCAAAAAAGTATCATGAAAAAATTAAGCTGTAAGAAAACATCAAAAGATCTTAATTCTTTCAAAAAACATAAAACTTATATTAGGGTTAGAGGGGTATTACACCCTGTGCAAAAAAGTTAGCTAAAAAAATTAACCAAACCCTAAAAAGTATACTCAGTCTTTTCTTACCCATATCCTTCCACTTGTATTCTTAAATTAGGGAAGGGGAGGGGGCGGGGGGCTTTGGTCCCACTCCCCTGCTTGATGAGTGTATATTATTAGCATGATTAGTCACCACATACCAATAGTGTTTATGGTAAAAAATACTTGAGTTTACTTTTATTCTAGTTCTCATAAGTCTTATGGGACTTTGAATTATATTCATTCAAATGTATTTTGGTCATGTTAATGTTCCTTTGATAGCTAGAGCTATGTATTTAGTCTCATTCATAGATGAATATAGTAGGAGGACATTTTTGTATTTTATAAAAAGTAAATTTGAATTTTTTAGTTAGTTTAAGAAATTCAAATCCTTGGTTGAAACCTAGACTGGTCGAAAAATTAAGTGTTTGAGGATTGATAATGGTAGTGAGTTTTGTTTGGTAGAATTTGATAGGCTCTATAAGGAGCACGCAATTGGAAGGTGCAAGAAAATCAATATACTCTAAAGAAAAATAGATTTGTAGAGAAGATGAACAGAATATTCAAATATCATCTATTGTGATAGGAAATATGAACTATGCACTCTAGTTGGACCTCATGGTGAGAAGAGCTCATGAATCTCTAAAAGTTTCAAAGAAGAATAAGAACCTCAACCTCAAAAATTAAGAAGGTATACCTATGATAAGAAGCTACCTAATAGATATTGTGATTCAGAATAAAGGTTTGGATATTCTTTTTTGGATTCCATATAAATATTTTCTTTGATTGCTAATGTTGATGATCCTAGAACTATTAGAGAGGCTATGGGTATACATGATGCATATTCCTGGATGCAAGATACGAATGAAGAGATGGCTACATTATAGAATAATTCTACATGATATCGGGTACCTTTTCCTAAAGAACAAAAACTCATTGTCCATGTAAATGGGTGTTAAAGAAGAAATTGGGTCCAAATGGCCTAGTGTTGAGAAGCACAAGGAAGAATTGGTTGTGAAGGTTTATTCATAGATAGAGGGAATTGATTATGGTGGAATATTTTCTCCTATAACTAAAATGAAATCTATTTGATTCTTTTTATAACATGCAAGAACTTATGACTTAGAAGTTGAGCATATGGATGTTAATATAGTGTTCCTTCATAGTGATTTGGATGAGAAAATTTAGATTTCACAACTACAATTTTTTTTGAAAAGGGTAAAGAGAACCTTGTTTATAAGATGAATAAATTTATTTATGGTTTGAAATTATAGTGTTGTAGAATGTGGTATCCTAATTTTGACACCTATGTGTTGTCTTTAAAATTTATGAGTCCTAAATTTGACCATTGTGTGTATTATAAATCTAAAAATGGTCACATTCTTATCATAGGACCCTATATGTGGATGCCATGTTGATTGGGAATGGAAAAATAATGATTTCAAATTTGAATTCTTTATTGAAAACACAATTTAAAATGAAAGATCTAGGTGTAGTAACATACATTCTTTGGATTGAGATCATTAGAGATAGGGCTATAAGAAATATTTACATAAGATCAGTAAGCAAGTCAACTTTGTGTTGGAGAGATTCAACATGATATCTTTCAAGCAATTAGTAGTTCGAGTGTTATAGGGGATGAAGCTTTATGTATAGGAACATCCAAAATATACTCCTGATATGGATGACATGTCTAGAGTACCTTAAGTGAGTGCTATTGGTAGCCTAATGTATGATATGGTATATACAAGGCCAAATATTGCCCAAGTAGTGGGAGTTCTTAGTCAGTACATGGCTAATCCTAGTAGGGTGCATTGGGATGTAGTTTAGAGAGTGTTTCGGTATTTGAGTGGTACTTTTGAGTATTCCTTGTATTTTCATGGTTATCCTACTAGACCTTGACATACTATTTTCATTTGTAGATATGTTGATTCAAGTAGGGCATGTGAAATTGATAGTAAAATATCCACTAGTGGATATGTTTTAATAATGTTAGGTGGTGCAATCAATTGGGTGAGTAAGTGGTAGATTGTAGTCACTTTGTCTATTAGAGAAGTAGAGCACATGACAGCTACTCATGATTGTAAAGAAGCCATTTAGCATAAGAGATTGTGTTATGATATTAGTTTTGATGTAGGAGATATTACAATCTATTGTGATAGTTAGAGTTCTATTTTTTTAGCAAAGGATCCTACATTCAATGCCAGAAAAAAACATATTGATGTATAGTTTTATTTTATTTGGAATATAGTGGAAGATGGAAAGGTGAATAGGGGAAAGTTGACACTTTGACAAATGTTGTACATAGCATTGACGGAGCCACTGAGAACTGCAAAGTTCAAATGGTGTGTCAGTTCTATGGGCTTTGGGGGCTTGAGAAAATGACAAAGTTTTGACTCTTGACAAGTCTTCAACAAGTGGGAGAATGTTGGGATTGAGGTATCTCAACCTTAAGAGTACAAAAATATTTATTTGATTGCACTCACTTTAGAAGTCCTAAAATCAGGGCACTAGTGCCATAGTTTTCTATGTTGGAACTATGAAAAATTTCTATTATGCTTATGATGGTTAATAGTTTGGTGAAAGAATCATGGAGAGTTATTATTTGAATTTTTTTATTTAATGTAAAATTGACTTTTCACAAGTGATGTGAGGTAGGTGTTGCATATGGAAAGTTGACTATTATGGATGACTTATGCATTGTTTCCTTGGAAGTTGCTATGTGTATTGTGTCATTGGATTAGCAAGTTGTTGTTTATGACACCTCACATCTAATTGGTGAGAGTTGGTGTTGGAAACCATGGGTGCTTTCCGCTTGTGTTTAGCTCTATAAATATGTGGCTTCTTAGTGTGGTTTGTATGACAAGTTGGATATCCTCTAAGAAGCTTTTATGTGCTAGATGTTCTCTAGAAATTGTTGCCAATGTATTTACTCCTAAAGAGCACTGACTCTAGGCACTATATTGTAACTGTTGGTTATTTTTTATAATACAATTGAGTCTAGCTTTTGGAGTGGGGTTTTTTCCGAAAGGGTTTTCCCACATATATCTAATGTTGGGATATTATCTATTTAAATTTGATTTTATATATGTTTATTTAATCTGTAATAGTTGAAGGGTTTGTTAGAAATTTCTATGCCATCTCTCCTGTTATATGTAACATTTAGAAACATTATTCCACACTTTGACTTCCTTTTAGACCTCATCTCCTCTCTTTTTTTAATATTGTTATATATTTTTTAAGAATAAATTTTATAAAGTACTATGCAACCTTCTTGGTAAATACAATCGCCACCAAGTTTTGGAATAGAATTTCATATTCTTCCACTACTCTTCAGAGATCTGTTGTCTACAGTTCTTCGACCATTTTTCTGTATTCTATTCACTGAAATCTTTCTAAGCTTGATACAATATAGAATTTCAAAAAAAAAGTTTTGGAATACCATCCTCAAGCATGGCAATATCATTTGACCTAAAGGAGCTATAAACCACTGCTGTAAGTCAACCGGACAATAACAATACTTTCCGCACAAATTGAGCCATGATGAACACAATATATTTTATTACAGCATATATGTCTCCCGTGATTCCAAAGTAATAATCTTTTGATGCCCTAATAATAGCTGGACAATTATAATACTCAAGTTTTAGTGCATCACCATCCATCGTGAATTTCTTGTAATGACTTATCTCATCAATTTAGCCATTGAAAATTACTAGCTTGTCTCCTGGTTGCGCCACTAAAAGATAATTTATTATTTTTACACTCGATCTGAATGCCTTTTTAAATAAAAAGTTATTGGAAGGATGCAACCATTTTGATGTTTACTGGATGGGAAGGATGGGAAGGGTGGTAAATTAGTATGCAAATATGTATTCTTGCTATACAGTTGTATTGGTGGCATGAGAAATGCTTGATGATCCAAATGAAAATATGATTTTTAGTGGCAATTTACAAATTTATATCAGTTAATGGCTGGCTGATATATATGGTTTAAAATATCAAAGCATTTGAAATATCTTGTAAGTCTAGTATTGGAAGGTGGCTGAGAGCTGTTGTTATTTAGTGGTACCTTTTATTGAGAATGCCCATCAAACAAATTTTAGCTTTCCACCTATAATTCACGAGAGGATCCTAGACAGTTTAGAAGACCAACACATACCATTAGGGTGATGCATTCATTTCTAGTTATAGATTTGTCATTACAATATATTCAGATTACCTCATATTTTGTTAGAATATTAGAAAATTTTCTATAGGATGAAGCCAACCACCTTTTTCACATAGGTGGTAAAGAGAAATGACCTTGATTATTCGAGTGATTCTATCTATGGATAACACCATCTAAACAAACCCTAAATTCATGATCTATAAGGAGCTTTCTAATAATTGAGAAAACCTTAAAAATGATCAAGTACAACCACCACTCGCTTCACCTAATCTTCTATCTAAAAGTAAGTCGAATAAACCTATATTTTCTCTCTTAGTCAAGAGAAGATACAATGAATATCATTAACAATTAAAATATAGTTTTTACTAGACTTTGAAATTTGAAAAAAAGAGCCAATTTGACAAAATTTTAGAGTATAGCAACAAAAGAAAGGCAAGGGATTAAATTTACAAGCATGACAAAAATTAAATTTAAGAATATAAAGGCATTGACAAGCTATGGTTCTGTGCTCCTTGCCATAAATTTTTACAATAAGTGGGAATGAGAGCAGTGTGTGCGGAGGAGGGGCTAGAGTTTGCAGCGAAAATGGAGAAGGGGAAATGTAGAGGGAGTGGAAGGAGGCAGTGATGATGATGGAGGGAAGGAGCCATGTGATTCCAGTTCTAGGGTATCTGGTTTAGAGGAGCCATGTGATTCTGAGGACGTTGATGATGACCCGCTTGAGTTTTTGCTGGGTCTTGCACTTGGGGGCTATCGTTCCTACGGTGGGAGTTTTCCCCCAACTCTTTGGGAGCATGGTGTCCCTTGGCCTGCGGTTTTCCTGGTGTGCAGCCAGACTGGTCTTGCTTGCACTAGGTCTACTGGACATGTTCATGGGGGATTTTTTGGGGTCAGGATTTCTTTTGGTCAGCTGTGTGCTTGCCTCGTTAGTAGTGTGGTCCTTCCCTTAGAGGGGGCTATTTCTGGTGGTTTTGTGGAGACTCTTTCAGAGGATCTGTCCCATTCTCCTTTCTTCCTTCCACGCAGTGGAAGGTTTTTGGGGTTCTCTCCGATGGAAGATGTTTTTTCCTTTCAGCCTTTGGGCCTATTGGGTATTAGGGTTCAGACTCTTTTGGTGCAGGGGAATAGTTATTTTCCTGTTTGGTTATTTCTCCTCCTCTCTATTTCTATGGAGATCTTTGTTGATGCTCTATGGCATTGCTTCTTGAGGCTTGTCCTACCTCCCATTGCTTTGGTGTGGAGAGGCTCTTATTTTCCTTTGATGCCCAGCTTTGGTGGGTGGCTGTGTTGGTTCCTCTTTTGGGGCTCTCTCTGGGTTTTGCAGATCCCCTCTGTTGTGTGGGAGAGTGGTGCTAGCTCTTTTGGTGTTGCTCTATGTGTTGTGGGCCTTGCCACTGCTCCTGATGGGAGATGGACTAGTTTTAGATGCTTTGTTGCTCCTCTCATGCTCAATTGTTGTGGTTTTTTGGGTTTCCTCCCTCTCCACTCTGTGGCACAGCCCCCTTTTGTGGTGGGGTTTCACTTAAGGTTTTAGCAGTTGCTGAAGGTTACTCTCCTTCTTCAATCTTCCATTCTACTTCCTAGTGAGGTGGAAACTCCTTTTGTGATGGAAGCTCAGCCTTTTGAGGTGGCATGTTGCTGGATAAAAGAGATGTTAAGTGTGGGTGCTCTTCTTGCGAAAGAGTGGCGGAAGCCTTCTATGGAGGTGGAGCAGTCTCCTATTGAGGTGGAGATTGTGTTCGTGAACTTGGAGGTGGAGTAGACTCCTATTGAGGTGGAGTTTTTCTAGGCTACCTCTTGTGGTCATACTAATGGAAGGAGATATTACAGCTTTAGCCTTGTTATTTTGATCTTTTTCCTCTCTGCTCCTATTGAGGTGGACCCTTCTTCTATTGAGGTGGACAAGGAGTTTGCAACGGGGTGGAATATCTTTGATAGTGTTGGACTGGGCTGGAGGTGTAGTAGTTTCTGGACCTTCATTTTTTATAGAGAAAGATGGACAGGCTATTTGTGGCCTAAGCTTGCTTCTTCGATTTTATGGTGATGAAAGTGTCTCTCTCTTTTAGTTTGTTTTCTTCCTGTGATCGGGTGATTGCTGACAATTTTAAAGGGCTCACTCTGGTCCTTTGTTTTTGTTTTTTGTTAAAGCTTGCAATTTTTGTGGGGGCTTGTCCCAAGTTGATCTTTAAGTTTGTCTTTGATAGAGGCAGACTAGACAATATTTTTTTGCTGATTATCTTCTCTCAGACTAGTGCTATTAATGTGCTCCTAGTCCTTTGTTCCACAGGCCAACACCCTCTTGTTGCTTTTCTTTATAAAAAACAAGCTATGGTTCTAATTCTACAAAAATTGAGCATAGTGACAAATCCAAAGAGTATGATTGAAGATCTTGGGCCCATTTTAAGATAGAACTATAAAATTGAAATTTCCTAGTATGCACCAATCCTTATTTACCTAAAGATAACCCTAGCAATAAAATAACTATAAAGTAAACAATTTTAGATCAAGTTTTTCCTTCCAATTTCCTTGAAGTATATAAAACTATGTAGTGATGCTAGTGCAAAATCTAGTTAATTTCGCTTCTTGAGTGATAAAGGAAAATAAATTGACACTTCTTATAGCATCCAAGTGTATCCTTATAGATATGATATGTGTAAGTTGAAGATGAAATATCCCCCTCAAGCTATATATCAGTAGTTTCTACATCTCAGAAGAAAATAATACATCTAATTTGTTTAATGAAAACTAGTCAAAACTAGACACTTGACAATGCAAAGAACTATCTAATTCGATGTCTTCTACATTCTACCCCCTATTTATTTGTATGAAGACTAATTTATATGAGATAAGAGGTTAGAAAAATCTATCAAACAAATAGTATCATTAAAAAAATTTATCTTGAGGGATGGAACTAAATTAATTAAAAATGAAAGAAAGAGATTTTATTGTAGATCATTTAAATATTTTAATATAAATATTCCAAGTCATCTTGCTTTTGTATATGTTATGTTGGAAGAGGAAGATAAATATATCTTGTAACTTTTCTCATTACCCAATATTTATAAAAATATAAGTATTTTCATTGTTGGTACTAGTGTAGAGTTAGAAAAGACAATCTTATTGCTACTCTCCTTTAAAAATAAATGAGAAGAAAAATTATGAACTAAGACTCAAAATATCATTTTTGAACAATTGGAATGGTCCAAAAAAAAATGTGGCATAAAATGGATGAGAAGAAATAAAATAATTTTAAAGTTGTTATAAAAGCTCAAGGAAGATCAAAGTGAAACATTGGAATAGTAGAAAAAGGGGATATTTGAAGAAGGAATGCAAATGTTGACAAAGTGTCTTACATTTCTCTATGGAAAACTCCTCTAATGATGGTGGCAAAGGTTTGCTATTTACTTTTTCTAACACTATATATTATTGATCTTGGTTTACTAGTTTTCATTTCTCCTACTATATGACTCCTCACAAGTAGTTTTATACATATACAACTTATAATGGAGGAGAGAGTTCCTTACAATAGCAAGTAAATTGTTAATAAAGAAAAAATGATGAAAAGAATAATACCTTATAAATATTAACTTATATTTTTCAAAACATTTATAATATTTTTCATAATTTAAACTTACATATATGTTTAACATTTAATACATACATTTTTAAACCAAAAATACTGCCATTAGTTTTTCTTGTAATCAAAATATATTTAAAAAATAATTCACTATAAGTCATACCAAATTAATCTATTAAATAAAATCTAATTAATTAGAAAAATGTAAAATAAAATCACACCATAAGTTCATACCAAGTTAATTCATTAACTGAAATCTAACTAGTAAAAAGTAATAATATAAGAAGTCTTCAATGATAGACTTATAGATACCAACATCTATTTAAAAGACATAACTTGGAAAAGCATATTCTTTTAAATATTTGTTCTTATATATTAAAAGTTAGATAAATTTTTCCTTCACCCACTAATTATAACTAAACAATATCAACATTGATGGATTCTCTTAATTTTACCTAAACTTCAATTACACAAATTGAATGGTCTTGAATTGTTGAATCCATTCAATGTCTAAGATTCTTGAATGATAGAAATCAAAATCAACTATGTATAAATTTTACCTAAACTTTGACTAAACAAATTGAATGCTCTTGAATTGTTGAACCCATTCAACGTCCAAGATTCTTAAATGATAGAAATCAAAATCAACTATGCATAAACTATTTAAACTATTATTACTATTATTAACATTTTAAAACTACTAAACTATTTTTTATTCAATCAGGACCATTTTTTTAAAAACGGCGAAACAAATGCAATTATTTAAAAATAAATTCTATAAAATATTTTTTAACCTTCTTGAAAAATATAATCACCACCAAGTTTTAAAATAGTATTTAACCTTCTTGAAAAATACAATCACCACCAAGTTTTGGAATAGAATTTCAGTAGTCTATGATTATTCAAATGTCTGTCATATTCTTCCACTGATTTTCAAAGATCTGTTGTCTGCAAGTCTTCGATCATTCATCTCTATTCTATTCGCCGTAATTTGTCTAAGCTTAACACGAAATAAAATTTAATCACCACCAAGTTTTGGAATAGAATTTCAGTAGTCTATGATTATTCAAATATCTGTTTTCTGCAAGTCTTCGATCATTCATCCATATTCTATTCGCCGTAATTTTTCTAAGCATAACACGAAATAAAATTAAAAAATAGTAGTTTTGGAATAGAATACTTATTGTGAATCGATTGGGCAATATCATTTGAACCGGACGAGGTATAAATATTTATTGTGAATCGATTGGACAATAACAACGCTTTCCGGACAATAATATAACGCTTTTCTAACGATAGGCGTACACAATATATTATCTCGTGATTCCAAAATAATTATAGCTTTGAATTCTTGATGCCCTCACAATTAGTGTACAATTATAATACTTAATTATTTTTGAGTGCATCAACCTCAGTCGTGAATTTCTTGTAATGATTTATCCCAATAATTCAGTCTTTGAAAATTACTAGCTTTGTCTCCTGGTTGCGCCACTAAAAGAGAATTTTTTTTTTTTTACACTCGATCTGATTGCCTTTTCATATAAAAAGTATAATAGACAGTTGCATGCTAAACAAATTGAATGGGAATGGTCGTGGATGGATGTAAGAGTATATGTATAGTATTGGAATGTTGCTGAGAACAATTGTAATATAATGGTTTCCTTTATTGAGAATACTCATGAAGAAAATTTTAAGCTCCCTACCTATTCTAATTAACTAGAAATTCTAGAAGACTAACACAATACATCTAGATGATCTAGTTATCTGTAGTTATAGATTCATCACCATGATATCTTGTTGAACATTGGAAAGGTGACAAATCTTGCTGAACATTCGAAACTTTCTCATAGGATGAAACCAACCATCATTTTCACTTAAGTGGGAAAGAGAAATGACCCCAACAATAGGGGTGATTTTATCTATACACAATAGCATCTAAGAAAACCGAATTCATGATGCATATGACACTCTCTAATGGTAGGGAAAATCATAAAAATGATCAAGTACAAGCACCACTTGTTTCATCGAATCTTGGATTTAGAAATGCGTAGAATATAATCACATTCATTCTCTTGGTAAAAGAAAAGATACAACCAATATCGCTAAAAATTAAAATAGCTTTTTTTTCTAGACTTCCAAATTTGAAAAGAATAGTTGAATTGACAAAATTACAAAGTGTAGAAATAAATCTAAGGCAATAGACATATCACCCAACATGACAACAATTAGAAAATTTGATGATACAAAGGCATCAACAAGAAATGTTTATGCTTTTTGTGAATATTAAACACAATGGCAAGTCCAATGAGTATAATTGAAGACCTCAAGTCCATTTCAAGATAGAAATATAGGATGAAATTTCCTAGTATACATCAATCATTAAACCTAAAGGTAACCTAGTAATAAAATTTATATAGAAAAGTAAAGCAATTTTAGAATCAACTCTTGCCTTTTGTGGCGTGATTAAAAAACCTATCTAATTTAGCTTCTTGAGTGATAGAGAGAAAACTATTGACATTTTTTTAAAGAAATGAAAGAGAATCCTTGGAATTTATGTCATGATTCCAAAATTAGTACTTCTAACAAACACATAGGAGATGGGTCCCTAACTTGTTCAACATAAATTTACAAGAAGAACCCCAAAATTCAAGGATGGAATAAAAATTAGACCTAGCAATTATACATTTTTAGTGTAAGAACAACCAAATAGTACAATTTATAAAAAGGAAAAGTTCATAAATGCTAGAAATCCCTCTACAAAAATCAACATGGGGTGGATTGGAAATATTAATACTAAGATACAACCAAAGCTATGATTATTCAAAAGACACCTAGTTCAAAACCATCACACACCCTTTAAGAAAGGGATTCACATTTTCTAATTCCTTATAGCCACTTTAATAAACAAGGTAAGTACAAGATAATTAGTTCACATTGGGAGGAAAAAATGTGGGACCAATTTTTTTTTAGCAAAATAAATACCAATTCTCCAGAACTCGTATATCCATATTAATAGAAATAAACGCCCCTTATAGATGGTACAATCAACCCTAAATTTATGTTTTTATAAATCAAAGCATATTACAAATGAATATCTATTCATTATGGTTATTTGTTTGTTATAATAATTATTCATTTGGTAGTGGGCATCTACCATCAAAAGGTATATGCCACTTTCTTTTCCCAAGCTGACAAGCTTTTTCTCCACTATATATGTAAGGCAATCGAAGCATATAATCAAATGTTGCATGTATATCTAAATTTGTTGATTTGTACACCACTCAAAGTTTACCTCTTGTCTCCATTATTGCAAGCTATTATTTTACTTGAGGTAGGTAGAATTTTTTTACTATATTTAAAAAAATATTTTGATTTAAAAAAAAAACATTAGGGTTGAAATTTACCTTTTATTGATTAGGGTTCTATAGATTAGTTTTTTATGGTTTTAAATTGGCATAAATCAATGGAAAGGGTTTTGTGTGTCAAGGGAGTGGATAACAAATAAGAACACCATGTTAGAAGTGATTTGATGTAAAATAGAATATAGTCATTCAAAGAGAGTTGTAATTTAATTCTTTTGTGATTTTATAGTTTTGACCATCACTAAAGTTGAAGGTAATCTTCCAGCTAAATTATTTTTTATTAAGGAACACACAAGTTTTGAAAGGACCCCAAAACCCTGTACATAAAGATTTTGGACGGATCTGGAACCCATAGATGAACAACTGCACAACAAGATAAAACATCAGTCCCAATTAGTAGCCTCATCTATTAAAAACCATTAACAACCTAAAAAAGTAAGGCATCTAAGATCAAGCTACATCAACAAAAGAAAAAAATCCACTTACAACATTAAAGAGGGTTTTGGAAGGCTCCCTTAACCCTAACCAATAATATAGGGTTTTTAAAGGATCCCTTAACCTAAAACATGGATTTTAGTAACGCTCCCACAACCTTCCTTTTAAAGTAATACACCATATTTACCACCTCAAAATTATCTACGTCAGAAGCAGAATCATCAACCTCAATGGGAAAATGCAAAGGGGGAACCATCTAAAATATAAAAACATCTCTAATATTTTCTATGCCATGGGCCTCCACCTCCATAGGAAACATCTCCAACTCTAAAGGAGACAAGAGAGAAGAGACCAGCGAAAGGAAATAATAGGGCCAAACAAAGAGATGATCCGAGGAAAGAACATAAGCCCTCATAACAAAAAGCCACAAAATAATTTCTTCTAGGATATTAGAAGATACTAGATACTAGATACATGTTATATTTTTTAATAAGCATATTTTTAATACAATTTTGTAAATGATTAAAATGGACTAGATAATGTAGACGGATATAGAAAGATAGAAGTAGAATCCTTAGATTGATTGGACATCTACTAATAATATTTTGGGGCCATGCATAAGAGTGGAAGGATGAATATCACATGACTAGTATAAATAACTAAATAACAAGTTAAAAGTTTCTAATGAAACCCTCCTAATAATTTGAGTTAAAAAGTACAAATTACTGTATGGAATGGTATTTATAATGAATTGGATCAATAAAAATAGCCTATGAGCCAATGTTCACTTGAAAATATTGTAATAATTGTTTAGTAAGTTGATAATAAATTATGATGGAACTATTAATAAGGGAGAGAAAATAATATAGAACCTTGTCTTTAAATGACCATAATTTTTTTCAAACATCTTGTTTTGAAACAAAAATTTAGAAAACAAGGTAGTGAATGTTGAAATGTGTGACCTTTTACCTCCCTTATTAGTTTATTTTTTAAAACAAGATACCTCAAAAGCCTATAGAAAATGGTGTAGCTATAATCTTAAGTGATAATAGGATATGGAGATTGCATGTGGTGGTGATAGGTTGGGAGATAGAAAAGAGTGAATAAAGGTTTTCTATTTAAGTTTCCTATATTTTTTGTATAATCTATTATATAATAAGTTTCATAGTGTAGAATGAAACCATAATATTAATTGTAAGGAAAAATAAAATTATTCATTAAACAAATGGTTGTGCTATTATGGTTTATTATTGGATGATCTAAGAGGTAATGTGATGAAAAATAAAATGATTAAAGGGATAGGGTTGATTTTGTGGAATATGCCTAAATGGGAACATGTACAAAATTCACAACATAGAAACTCAGTGCACAATAAAAATAGAAACATTACTAGATATGTAAATATTGAGTGAACATTGGGTTTGGTCACTACTTATAACTATTGTGGAAACATAATTATTCATAATTATGGCTACGTTTTGTAATAAATCTAGGCCTTTTTATGGCTTCATATGTTGAAAAAAGGAAAGGTTAATGTAGAAAAGGAAAAAAATTGTAGAAATAATACCACAGGAGGACATAAACATCATTACCTTGGAATTATTGTTATAAAAGTAAAAGGCATGAAATAAATAAAGCTATAGATACAAAGTAGAGATAATGATAGTATCTAGATATAATTATTGATATAGAACAATGGTGTATGAATGTACACTGAATCTCCTTGCATGTTATCCATTTATCATTTGAACTCAACCAAAAGTCCTAGCACAATGTGCCTACCATATTTTCATAATCATGTGAGGATGACATCAAATTTGATGTGCCACTTGAACCTAATTTGAAATGTATATGATATTCATTAGGATAATATTTTAGTGTCTTGATATTCTCACCTTGATGTTTAGTTGGAAACCTTAATAAGATATCACACAAAAAACCATGTTAACAAAAAAAATAAAAAAAATTCAAATATGGTGTAACTTTTATTGTATATTAGTTGAGTCTATAACTAACCAAGATGCTAAGAGAGCATTAAAAAATGTTACTATTTTATATCATTGGTAGAAAATTTACTAAAAGCCATGATTTTGTAATAACTTCTTTATACCTACTTCTAATAATCTCAAGTTTAGATGCTAGTAATTTCAATATGCTATTGATTAGACCTACAACTTTTAGAAAAAACCATAAAACTAAGAGATAATTATGTTACAAGTTGACCTCCTAAATTAAAAATAGTATTGTTTCTTATCTTTTGGATTGTAAGATCTTGGTCCAATAATGCAATGAAATTGATTGCATAAGAAAACTATATAATTAAAAAAATAAAAACTACAAATACATGATATCAAAAATCACTTTGAAATCTATAGCTCTTTCAAAAGTCTACCAAGAACACAGTACATAGTATCATGCTAATAAACTAATCACTATCTCTTTTACAAATACTACTTATGTCATTAATGATGAGTAGATTGATCTAGATACTTATATAAAATTATATAAATGATCATATAACTTGAAACATTATGCTAACTACAAATTAGTTAAATATATATAAAAGAAAAAAGATGTTGAAGACACCATTCTTAATATACTAGCAAACAAAATACATTTAAATATTGATGTGGTTTTACACTAGAATAATTATGTTTTAAATTATATTGTTATACAAATTTTATAACTCTTTACCATTATATAATATAATTAAAATTGTTTTAATAAAATTCATTAATTATATCTTTATAAAAAATATAAAAATATTGTGAAAGTTTCTTTTTATTGAAACCACCACCGTCAAGTTTTCCTTCTCATATATGTTGTCTGCAAGTCTTCGACCGTTCTTCTGTATTCTCCTTACTGAATCTTTCAAAGCTTAATACAAAATAAAATTTACTTAAAGTTTTGGAATAGCATCCTCAAGCATGGAAATATTATTTGAACCAGACAAAACATAAATATTTATTGTAAATCGACTGGACAATAACAACACTTTCCGGACAAATAGGTAAACTAGGCAGGGATAATATTTAATCTCAGCATATATGTGTCTTGTCATTCCAAAATAATCATATTTTGAATTCTCGATGCCTATGCAATCAGTGTAGAATTAGAATACTCGAACTATTTTTAGTATATCACCTTCCATCGTTTATTCTTGTTATGTCATTGGCATGCAAATTAGTAAAGAACTTCAGAGAGGGATGTCGACACCATTGAACAACCACCATTAGAGATGCCCTCCATTATGACAAGTGATTGGTGAGTGAGAATTTATATTAAAAGATTGAGTATGATGCACTAGAGAAAGCCACATTAGCCACTCATGTTCACTATCAACATTAAATCATCACCAAAGATAAGATGCACACATTTTTGATGAAAAATCATTTATAATATTCCTCAAAAGACAAATTTTAAAGATTATATAGTATAATTGTAGTTAAAAAGTGACTTGTTGTTGTACATGATCTAGTTTCTTAACTATTTTATATTATTTTGTTTAAGTTTGAAGCATAATATTGGAAGTTCATAGAGAAGAATCATCATATTAAAATATAATCTTTTTAGGATGATTGTTACATAATTGTTGAGCTTTGTAACTATCTTGATGAATTAAAGGTTCGATTATAATTAATAGGACAAACATACATTATGTAGACACTTGACTCGCCAGTACATATAGATTCATCATGAGAAACAAACACATTAATATGTCATATTTCTAACTAATGAAATTCTAATAGTCATAGTAACCACTCATAATCACATTGACTCTTAAGTGTTAATAAAGAGAAAATAGTTTTTTTCTTAGTTAAATCCTACTTTATAATATTAAGTAAAAAATTAATTGAAAATCACATACGATTTTTTATTAAAAATTGGTTAATTATATGATTCAAATAATAAAATAATTTAAAAATATTATAATATTAAAGCATAGTATTGAAAGGTGGAAAGGAAGTATTATTCAAAATCTTCATTGAGTAGATGTACAAATTTATAAACTATCCTAATTAGCTAGAAAAGAGTGAATAAAGGTTTTCTATAGGTTTCCTATATTTTTTGTATAATCTATTCTATAATTTAAGGTTCATAGTGTATAATGAAACCATAATATCAATAGTAAGGAAAAATAAAATAATTTATTAAATAATGGTTGTGTTATTATGGTCTATTATTGGATTATCTAAGAGGTAATGTGATGATAAATAAAATGATAGAAGGGGGTTGATTTTGAGGAATATGCTTAAATGGGAACATGTGTAGAATTCACAACATAGAAACTCAATGTCACAATAAAAATAGAAATAGAAATATTACTAGATATGTAAATATTGAGTACTGAATATTGGGTCTGGTCACTACTTGTAACTATTGTGGAAACATAATTATTCATAATTATGACTATGTTTTGTAATAAATGTAGGTCTTATTCATGTCTTTTTTATCATTAAGTATGGATCAATAATATTTGAAGGCTCTTTTTGTTAGGAAAAATGGTGTCTTAATCGTGTAATAATAAAAAGGTAATGTTGATACGTGTGTGTAAGGGCTATAGAGGGTACCCCCTTGGGTGCTTAAGTCCATTGATTACCAAGGGGATGGGGGCAGTGCACCTTGTCCCCATCATTATGATAATAACTAAAATTGCCTCACTTAGAAATGATACTTATGTCATTAATGACTAGTAGATTGATCTAACCAGCTATATAAAATAATCTAAATGATTATATAACTTAAAATGTTATACTAACTACAAATTAATTACACATATCCCAATATAAATAACATAATAAGACCACCATTTTAAATATGCTAACTCGAATAAATTTAAATAATATAATTCTAAATTAAAATAATCATATTTTAAATGATATACAAGATTGATAATTCCTTACAATTCTATAGTTCATATTTAAAAATCAAATATGTAAAATTCAATAGTATATCTTTGTAAAACTATAAATACTAACTAATATTTTTAAAAGATATTTTCTATTTCCCGCCTTTCACCTTACAAAGCACATCTAACAATTAAACAAATATATATATATATATATATATATATATATATATATATATATATATATATATATATATGAAAGGCCATTTTTTAAAAAATAATTGAAAATATCACCATCAAGTTTTTCTTCAGTTAGAAATTTTTCTTCAGATACGGTGTCTGCAAGTCTTTGTCCGATCTTCTGTATTCCATTCGCTGAAATTTTTCAAAGCTTTAAACAAAATAAAATTTAGAAAAAGTTTTGGAATAGAATCCTTAAGCATGGCAATATCATTTGAACCGGACGAGGTATAAATATTTATTGTGAATCGACTGAACAATACTTTCCGAACAAAGTGATCAGAGCTATGGTGAAATAGGCGTGCATAATATTTCATTTCAGAATATATGTCTTGTCGTTCCAACTATTTTTAGTGTATTACCCTCCATGCTTTAATATTCTTGCTATGCCGTTCGCATACAAATTACTAAAAAATTCAGAGAGGGTTGTCGACAGCGTGGAACATCTACCATTGAGATGCCCTCGTGAAATCCTCCATTATGAGAAGTGCTTGTTGACTCGCAATTTATAGTAAAAGATTGAGTATGATGCACTAGAAAAAGCCACATTAACCACTTATATTCATTATCAACTTTAATCATAACGAAAGCAAAGATGCATTTTTTTACTAAAAAATCATTTATAATCTTATTTAAAAGACAACCATTAAAGATTATATAATATAATTACAACAGAAAAATGGCTTGTTGATGTGTATGATTTAACTTTTAAAAATAATTTATATCATTTTATTTAAATTTGATAAGTGTTTAGCTTTGTAACTATCTTGATCAACAAAAAGATCTTTTATGATTATAAGGACTATTATATCTCATCTTGACAATAAGTTCACTAATAGGTATAGATGGATTCATCATAAGTAATCTATCACTACAACATCTTTTTAACGAATGAAATTCTAATAGTCATGGTAACCACGTATATTCATGTCGACTATAAAGTGTTAGAAAATATAAAATAGATGTTTTCTTAATTAGAACCACTTTTATAATATTATGTGAAATATAAATTGAAACTAATAGCATTAGCTATATTGTGATGTCGTAATATTGTTATCAAAATTCAACTATGTAGTTTTTGAGTCAAACTTGTTGATCCATGTTTAATGAATAGTGGTTTGCAAGAACCCATCTGTAATGAGAATCAATGAAACACTTAGCACTCATTGCATTTAGGTGATGTTCATATGGGTAGAACATTAAGTCTTTCCAAAAAGACACCTATTCCAGTATTGCTCCAACTCAAACACATTTAATTATAAAGTTTCCTTTAAAATTAAGTTCATTTAGCTTACTACCTATTTACCCCAAGATTGAAGGTAAAACCAATAGAATAGAAAAGAAAAATGAATCAATTATTTGACAATAGTGTCATCAACTTCCTTACCAATTGGAATAAAATCAATTGAACCGGACGAGGCATTAGAATTTCATCTGCTCACCACTTTTCTTAAAAAATCTCAGATTCATTCAATAATTAGATGGTCTATGATGACAAGTTTTGTAATAGAATTTCAGCAGACTGTGATTGTTCAACCATGACTCTTTTTCTTCCACTGCTTTTGAGAGATATGCTGTCTGCAAGTCTTCGACCGTTCTTCTCTATTCTATTCGCTGAAAGCTTTCAAAGTTTATACAAAATAAAATTTATAAAAAGTTTTGGAATAGAATCCTCAAGCATGGTAATAACATTTGAGCCGGACGAGGTATAAAAAAATATTGTGAATTGAGTGGTCGATAACAACACTTTCCGGAGGAAGTGAGCCGTGATGAAATATTTATCTCAGCATATTTTGAATTCTTGATGCTCCTACAATCATTGTACAATTATAATACTGAAACTATTTTTAGTATTGATTTATCCCAACCTTCGAGTCATTGAAAATTGCTTGACTGTCTCCTGGTTGGGCCACTAAAAGATACTTAATAATTTCTAATGTTTTACCATATTAGATTAACCCAAATAAACAATTGAAGACTGAGGGCCGGCCAAGCATGGCAATGGTGGTAATTGGACGGATGAGAATATCTATTTCTGATATGTCGTTTTTCACATTGGAAGGTCGACAACTTTGAACATCCACCATTAGAGATGCCCTCGTGAAGTCTTCCAATATAAGAAGTGCTTGGTGAACCAACCGTAAATTTTATTTTGAGTGAGTGGAAGATTCACTATGGTGCACTAGAGAAAGCCTCACTATCAACTCGAAAGCAAAGAAAAGAAAAAATGGAAACTTTTTTTATTGAAAAATATCTAATGATATTATTTAAAGGATTAACTTTAAAGATTATATAATATAATTAAAATGAAAAGTGGTTTGTTGATGTATATGATTTGATTTTTTTAAGAGAATTTACATGTAGTGAATCCTACTTGTTCAGGTTTAATCATAAGTGGCAACATTAATGAGCAGAACTTGAGGTCTAGCTCTTTGGAAATGGCTTTGTAAGAAACATTTAACAAAGTGATATGGTGCTAGTTGTTAATATCTTTTGAATTCTCAATTTTGGGTATTAATCTAATAATACATTTGTTCAAATTTTTTAACAACACAGTATATGTATAGATTCCAATTAAACCTCTAAAGTGGACTTAGGGCATAAGGAATATAATTAATGTAATCTCTAATCTTGTAGTTGGATGCTTCACATCGATAGCACACATTCAAAAAATTGATAGCTTTGGGAGTAGCAACAATGACCAATTTGGATATCCACACTTCTCTTAAGATCTTTGGAGATATCAACCTTGACATAGACTCGTGGATTGGGAAGAGATGAATAAAAAAATTTGGGTTATACACAAATGACAGTATCCAAGTTAAAATATTTATCTAGGAAAAAAAAGTATTAGCAAGCTTGAGAATTCAATGTGAATTGGGATACAAAGAGAATTTTTGTCTATAATAGAAAATCCATGGGTCTATAGTTTAAATCCAACATGGAAAAGTAAAGATTCCATGGGATCCAAATAAGAACAATCCTAGAATGATTAGCTTCAACAAAGCTAAAAAGAAAAAACCTTTAGGAATGTGTTGTACATTGGTCAAATGAACCCCTTGTGAGCTCCAAGATTTGGCATCCTAGTCATGAAGCCCACTTTCAATGGAGCCTTGTCTACAAAGTAACTGATAAGGTTTAAATTTTGATCCATTTGCACAATTTGCCAAATTCTAGAGGTGGAAGTACGATATCTAGAGGTGGGGTATGCGAATTACCTTGTGGAACACTTTCAAAACAAATATCCAAGGTTGTTTGAGTAGGGGATTGATGGGATGATGCCATCAAGTTTTCATTCACCAATAATTGTTGTGGAGGAATGAAAAACTGTGGCCATTTGAAAGGGAGAAAAGAAAAGGCCCTCATACCTAGACAATTGAAAGGGTGTATGCATGAATGCAACAAAAACTAAAGGGTTACTATAGAAGTTGTGATACATGACGTATGCCAAAAAAAAAAAAAAAGAAGAAGAAACTAAGAAACCCTATTAGAACTCAATTCGTCCCTTGTTACCCAACTAACATACAATTTTTTGTCAATGCCTAATTTGAAAAAAAAAAAAAAATCTTAAGAATATTATGTGTGTTCCTAATGAATTGAAAAAGAATTGACTATTTTTCCATTGTTCCATTAATACGAATTCATCTTAATTTATCTTAAACTCATTCAACGCACATCTTTTCTTAATTTATCTTAAACTTATTCATTTATTTCATGGTCTATGATGCCATGTTTTGGAATAGAATTTCAGTAGACTATGATTGTTCAACTGCGACTCTTATTCTTCCACTGCTTTTCAGAGATATGCTGTCTGCAAGTCTTCGACCGTTGTTCTCTATTCTATTCTATTCGCTGTTATGCTTTGCCAAGGACGAGGTATAAACCAGTATTGTGAATCGACTGGACAATAACAAAGTGAGCCATGATATCAAATAGTTTAATCTCAAAATATATGTGTCCTCTCCTTCCAAACTCATCATTTATGTGCCCCAAGCACTCAGTCGTTGAATTGTCTTGTAGTTGGGTTACTAAAAGTGAGAATACTTTTGAATGCTACAAGCATTCAAAATTAGATTAAATTAGCATCAAAATGAAAGCTACAAGCATTTTGAAGTTTTCTGGATGTATTCTAAATTGCAAAAGAATTTCAGAGAGGGATGTTGACACGGTTGAACGTCCACCATTCGAGATGCCCTCGTGAAGTCCTCCAATATGAGAAGTGGTTGGTCATCCAACGGAAAATATGATTTTGACTGAGTGGCATTTGGAGTAAAAGATCGACTAAGATGCACTAGAGAAAGCCATTTAATAGTCATAATAACCGCACATATTCACATCAACTCTAAAGCATGAGAAAATAATAGAGACACTTTAAATAATTATATATACATGTACATACACATACATACATAAACATATATAAACTTTTAAAGATTATATAAAATAATTATGATATAAATATAGTTTTGGGGGTAAAACGCAGCGAGCATTTAATATATTAAATAATTTGTGAAATTACAAATAGAGCATATAGAAATAAATAAAAGACTAGAATGCGCCGAGCAAATAAAAAAAGTAGTGGAGGACAATATAAGGATGGAATACTGTCCACCAATCTATGATTTTTCTTTTTCAATAAATATATTTATATTATTATTTCTAAAATTGTATTGTAAAAGGAGAACAACTTAGTTGAATACATGATGGGTCAATCACTAGAGAAGAATCATCATGCATGGCCCTAGAAGATAAGTTCATTGATCATGTGAAAATAAAAAATAATTCTGAATTTTCTTCCTATTCTTTAGCCATGTCCTCTAAATATGTTCCATATGTTATTTTTCTTCTTGTGTTTGTGGACACAAATCAGCTAATAATTGAAAATGTGTAGCAAGTGGAGTAGAGACAATATTTGCATCAACCATACCAAAATGATCAACTACTTTGTTAATGTATTCCTTTTGTGACAAAGTGATTTCCTTCTTCTTCCTATTGCGGGTGATTGTCAAGCCAAGAATCTTCTTGGTTGCCCCTAAATCCTTCATAGAAATTGTACTTGGAAATTTAGTTTTCAGCTCACCAACAATTCTAGAACTTGTTCCGGATGCCAACATATCATCAATGTAGAGAAGAAGAATAATGAAATCACCATTCAGAATTTTCTTGTAATAGATGCATGGATCTGATTCACATCGAATGAAGTTGTGATTAGTCATGAAGTGATCAAACTTTAAATACCATTATTTTGAGGCTTGTTTTAGCCCATACAAACTCCGTTTCAGCCTGCAATAAAGGTGTGTGTGCCCCTTTTTGATAAAGCCTTGAGGATTCTCCATAAACAACTCATCATTCACATCACCATGTAGAAAAGTTGTCTTAACATCTAACTGCTCAAGTTCAAGGTCCCAGATGGCTGCTAGACCCAAAACAGTCTGAATTATTGTCATTTTCACAACCGGAGATAAAATCCCAATGAAATTGATCCCCTTTTTTTGAGCATAACCCTTTACCACTAATTTGGCCTTATAGCGTGTGTTGCCTCCACCTTCATCTTTCAGTTTATATATCCACTTGTTCTTAAGTGGTTTCTGATTTGGTGGAAGAGTGACCAAATCCCATGTCTCATTAGCTTCCAAAGAGCTCATTTCTTCTTGCATAGCAATTTTCCATTTATCCTTATCATTCCTCACACAAGCTTCTTTATAATTTGCTGGTTCTATATGCTCATAGATTAAAATCTCAGGCTCTGCCTCTTTAGCGAATAACAATTCATAATCTAAAAATTTAGAGGGAATTTTGCTCTGTCTGGTAGATCTCCTTAATCCTTGATTATTATTATTCAAATCATTATTACTGTTATTATTTTCCCCCTTATTTGAAGTTTCCAAAGAATTGGTTTTGTCACAAATTCTAGCCTGCGAATGTCCACCAAATTCTTCTATTCTCTATCCAAAATCCTTTGCATTCTCAGAAGATGCAAAATTGTTGTGTCTTGGACCCAAATCGCAAACTCCTTGAAGCTTTGCATGAGCGTTTTTCTCAAAGACACCATGACTAGAAGTGGAATAAGAAATACACTATGGTTGCATGGGATCCAATTCATTTGAAAATTCACTATGTCGTGTTGTGTGGGAGGCTATACCAGGTGTGCTCTATCTCTGAAACTGGCGTGTACCTCTTTCATTTCCAACATGTTTTTGCAAATTGCAGAGAGCTACTACTAGGGGATGAGTTGAAAAGGAGTCACTATGATTTTCCATAGGTGATGCAAGGGAATAGTCTTTTGTAGAGCCAAGACCATGTGGAGTCAAGGTGGCTTTAAAAATATTATTTCCAATGGTTTGATTGAAGACCGAGCTACTCCCATACACAGTATTACCACCGGTTGGGATCAAAATAGGAGGACTCCCAAGCATGGTATTACCACTGGTTGGGGTCAAAGAATTTGGTAGGAACCTACAGTTTAGGGAGTGCCGCACGCTTTCCACAGTGGATGTGTTGCACAGATTAGATGCTATATTATCTTGATCAAGAGGTAAGCCATCCATTTCACTATCTTTGTCCATGACACAATCATGATTGAGGCTTGCAGCTCTATGTGACATTGGATGTTGTGTGTCACTTGATGAGAATTCAAAACCAATTGAATTTGATTCATCATCATTGCCAATAGTTAATGAGTAAGATGAAGCATGTACAAGAAATAACACAGAGGAGGGTGAAGGCTGAGGATGAACTGCTTGGAGGCTTTGAGAGGAGATGTGAGGTAAATCAGTACCATTGTTGGCAATATCTGCCAAAGGAATATAATCTTCTACATGTGTTTCTGTAGACAGTGTTGGAAACTTTGTTTCATTAAAAACCACATCTTGACTTCTCACTATTTTCTTCTCAATCAGATCCCAAAATTGAAAACCAAATTAATCTTTGTCATAACCCATGAAGATGCACTTCTATGATCTAAAATCCAACTTTTTCCTCTTTTCTTTTGGGACATGAACAAATGCTTCACAAAAGAAAACCCAAATGTTTGAGTAAGAGATCCTCTTGCCAAGCCATTCTTCTTCCGGAATGCCAAATTCCAATCTTGATTAAGGACTGCAGTTAATTAGATACACAACTGTATTGCAAGCCTTAGCCCAAAACTCCTTGCTTAAACTAGCATTAGAAAGCATGCACTGTTCTTTCTCAAGGATAGTTCAGTTGAGTGTTTCTGCTACTCCATTCTCTTGAGGAGTGAAGGGGGAATCTTAATTCTTAGAATACCATGGTCTGCACAAAAATTGTCAAACTCCAAAGAGAAAAACTCTCCTCCATTATCCATTTTCAAGCATTTAATCTTACGACCACTTTGATTTTCAACAAGAGCTTTGAAAATTTTTAATTTTGAAAACACTTCATATTTACGAGAAATTGTATAAATCCATACCTTCCTTGTACAATCATCAAGAAAAGTGAAAGTAATTTTCCCCTCCATGAGATGTGGATGTCCATGTGTTGCATTTGAGTATTGGAAGCAATAGCTTTAGAAAGTTCTATATGTTACAAAAAGGAAAGGTTAATGTAGCAAAAGAATAAATTTGTAGAAAAGATACCACAAGAGGACATAAACATAAGTGTTATTTTTAGTTGTTGCTAGAAAAGGACAAGGCAAGGAGTAAATAGACCTATTAATATGGTAGGAGGTACCTAAATACAAAATTAGTGATAATGATAGTATCTAGATAGAATCCTTGATATAGGACAATATTATATGAATGCACATATATTGAATCTTCTATGTTATCCATTTATCCTTCTATGTTAAGTGAAAGTTCTTGCACAATGTGCATGCCCTATTTTAATAATCTTGTAAGGATGACATCATATTTGATGTGTAATTTGAACCTAACTCTAAATCTATATGATATTTATTAGGAGTATCCTTTGGTATCTAGATATTCTCACCTTGATGTTTAGGTTGTAACCTTATCATGAATGTCACAAAAAAATGTGTTAAACAATAAATTTCAAAATAATTTCAAATAAGCTACAAAAAAAATATTGTATATTGCTTGAGCCTATAACTAACCAAGATGCTAAGAGAATATCCAAAAAAAATACTAAATTAATATATCCTTAGGAGAAAATTTACTAGAAACCATATTTTGCAATAACTCATTTAAACCTATGCTTAATGATCTCAAATTTAAATGGCAGTAATTTCAATATGCCATTGATCAAACATATAGCATTAGACAAACCACAAAATTGAGAGACAAAAAAGAGTCTTGCTTCTTATTTTCTAGATGTAAGACCATGGTCCAATAAAATTCACAATTACATTAATTGCATAAGAAAATCATAGAATACAAAATAAGTTACAAATATTTGATAATATTAAATATCTTTGAAAGATAACTCTTTCAAAATTTTCTAATAAGAATACAATTCATAATATTATGATAATAACTAAAACTACCTCACTTATAAATGGTACTTATGTCATTAATGACTAGTAGATTGATCTAACCAGCTATATTAAATAATCTAAATGATTATATAACTTAAAACGCTATACTAACTACAAATTAGTTACACATATCCCAATGTAAATAACACAATAAGTACACCATTTTAAATATGCTATCTTGAATAAATTTAAATATTAATATAATTCTAAATTAAAATAATCATATTTTAAATGATATACAAGATTGATAATTCCTTACAATTCTATAATTCATATTGAAAAATCAATTATATAAAATTCATTAATATATCTCTATATAATTATGAATGCTAACTAATATTTTTAAAAGATATATTCTATCCTTTCAACTTACAAGCACATCTAACAATTAAACAAACAAACAAATATAAATATAAATATATATATATATATATATATACATATATATATATATATATATATATATATATATATATATATATGTATATGTATATATATATAGATATATATATATATATATATACACACATATATATATATAGATATATCTATATATATATATAGATATATATATGTATATATATATATATGTATATATGTATATATATATGTATATATATATATACATATATATATACATATATGTATATATATATGTATATATATATATACATATATATATACATATATGTATATACATATATGTATATACATATGTATGTATATATATATATATATATATATATATATATATATATATATATATGTATATATATATATATGTATATATGTATATCTGTATATGTATATATGTATATATGTATATATGTATATATTTATATATATATATATATATATATATATATATATATATATATATATATATATATATATATATATATATATATATATATATATATATATGAATGGCTATTTTTTTTTTAATTGAAAATATCACCATCAAGTTTTTCTTCAGTTAGAAATTTTTCTTTAGATATGCTGTCTACAAGTCTTCGACCGTTCTTTTGTATTCCATTCGCTAAAATTTTTCAAACCCTTAAACAAAATAAAATTTTGAAAAAGTTTTGGAATAGAATCCTTAAGCATGGTGATGGCAATTTCATTTGAATCAGATGAGGTATAAATATTTATTGTGAATCGACTGGTCGATAACAAAACTTTTCGGAGAAAGTGAGCCATGATGAAATATGTATCTCAACATATTTTGAATTCTTGATGCTCCTACAATCATTATACAAATAGAATACTGAAACTATTTTTAGTATTGATTTATCCCAACCTTTCAGTCATTGAAAATTGCTTGATTGTCTCCTGGTTGGGCCACTAAAAGAGACTTAATATTTTTTAATGTTTTACCATATTAGATTAACCCAAATAAAAAATTACAATAAACAATTGAAAACTATAGGCCAGCCAAGTATGGAAATGGTGGTAATTGGATGGATGAGAATATGTATTCTTGATATGTCATTTTTTATGCAAATTACTAAAGATTTTGACAGAGGTGTTGAAAGTAAATTGCAGACTAAAAATAATTAAAACATAAAATAGAGTAAAAAATTAAGAACACATAGACACAGAGACACATAAAATTATAGTGGTTCATCCAGCTATTCTATATTACGTCCACTTTACAAGAAGGGTAGATATCTCTTATTAAAATTACAGTCTGTTACAATACAGCAGTAGCTCTCAGCTCATATGCATTTTAACATTACATGGTCAAGCATCTGCGAAAGTCAAAGAATAAAGCAGTTACAACAACAGGTGAAGATTGGGCTTCACAGACTGTCATAGCCGTTACATGGTAGAGGCGTTACAATCTCCCACTTGAAGTCCAATCAATGCTACGAGCCAAGCTGCTTAGAGCTATCCCCCACTTGGTGCTTATGGCTATGTCGTCATAATGCTGAGAGAAGTCCTACAAAATTTGAACTTCTCTCATGGTACAACCTTGGTGAACGCATCAGCCGGATTGACCTTTGTATCAATCTTCTCTAACTGTAATCTTCCCTCTTCAAGAGCATGACAGATGAAATGAAATCTGGTTTCAATATGCTTTGTGCGACTGTGGAAAGCTGAATTTTTGGCCAAATGAATGGCGTTGTTGCTATCAGAGATTAGAGTAAATGCGGATTGTTTAAATCCCAACTCTTCAAACAATCATTGTAACCATATCATCTCTTTAGCTCTCTATTGGTTAACAGTTTGTCATCCCATTAGATTTGCAATCTTTGACTCTTCTTAACACCCAAGGTGAGAGAACAAAAGGATGTCACCAACAATTGGGTTAGTGTAAGTCATCTATCACTGCCCTCTGAATTGATAGGTACAGCTCCCTGATTGTGTTTGATATGCAATGAATGTGTTTTTTTTATTGATCATCAGATTTCTTCTTATGAGTTTTAACCAAATTGTTTGTAGGCACAAACAATTCAGGCAAGGATAAAGTGGATAACCTTATAATCCCCAATGGAATGTTGATCACAGATTATCATGAAGACTATCTTCTAACTTAAACCTACCTACTCTAAGAATGCATATCCTACTAATGAGAATAGAAGCAGAATCATATATAGACAACAAATAGAATTGCTTATACTACAACTACTAACGTGAAATGGAATTCAAGCAGGAATCACAGCTCCATAAATAATTGTACTTTCCATTCAGATGCATCTAAATAACAGGGTGAATAGGAGAAGAATCATACATGAAAGGTAAATGGAATTACTTTCACTGCAATTACCAACATGAAATAGAATCCAACAAGCAATTACAACTTCACACACAATCGTTCTGTCCATTCAAATGCAAAATGACAACTACCAGTACAACAAACATGAAATTAGCTAAGTAAATGGAATCACCCTTGCTTCAATTGCAAGTTTGCCGACGCTTTCATTCATTTTCTTCATAGTATTTATACAATGCTTATAGGAAATGATTCATCTTCCAGAATTCAAAAAGACAAGATAGAAAGAGAGAACATCTCGATGATAGAATTTGAAAAGCCAATTACTGACATGAGAATAAGAAAAGACATTATAATTATGGTGCTTCGATTTGAGTCCTTCATCTTCTTTTTAATTGCATCTGTCAAGTCAAATCCATTGGGCTTCTCGAAGTCGAACTATCTTCCAAATAATAATCAATCCAATCTACAACTGTATTCAACCTTCTTTAAATATCTCAAAAATATCTGGCACGATCTTAAAGCTTTTATCATTACCACCACAAGCTACAACATACAACATTGTTAGGATTATATTCTTCATTCTTTTCCTACCCGTGACCTCAGTCGAAAGATCTATCATCCATATCCGCCTCGGTTCTTAGTCACTTTTGACTTATTCATTTACGACAGTTGAAAATTTACGTCGTCTTTCAATCTCTTTATTTTCCTTAAGTCTCAGGTCCCACCTGACAAGTTTATCATCGGACGGTGGTCGTATGATCGCGAGAGGAAAGAATATTCCTCGCGATCATACGATAGCCGTAGATCTCCTGCATTTGTCAGAACTCAACATTAGCTGGGTCCACAGGACAGATGGTAGTCGGTCATAATCCTTTTGCACTTTATCATGTCCGAAAACATAGAACATCAGCCCCACCTGAGAGATTCTCATCGGATAGTGATCGTATGATCGCGAGAGGAAAGAATATTCCTCACAATCATACACCAGCCGTAGATCTCCTGGCAGTGGACCCCCTACACTTTGCCACTTCACCGATTCTCTACAGATGACAGGACCCTTCTGACAACCCGCCAACTCAGTACTTTGTGGACCAATCACAGACTACCATATATGTTTGTGAAACATTTCAGACCCACTGCTTTTACTGACTTTACACCTAGAGAATCGAATGGATGGCGTGTGATCTGATGGGCTCACAAGATTCTACAAGATCATACGCCATCCATTAATTTGGAATCTTAGTCGATGTCATAAAAATCTGACCCCACCTTACTGCATGAGATACTACAATGAATCAGGAGCTGCCACGTCAATTAATTTGACCAGTCACACTCATCACCTCAGTTATAAAGTGATACCAAAGATAGGCCCGCTGGGATAGGTGGCACCTTGTCGTTATTTCGCATGAAATAAACATTGTGTAACTTTTTTATGCGAAATAACGACAGCCGTAGATTCTGACCGATCATCAACCACGCTGAACGTTAACCTTCTAATCAACCGAGAAACAAAATGGATCTTTCTGATCAGAATTGCAGATTGTTAGAATGAAGTCCAGATATTTCAATACTGGCTCTGTCATTGCTTCTGTTACATGAAGAATCTTTCCTTTGATATGCTATAAACATCTTAAGATCATGACTTTCAAGCACCATCCTGTTTTGAAAAGAAAATCATTTGGAGCACCATAATCTTTGCCGGATTGGGATCTACAACCTACCCAAAATGAGGACATTTTAACACAACCCACCCGGCTTGAAACAAGGAGCAATGGAAGGGAAACCCAGCAAATTTTTCCTATCCTAGAGGGGCCCTAGACCTAGACACTAACAAAACAGACCAGACTTGACTTGATCAAAAAAAAGGTGACTGAAAGTCAAGGAACACTCTCTCAACGAGAGAAATGTATTCAGCCTCGGTGGAGGAAAGAGAAACCACTTGTTTCTTCTCAGAAGTCTAGCTAATTGCTGCCCCGACAAAAGTAAACACATAGCCTATTGTTGACCTCCTTGCATCTAAATCTCCAGCCATATTAGAATTAGCATATCCACAAATATAAGGGGCCTTACTGTTAAAACATAAAACATGAGAGGAAGTGCCTCTCAAATACCGAAGAGTCCATTGAACTGCTTGCCAATGAGTTTTACTTGCATTACTCATAAAACTACTCACAACTCCCACTACATGAGCAATATTTGGACATGTGCTAACCATGGCGTACATTAAACTCCCAACTGCTAAAGAGTAAGGAATACCAGCCATCTCATGTTTTTCTTCCTAGGTAGAAGGACACATTTTAGAAGACAATCGAAAGTGATTAGCCAATGGAGTGGCATCTGATTTTGCACTTGACATATTAATTTTTTATAAAAATTTGAGGATGTACTTTTCTCGAGATAACTGAATTTCTCTCTTATGTCTATCTCAGATTATATCCATCCCAAGAATCCTCTTCGCTACCCCTAAATCTTTCATGGCAAAATGAAGAGACAAATGTGTCTTCAACTCATGAATGACTCTCATACTGTTCCCAGCAGTCAACATATCATCAACATACAATAGAAAAATCACAAACTCACTAGTCGAAAGCCTTTTGAAGTAGACACATGGGTCTGATTCACAATGAGTAAAACCTTGCTACGTCATGAAGTTATCAAACTTTAAATACCATTGACGCGGGGCTTGCTTCAACCCATAGAGACTCCTCTTTAACCTGCAAAATAAATGCTCATGCCCCTATTTTACAAAGCCTTCTGGCTATTCCATATATAACTCTTCAACAATGTCCCCATGTAAAAATGTTGTTTTGACATCAAGTTGCTCAAGCTCGAGGTCACATGCTACTACCATGCCAAGTACCAAATGAATAGTTTTCATTTTAACCACTGACAAAAAATCTCATTGAAGTCCACACCCTTCTACTGAGTGAATCCCTTCACTACCAATTTGGCCCTATATCTCTTTCGTCCTCCATCTTCCTCTTTTATGCGATAGACCCATTTATTTTTCAAAGCTTTACGGTTTGGTGGAAGAGCAACCAAATCCTAAGTCTGATTCGTGTGTAAAGAATCCATTTCATCTTTCATTGCATCCATCCAGAATACTGAATTAACATCAGTGCATGCCTGTTGAAAATTTTGTGGCTCTGCCTGATCTGAACACAATGAAAATAACAATTTGTAGTCATCAAATTTTCTAGGATGTTTTTTCTCTCTGGTAGACCTCCTCAACTAGGTATTTTGATGAGTGTTTGAAGTATGGGAAAACTCAGAATCCTTTGTATTTTGACAAATGAGCTAGTCCGGTACTGTGTAATTGTCTCCTTGCTGGTCTGGAGCTGCAAAAGTGGTCTTGTGGAGGAGAGGAATATCCTCGCGCAACTGAGGAAGCATTGGAGGTAGCACCATGTGCTATGTATTTGGAGATTGATTCACGCATGGTGTGTGCTCCTTACGCAAGGAAGACAGCAGCATATGTGTAGATTGGCCCACGCGGTGAGGTGTGGTGTCTCCGTGAGGCACTGCAGGCTGCAAGGAAGGCACTACAAGTTGCGACAAGGGAGTTAACGAGTGGGGAGGCTAGAGGAACAAAGCCTCCTGGTACATTTCATCTAAGTGCGGTTCATATTCCATGCATTGGAGGGGATTTATCGCAGGCTGATGCGTAGGAAACAAGGATGTAGTCGACAGCTCTCCTTGATTGCTTTGGTAAGGGGCAAGCTGCGTAGATGCAGGGCTCTTATAAAATAGTGGTTGTGTGCTAACCACAGGTGGTGTGGGAGACATAAGGCACTGCTGTGGTATTGGGAAAGGGAGAGAATTTGTGGAAGAAGTGAGGTGAGCAATGCTGGAGGGGATTTCCCAAAAAATTGAATGAGCTTAACCAACTTTGATATCAATTGTTGAAAGTAAATTGCAGACTAAAAATAATTAAAACATAAAACAGAGATAAAAGATTAAGAACACACAAACACAGAGACACAAAAAATTATAGTGGTTCATCCAACTATTCTAGATTATGTCCACTTTACAAGCAGGGCAAATATTTCTTATTAAAATTACAGTCTGTTACAATACAGCAGCAGCACTCAGCTCATATGCATTTTAACATTGCATGGTCAAGCATCTGTGAAAGTCAGAGAATAAAACAGTTACAACAGTAGGTGAAGATTGGGCTTCACAGACTGTCGTAGCCATTACATGGTAGAGGCATTACAAGAGGAATGTCGACACCTTTGAACATCCACCATTAGAGATGCCCTCATGAAGTCTTCCAATATGAGAAGTGCTTGGTGATCTGACCAAAATTTTTATTTTGAGTGAGTGGAAGATTCACTATGGTTTGTTGATGTATATTTAAACTTGAAAGCATAGAAAAGAAAACATGGAAACTTTTTTTTATTGAAAAATATTTAATAATATTATTTAAAAGATGGAGTTTAAAGATTATATAATATAATTAAAATGAAAAATGGTTTGTTGAAGTATATGATTTGAATTTTTAAAAGAGAATTTAAATTATCTTATTACTTTGAAGCTTAATTTTGGAAGGTTACACAAAATGATTTTAACATATTAAATTATCATCTTTAACGTAATGTCAAAATATCATCTATATTTGAAGGTCATTCTATATATTCATAAGTCATAGTACAATTGGTTTTGATGAAAATTGAGGGTTAGTAAGAGTACCAAGTACATTTTGTCCCTTCACAAAAAGTATCCATATTATTGAGGATATACTTGGATTTAGTGAATCCTACTTGTTCAAGTTTAATTATAAGTGGTGACATTAATGCGCACAACTTGAGGTCAAGCTCTTTGGAAATGACTTTGTAATAAACATTCAACAAAGTGATATGGTGTTGGTTGTTAATATATTTTGAATTCCCAAATTTGGGTATAAATCTAATAATTTACATTTGTTCTGATTTCTTAACAACATAGTATACATACATTCCAAGTAAACCTCATGAAGATTCCTACCAACAATGTCCAAAAAGGCTTCAAAGAATTTCTAGGGGAATTTGTCTAGGTCAAGATCTTTGTCATTAGCCATGGACAAAGTAGCTTCTTTGAAATTCTTCCAGGAGGGGAGTTTATTGCAATAAATTCATTGAGTATTTGAAGGTAAACAAGGGACAACCTCAAGGTCTTGTTGCATAAATTTCCTTGCAAGGGTAATTTCCTAGGCTAAAAAGATGTTCTCATAATGATTAATGAGAGCTTTGAGAAAATCTAAATTTCATGAAGGATTTGATGACCCTCATAGATTTTTTTGATGGCATGAGAAGTGTGACAAACTAGCAAGCCTTGGAAAAATTCCTATGAGACTTTGTCGCCAATTTTGAGCTAGTGTAATTTGGCTTTAATATGTGCACTATGAGTAGGATAGGTTTCTATAGTTTTCTTCTACTCACAGAGTTGAGTAAGGAAGAGTTGGACATTAAAATTAAATGGTTTAGCTTCATTGTAACTTGCTAGAGCTTCCTATTAGTATGGACTCATATGAGTGAAAATGAAAATAGGCTACTTGGAATCCCAAAAGGCAAAGAAATGTAGAAATATGAGTGATAGCATCATTCCGCCACTTGATCCACCTCTTTCTTCAATTTGAAAGGATATGGCTCAAGGTTTTGAACACATTAGATATGAACAACTATTTTCTTATTAGTAAGAAAAGAAACATTAAGAGACAACTATCCCTTAATAGGTTTAGGAGTTGTAACATTCCATTCAATGTACAATCATACAGAAGTGGTTACATAAGATAACATCCACCAATAATTTGACAAGTAAAGAATAATAGCTAGAAAAAGTAAATAAGTATTTTTCCAAAATCACGGCATGCTCAACAATTTTTAATATCCTATTAAAACCAACCAACAAGCTGGTCTATGTGTACAATGGTGACTAATTTGGGTGGTAATTAGAATTAGGGTAAAAGAGACCCAATTTATTGCCCATGTAGAACCAAACCAAACTATCTAGTGATTAGAGAGGGTTTTGCATTTATTATGAAGTGATTCTATCATATTAAAATTTCTACACATGTCCGAAGTACCATACAATATTGAATAGGTTATCCAATGTCAAAGTACATATCTTTCAACCGTATCACTGGAAGCATAACCATTAGCTACCCCAAAGAATGATTGCATAGATGGAAAGAAGTCAAACCACTCTATTAATGAGATCATGTCCATCGTCAACCAAAATATGATGCCATGTAGGTGAGACATTGGTGACAAATTTTCCACAAATAGCTTCGTAGTTCAAGAAAAGAGAAAAACTAGTGTGCCAAATGATATGACAAGTTGTCATAAGTAAAAACTACTTTGGCCTCTTCAAGGAAAATAATGTCTAAATATAGGAATCAAGCTCACATATCATGAACAAATAATTTCCAATGGAAGTTATTGGAACCCTTCACATTTCACTAAATACAACTCATTGGAAATTAAGGGGTGTTTTCTCATTATTTGGTTCATCAAGGATAGAATAGTTATTTTGCACTACAATTCCTTGAGTAGCATAGTTACCAATTTGAATATTAAATTGAACATTTTATCTATATTGAGGAACATATTTACCCTCATTAAGTCACCCTCACAGACCAAAATTTCTCATTTCACCCATCATAGGTGTTTGGATTCGATAAGAATGGACCGTAGCTTGGGGTTGATAAAAAAATAAATCAAGCTAGAATAAAATCTATTATCATTGATAAAGGGTTTTAATAGACTTTAAAAGTTGAGGTCTTAATCTACCTTTCCTAGAAGATCTAGGGGAAGGTTTAGAGGTACTAGCATTCTTTGTTTTATGGTTAACCACTATAGATGAGCTAACCTCATCCTTGGAAGGAGTTGATGGTGCCAAAGGGGATGGTAACGTGGACTTAGGGCATAAGCCAGAAGATAAAAATGTAATCTCTAATCTTGTAGTTGGATGCTTCACATCGATAGAAAGCATTCAAAAAATTGATACATTTGGATTCTTTGGGCGTAGCAACAATCACCAATTTGGATATCCACACTTCTCTTAAGATCTTTTGAGATATCAACCTTGACATAGACTCAAGTTGAATAAAGAAATTTGGGTTATACACAAATAACACTATTCAAATTAAAGTATTTATCTAGGAAAAATAGTGTCAAAAAAATATTAGAAAGATTGAGAGTTCAATGTGAATTGGGATACAAAGAGACTTTTTGTCTATTATATAAAATTGGGTCTATAGTTTAAATCCACCATGAAAGAGTGCAAATGCCATGGGATCCAAACAAGAACAATCCTAGAATGATTAGCTTTAGCAAAGCTAAAAAGAAAAAAAAACCTTTAGGAATGTTTTGTACATTGGCCAAATGAACCCCATGTGAGTTCCAAGATTTGGCATCCTAGTCATGATGCCCACTTTCAATGGAACCCTACCTACAAAGTAACTCATAATGTTTAAATTTTAATCAATTTACAAATTTCACCAAATTCTAGAAGTGGAAATACAATATCCAAATGTGGGGTACATGAATTACCTTGTGGAACACCTTCAAAACAATTATCCCAGGTTGTTTTCAAGTAGGGGATTGATGGGATGATGCCATCAAGTTTTCATATTCACTAATAATAGTTGTGGAGGAATGAAAAACTATGACCATTTGAAAGGGAGAAAAGAAAAGGCCCTCATGCCTAGACAATTGAAAGGGTGTATGTATAAATGCAACAAAAACTAAAGGATTACTATAGAAGTTGTGATGCATGATATATTAAAAAAACCCAAGGAACTAAGAAACCCTATTAGAGCTTAATTTGTCCCTTGTTACCCCACTAACATATAATTTTTCATCAATGCCTAATTTTTTTTTTATAAAAAAATCTTTCAAATATTATGTGTGTTCCTAATGTATTGAAAAAGAATTGACTATTTGACATTGTTCCATTAATAAGAATTTATCTTAATTTATCTTAAACTCGTTCATTTATTTCATAGTCTATGATGCCATGTTTTGGAATAGAATTTCAGTAGACTATGATTGTTCAACTGTGACTCTTATTCTTCCACTGCTTTTCAGAGATATGCTGTCTACAAGTCTTCGACCGTTCTTCTCTATTCTATTCTATTCGCTGTTATGCTTTGCCAAGGACGAGGTATAAACCAGTATTGTGAATCGACTGGACAATAACAAAGTGAGCCATGATATCAAATAGTTTAATCTCAAAACATATGTGTCCTCTCCTTCCAAACTAATCATATTTTGAATTCTTGACGCCCCTACAATCATTGTGGAATTAGAATACTCTGAAATTATTTTTAGTGTATCGCCCTCCATGATGAATCGCTAGTATTGATGTATCCCAAGCACTCAGTCATTGAATTGTCTTGTAGTTGGGCCACTAAAAGTGAGAATACTTTTGAATGCTTTTCCATATTAGATTAAATTAGCATCAAAATGAAAGCTACAAGCATTTTGAAGTTTACTGGATGCGAATGCTGGTAAAGGGATGTCTTCTAAATTGCAAAAGAATTTCAGAGGGCGATGTTGACACGGTTGAACGTCCACCATTAGAGATGCCCTCGTGAAGTCCTCCAATATGAGAAGTGCTTGGTCATCCAACGGAAAATATGATTTTCACTGATGGCATTTGGAGTAAAAGATTGACTAAATATTAGAAAATTGACTAAAGATTGACTAAAAGATTGATGGCATGAGAAAATATTAGGGAGACTATATATATATAGAGAAAAGAACAAAAAAATAGAACATGTAGAAAAGGATAAAAAATTAAAATATGCTGAGCAAATAAGAAAAAATGCGATGGAGGGCAATATAATGATGGATACTATCTACCAATTTGTAATTTTTCTTTTCAAATAAATATATTTATATTATTAATTATAAAATACTATTGTAAAAGGAGAACTACCTAGTTGAATACATGATGGGTCAATCTCTAGAGAAGAATCGTCATGCATGCCCCTAGAAGATAAGTCCATTGATTGTGTGAAAATCAAGAATAATTTAGAATCTTCTTCTTACGGTTTAGCCATGTCCTCTGAATATTTTTTTTATAATATGTACCATATTGATCATATAAGAAGAAGAAGTAGCTTTTAGAGGAGGAAGAAAATAATCTTGTAGACTCAATGGTACTAAAGGCAATGAGTGCATAATCTATTGAATTAATTGAGAAAGGTATCCAGATCCTATTTAGATGATAAGAGTGAAATAGGATTAGGGGTTGGGGAAGGAAAGGATAATTGGGGGAATGAGACCAAGTCAGGATCCAATCGTATAGTGTAAAGATTGTTAAGGAAAGGCTCATTCCTTGTCATAAGCTGGCAAGCCATAGCATGATGTTGTATGCTACATTCTTTTGCATTTTTATTTTATCTTGTATTTTCTAGATCATGTGTAGGAGGAACCAAGGTGTTTCCCAATGTTGGTTCATTTTCATCCTTTATTTGAGGAATGGGAGGGAAAAAAAAGGAAGTACCAATGATTGAGAGATAATACAAGAAGAAGGTATTTATAAAATGGATTACCTTCCTCTAGAATTTGGCTTGATACAAGAGAAAAAAAAATAAATCCCTAGAGTGTGAGGAGGTCTAGGCTATGTTGAGCATTTTCCTCATGGCCTTGATGCAAAGTGGCTCAAAGGATTTAAACTTTCCCCTTTCACCTATCAATATTCTCAATTAGACACTCCCCTATCCTTTCCAAAGGATTTCCTTCTTATCTCTCCCCTACCCTAAGAGCCACTTGGAGACTCAAAATCTCCTACATGTCCCCTCTTTGGTGTCATTGTTCAATTTGGATCATCCTTAATCAAAGAACACACCTTCCTTCTTGCTTACTTCAACCACGCCCGTGAATAGGGTCCTTAGTCTTGATTGGACAAGGTATTCCTCTCCTATGCTTCCATAGGATGAGTTTGAATCCCCCTTGCACCTTTTTTTGGCATAAGATCTAGGGTTTGAACCAATTTCATGACCCCAACAATGCTTTCTTAACACTTGAGTTTATTAGCACTCAATTAGGCCTAGTTCCTACTAGGTCTCCCAACTCATTTTTTCCCCCTTTCTCTAACTTTCCCCAAATGATCTAGGGACTGGATTATAGTTTTAGATACCTTTTTGGGCCCTTGAGAACATACCCCAAATTAGGATCGTGATCGCATAAATCAGACACCTTTCTCTTGATTGTATCCTTAGGCCTAATTGCCCAATTATCCCTACTCCTCAAAGAAACTACTAATGGATAGATTGTTATCACTTCACCAACCATCTACACACTTCAGTCCTTATGAAAAACCCCAAAATCCACCATCATACTTCGACCAACTCACCCTTGGATACGTCTATAACACTCATTTGCCCTTACCGATTAACTAGTCACATTGAGATGCCTAGTTAGGGCTTTACCATTCTCCCAAATCCCTTCATCCTCTGGTTCCAAACCAATTTAATCTTATGGGACATACATGTACCTCACTTTCCTCCAAAGGTCATGATTTTCCCATGGTGGAAAGTGGAAATAATTACATTTTAATCCCAAACCCTAGGTACTTGAGGGTTTCTCAGTCTGTTTCAAAATAATAGATGACACTCTCAAAATAAAAGTGATATCAACCTCAAATCAACTACATTTGAAGGATAATTCACTACTCTATTTTTTCATGCAAATTTCACTCTTTTATTAGTTTGTACGAAGCTGTACAATCACATAAAATAGAGTTTTAAACTAGGAAATAGTGATATTTTATTGTTTTGTCTTCACAAAACTTCAAAGACCCTTTTCCCTCAATCAAGGAAGGAATATATTGAGTTAAAAATATCCCCCAAATGGTTTTTAAGTGTCATTTCAACCAAAGTGATCATTAGGACTGAAATGCAAAAATTGCTCAAATGTTGTCAATGTTTTCATGACAACATTGACAACTTTTGTCATCATGTACCTTTATAACCTTCCCAATGCCATGAACTCATTCTAATGACCATAATTGGTATAAAAAACCATAGCATCCCTATCCTACCCTTTCCTAGACCCCTAGTGACCCTTTGACCAGATTTGACCGATAGGCTTATAAATGCCTTATTGGGTCAATAGCCTTACAAATAGGTCCTACTGATTCCCAATGTTCCCCAAATGGTCTATACACCTTATTAAATTGCATTAGGATTTTAGAACCTTCAAAGGGTCCTAGATGTTCCAAAAGAAGTTTAGAACATTATTAAATTTTATTAGGAGTTTAGAACATTTGGCAATCACGGGTATTTACTACTTCTCTCCAAAAGATCTTAGATACATTATTTTCAAACATCATTCCTCTAGTTGCTTCTGTGACTGATCTATTTCTTCTTTTTGCTATCCCATTCTGTTCAAGTATCTTAGGGGTTGAAATTTGTCTCTTTATGCCACTATCTTCACAGAAATTGTTAAACTCATTTGAAGTAAACTATCCTCCTCTATCAGATCTTAAACATCTAATCTTCAAACCAAACTCATTTTCAAATCTACTCTTAAATAACTTGAATTTCTCCAAAGCTTCAAATTTTTCTCTAAGAAATGCTACCCACATCATTCTAGTGAAATCATCAACAAGAATTATAAAATACCTTTCATCATAGAATTCTCTTGTCTTTGTAGGACCATTCAAATCTGTGTGCACAATCTCCAATTTCACTGAAGTAGTAAAATTCTTCCTTGGAAATGAACTTTTCTTCTATTTTTCCATTGCCCATTTCTTACATACTATGTTTGTAGGTTTCACAATGTTAGGCAAGTCTCTAACTGCGAATGTAGTACTGATCTTCACAATGTTATCAAAGTTGATATGAAAAAATCTATTATTTCATAACCAACTATCATCCACTTTAGCAACTAAACATGTCATCTCAGTAGGAATCAATTGAAAAAAAATAACTTTTAATCTTATACATGTTCCAATTAGGTTACCATATTCCTTAAAATGTACTCTATATTCTTTTTCTATAAGCTATCCAACACTCAAAATATTATGTTTCAAGCCATCAACAAAGTAAACATCATCAGTGTTAGTCCTTCCATCAAGTGTAATAGATCATTTTCCTTTAATATGATAGGCTGCATTATTTCCAACTCTAACTATTCCACCATCATAACTTTTGAATTCAATAAATTTATTCATATCTCTAGTCATGTGATGGGAACAACCACTATCTATAATCCAATCAGATTTATTTTAAACTTGTGATACTAATGCTAGATTTCTTCTCTAACTTCTTTTTCGAGATTTTCTTCCTTAATAGAAACAAATCCTATTTAATCATCACTTCCACTCTTGAAGATTCTTTAGTTTCAGATTCTTCATTATTTGCAAAAAGGAAATCCTTAGGCATTGTATCTTTGTAGTTTTTTTCTAGTCTTTCTTACTCTCTTAGCAGATTTAGAAGAATAATGACCTTATTCATTACAAGTCCAACATTTAAAGATTTTGTTACCTTTAGGCTCTCTTTTCATAAGCAGGGCAAGTCCTTCCTCAATCTTATTTTCTTCTTCAACTTTTGTTTGGCTACAACTAGAATAGTCTCCACTTGTACTTGTACTTCTTATCAACATAGGTTGAAGACTTAATGGGCTGAAAGAAGTCTCTATTCTAGGAAATTCTCCACTTTCTCTCATCCACATTTCTACTAATTGTAATCTTCCAAGAAGAGTCTCTTTAGTGAAATTATTTGTGCAGAGAATACCTTGTTCAATCATTTGTGTTGTTTGTTTCAATGCAGGTGTCAAGGTTTGCAATATCTTTCATACAACTTCATCTTCTGATTTTTCTCCTCCACAAGTCTTAATTCATCTAACAATCTATGATATTCTACAAAAGTAACTTCTTATAGATTCATCTTGCATCATTTTAGCATCTTAAAATAAGCATATCCAATTTTTTAATCTAACTTTTCTAGCATGATTATCACCTTCAAATGTATTTTTCAAAGCAATCCAAACTTCATGAGAAAGTATTAATTTTTTTACCTAAGAAAATTCAGTTTCTGGAAGAGCTACTAATAGTGCTTCTCTAGCAAGCATGTTGTACATGAATATGTCTTTTTTACCTTCATTACACTCTTCAATTTTGTCTTCTTCAATCACATCCTTTCTCTTTGCAGTAATCAACCAGTATCCTGCACCCATGCATAACAAGTGTGTCTTCATCTTTTCTTTCTAGTTGTCATAGTCAAATCCATCAAACTTCAGACTTTCTCTCCTAAAATGTGCCATAGATCTCCTTAAGTTGTTAATCTTTTTCTTCAAGGACCTGATGCTCTGATACCAATTGTTAGAAACTAAAGTCCATTAAGATCACTGAGAGGTGGGGGGGGGGGTGAATCAGTTATGAAATTAAAACCATTCTCATTATCTTTACTAGATCTAAAATATGTAAGCAATAATATCACCAACTAGAGAAAGATAAACATACACAATAACACCAAATTTTGTTGACTAGGGAAACCCTTGATTAGAGGGAAAAGCCTGGTGGGAATGATGCCCACAAGATGAGGTACTAATATAAATGTTCCTTGTGAGAGGATGGACCAGGTGTTAGGAGTCAATGAAATACATTTAATACATATGAGTCCCTATTAGGAGACTTTGAATCCCTATTAGGAGATTCCAACCCTGTTAGGAGTTGTGAAGAAGACATAAGGACCCACTATCCAAACAGTCTTAGTATTATCCTCACTAAATAATACAAGTAACCAAAAAAACTATCAACAACAACTTCTTTTCCAAATATAGTCCTTTGTAAGCTCATTGTTCCTCACTCACACCAATCTCTTCTCTGATCCAAAGATATTTGCTTCAGGTTCACTGGATCTCATACATAAGTTCCCATCTTCCACAATGCAAAGAAATAACTATATATCACACTTTCCATCCAAGGAATAATTTTTCCTTTATGCCAAGTCCTAAAATATGTTATTGAGTCAGCCTTCGGGCTTTCCCAATTTACAATTATAATATAGGACCATTTTAAGATATTACTTTACACGTTACATTACAATATTTTATCTTTTTCGCAATTACAATCAAATTGTCAGCACACACTCTTTATAACTTTACACACGCTACTCATCTTACTTAGCGCTCTTAACCACATCATCTCTAACTTGTTGTCATCCTTTGTCCAAGTTCTCTCAATCAAATTCCATCTCTGTTAGGAGATAAAATCCAAACATCAGAAGTCGCTCACTGAAAATGTTGCCTAAACATAGTCTTCAATAAAACCTGTTGGCATAATGGTCAGTGCTCCCCTCAAAATTTGCAACATGGCTTAACCACCTCCTATGTCTTCTATAATTCTAGTGCTTGTATCAGGTATTAACAGGTTGATCTTTTGGTGCAACAGAAACCACTACTTGTAACAAGTGGTATCAGAGCTTGGTCATAGGTTTGAATCCCCTCAGATAACACTGAGGGGGAGATTGTTGGCATAATGGTTAGCGCTCCCCTCAGGATTCATGACATGGATTAACCACTCTTGTGTCTTCTATAAGTCTAGAGGTTGTATTGGGCATTAACAAGTTGATCTTTTGGTGCAATGACAACCACTACTTGTAACAAAACCTTCATATATCTGTCCAGAATGTATAATTCCATACGCAGTATTAGTTGTAATATCAAGACATACTCTGGATCATAATGCCAACTACACATAGGATGATCTTTAATCCTTAGACCGCGTGAAGCCAAAATCTATCTGTTATGCTGCCAGTTTCACAGAATAACAAATATGTTGACATCAATGAAAAACTATATCATGAATGCAACACTCAATCACTATAACATGTGTCCAACACTACTAGGATACTCCCCCAAAGGAATATCATCAACATTCATGCTAACAAAACCTTTCCATCGGCTCCTACATCTCTTGAAAAAATGCATTGATTCCTCTCTTTCCAAATCTCCCAAATTACAATAGAGGGAATGACCAACTAGATACTAGGAAAAACTGATTTTATTTTATCCCTCGGCCAGCTACCAAAAAAATTGTGTACATTTGGCATCCAAGGGCCTTGCCATCCCAATTTATCTATAACCATGTTCCAACAAGTTGTTGCTTCCAAACAATTCAGAAGGAGGTGATCCACAGACTCCTCTTGATCTTGACACATAACACACCAAGTTGGGCCATAGATACCCGATCCTTTCCACCACTCACCAATAAGAATCATCCCTTTAATCACTAAACAATCAAAGGATCCAGGTTTGGCAAATTTATCTTGTAACTTTTCTCTTTACCCAATATTTATAAAAATCTAAGTATTTCCATTGCTGCTACTGGTGTAGAGTTAGAAAAGACAATCTTATTGCTACTCTCCTTTAAAAATAAATGAGAAGAAATATTATGAACTTGTTGGTAAACAGATTGTCCTTCTTCTTGTCCTCCTTTTATTTTCCCAATTTTATAATGAAGAACAACTTTACACAATAGTTGGGAAACTATTTGTGAGAATATCTAGTTTCCCTCTGAATTGAGGTACAACTCCCTATGCAAATGATATTCAATGAATTATGTTTTATCTCTAATTCCTACTGCAAGGTATGTTCTTAACAAGAGAACAATAGAGGCAAAACCAAGCTAATCCTACCCAGGACTAACTCAGGTAGATTTAGATTCTAATTCTAGCCAACTTCAGGAACTCACACATCCTATGACTTCCCAATGTTGGTAATGCAAGAATGCTATTAGTTTTGTAAATGCAATGTTATGGGAAGATTAAACATTCAAATATTTGCAACAGGATCAAATGACAGTACTCTAATCTACCATCCAATCACCATTTGACTAAGAATACAAGACAGTGCTCAAAATTGATCATAGCAATACTCTGATTGAAAAAATTAAGAAAAGTGTTGCCCAAATACTCTGATTCATAACAAAACTTTCCTTGTTTTAAAAACACAAACACAATACTCTGATCATATTTGCTTGCAAACTATAGCCAAATCTATTACAAAAACTGAACATTAATCTCAATGCATGAATGAAAATACAGAAATTAAACATGCTCTCTCCTCCACTCCAGCTCTCTGACTGTATGCAGAAAAAGGAAGCACATGGACAGTAAAGAATTGACACCAAGTATGATTGTCTCTGCAACCTCTCTTCATGCCAAAAATCTTCCGACCCTGTATTTTCTTTTACAACAGAATGTATAGAGATTACAAGCATATGCCCTTTCATGGGAATACCAAGTGTTTCAACTTCCAGAATTTGAAAAGACTAAAAATAGGTGTTTCAACATCACAACAAGGAAGAACTAAAAAGACTTTGTCTTTTCATCTAACTCAGATAAAAAAAGGTGAACCCAACAGGTCCTCATCAAACCAAAATAAAGTGGAAGATGCCGTATGAACAGTTGCCAGCTTGTATCCATGAAAGAATATCATTGCCATCATCCTTTTTCTGTGCTATCAAAAATGATAAATACACTCAATCATAGGGACCTGTTCACCGTTTATAACTAATCAATCATCTCACTTTGTCAGACCTCTTCTTTATCTTCATTTTATAAGAAGTCATCCTCGATAAGGCTAAATGGCAAAGATCACCATTATTGACACATTAGAAACTGCTATTCTTCCTTTTGTCATGGCTGATATCAAGTATTCATCACTTCCTTTAAGCACTTCAACACTGGATTTATCTTTAATTTATTCCATTGAGAAACCCATCAATCTCTGAAAAATCCATCATCAATACCACAAATGACAGACTGTGCAATTGCTAAATACTCCTTGTGGAAAATGCACACAGAAGATGTGAAACCCACGACAGTAGAGTAGCAAGTCTCCCATTTTTTGCTTGTCAACTTTAAGTGCTTGAATAACTTAAAGCATGTGCTTAATAAACTTTGAAATAACAATCTTTTCTTTTATCCCAAGCTCGGGTGTCAAACCACGTGCCGAAATCTTGCTTTGCCTCTAAGAATCTTTATCACCATAAAGGAATGGCGGCGACCGTCGATTAAGGATCTATCTATGCGCTTGCATCATATGATAACTAATGGACCCACCGGACCACGTGGCGAGATCCCACATGATCGCAAGACAGTTGTCTTAGTCATGTGATCTTGCGGGGACCGTAGATCTGGAGACCACAACTAAGAACCCATGACCCCACCATTCCACGTGTTCACATCTTGCATGATCGCAAGACAGTTCTCTCAGTCATGGGATCTTGTGACCACACACCTACCACAGGGCTTCCACTATCTTGTCGCATGATCACAAGGCTATAATTTTATTTATGCAATCATGCGACCACTCCATGATTGGTCAACTCTACAAGCATCTTCAATCCCACCTGGACATGTGGAAGGATCCCACTTTACTGCCAAGCATCTTCGATACTATGGAGGAAAAGTGGCATCCGTCGATCTCAGCCTTGCATATAAACCTTGGACACACCGCTCCTCGTGGCTTCATCTCGCATGATTGCATCTGCACTGTTAGCGTATGTGGGTCCCAACAGGCTTCATTGTCACATGATCACATGGTATTATTTTATTCCTTGCAATCATGCAACCGCTTTATCATTTCAACTTCAAATATCATGTGGTCATCACCAATAGGATCGTAAAACATCAAAGAACTAATCCAAGCTTTCAAATAACGAAAATCATCCACTTTTTGGGGCTACAGAAAATGCATTGAATACATACATATGTTGTACTGTCGTGCCTGAAAGAGCAGAAAATGAACCCGAACATCACTTATTTCAAACACATGCATTGTAGCATGTCACCTTTTCATTGAAAAATATATTTCAAGCTCCCAATTTTAGCATTGTATTCTAAACAAAATAATCACCTGTCCCTGGTGAGAAGCCTTTGATATTTTGAGAGTTTATTTTCCATATTTTTATAGTTCATTTTTCTCAGTCTGTCAATCACCATGTTCAAATCCAATGCCATTTGAAGAATCACATCAACATCAGCTCTGTCATTGCACCATCCATATGTAGAATCTTCTCTGACTTCTTATAAAGGCCTGGAAACTATAATTCCCAATCATTCTTCTGCTAAAAAAGATCATCAATAGGAGCATCTTATCCTTGCCGAGTTGGGATCTATAACCTACCTGATATGAAAAGACCTTTAGAATAAAGCACCCGGTTTAGAGAAGGAAAGGCATTGACAGGGAAACCCGGCAAGAATAGCCTATCCTATGAAAGACTTAGACCTAGACTCAACCATGACCAGATTTGACTGTAACATCAAAATCTTCCACTTTGATAGCATGGGTATAGGATGAAAAGTGGGGCAATAGCTGGCTCCGACTGGGGAATCATGTACTACAAAGTGCATGAAGAATTCAGCTTCTCTGGTGAGACAAGTGCCTTAAGCATTGGGTTGCGGAGTCTAGACCAAAGAGAACAACAAAAAGCTGCATACAGGGAGGGCAGAGGGGAGCAGGGCAAACTAAACACACTAAACAAGAAAACAACCAACTATGAAAGTGAGAAAAGACTACACTAAAACACACCAAAATTGGAAAGAAACAACCTATCCTACAGCACAGGTGAGGAGACCTCACCTGAAGAACAGAGAGTGAGAAAGGAATCATACATGTCCATTTACAGGAAGAGAGAAGTATGAACCCTTTCGGCATAGTGGAGAATGCTTCACCAGCTTGTAATAATATTGATATCCTCTGGCAAGTCCTTCACTGCTGAACTCGAGTCCAAAAGCAATTCGCAACATAGTAACCCCCAGGACCTTTCCAAACAACCATGCCTCATTGTAGACTTTTGACTCTTCTATACTTTTCTACACACTACCTTTTACATGTTCTATCATCTTGTGTGAAGGAGAAGAAAACCCACCAGATTCTACAAACATCACTGAAAAATACTTGTAGCTTTTTTCCTCAACCTTATCACTTTTAAAAAAGATATCAATATTCAAATCCAGACTAGCAAGATTAGGATATTCAGATGATTCTAAATGCACTACTAGAACATAATCACATCTACTTATATCTATAATATCACTTTTAGTAGAAATATCATCATCAAAACTAGGATGGAGAACTTCAGAGTATTCAATAGATTCTGGAAGCACTGCTGGAAAACACTCACATCTGTTTACTTCATTATCACCCTTAGTAGAGATATCGACATACAAATCAGGATGAACATAATCAGAAAATTGAAAAGCCTCTGGAAGTGAAATGGCATCATACCAGACAGAGGTACTATCATTAGCAACTTTAGATTTCAAACCGGGGCTGAAATAGGAGGATTCTTCATTGTACACAGGTTCCATCCAGATTGAGACATCTTCTTCATTTGTTGCAGTTATCAATTCTGCAAGATGTTCATCTGAATTCATAATTTCAATACATGAATTAACTGTAGAAGAGTACTCACATGTGATTGGCACCATGAATTGATTAATTTCCATTTTGAGACCAGAAGGACTGTGATCAAACTCACTACCTTCTACATGATGCTGTAATACCTCATTAGTTTCTGAAATCCCTTCCTTTTCAAAATCTATTGTTGTATTAATTTCTTCAACAACATTCTCAGGTTCAGTAGGATGATCATCAAAACATATTGCAGCCTTTTCATGTGTATCCATATGATTAAGAAAACCCAATATTGCATTAGCTTGGAAGCAAAATGGTTCTTGCATTGGATCCCTATCAGCTGTAACAGATGAAGAGTCACACCTATCATGTTTTTCAATAACACCAGGGATTTCACCTTTTGATAGCACATCAATCTTAGGATAATCTTTAGGAAGATAATAGTTTGAAACATAATCCCCATCTATTTCTCTTTCAATTTTTCTTATCATCTCTTCGACCATATCTTCAGATTTGGCAAAACATGATCTCACTTTTTTTTCAATACAAAATTTATCAAGAGGATTAATCATTGTATTTTCTTCAAGACAAATAGATTCTATCATAGGATCATTACCAACTTTTGCAACTTGAAAATCATTTTTGTCAAAATTTTCAATGAAATTCAACTTTTCATGTTCTGAAGATGCATTAACTATTAGATTATTTTCAACAGAAACTTCATGCAAAAGTTTATCTTTATCTTCTTCAAGTCTGAAAATTTTTAAATCAGAAGTAAATAGAGGCATGGGAGGAACTTCTTTGTCTACTGTTCTTACCAATTCTTTATCACTGTAGGGGATGCCTTCGTCCACTGAAAGTTGTGCTTCTGGAAACCTGGGCATCTCTTGTTCTCCAAAAGTTGAACCATTGGTTGATATGGGTTCTTCATTTACTGGTTTTTCATCAAGAACATGGGCTGAAAGGTATATCTCTTTTCTTTTCTGATCTTGAACATTAAAATACCTTTGATATACGCCTTTTAATAGCTGAACAGAGAAGCTTAATCCATTTTCTTAAGCTTCATCTATACTTTGTTTAAATGCAGACCAAAGGAATTGTAAATTGAAATCACTTTCAGCATCTATCTCTTCAAATGTGGGTTTTCTTCTAGTTTGCTTTCTTGATTGAACCTCTAGTTCACTCAAGATTGAAAAATTGTAAGAGACATGATCATGTGAGATCTTTGACACTTCATCATCCTCCACCTTTAGTTCTTTACTTAGCTACAAAATTTTTGTCTTCACTTCCACCTCTTTCAGCAAGTGATATCTCACACAGATCTTTCTCCATAACAACACAGTTGCATGATCTTCTTTAACACTCAGGTTCATCTTTATTCCATAACTGATATTTTCGAACAAGGCTTCATACATATCATGCAACACAAGATCAGTAGTGTGACAGAGTTCTGTAAGGGAAGGGTTTGGTGTCCTTCTTCTCACTATTTTAATAGGCATGGTCCTTTTTACAATGGGATCACCAATCTCTGCAAGTTAAAATTTGAAAATGTAAACACTGGACTTCTCATCCAAGGCTATGAGAACCAGAACGGAGTCGCCAATCTCTAAATAGCAGAGAAAATTAATAATGCAGCTTGAAAAATTAATATGTTCTTCCTCTTAGTTGTCAAAAACATAAGCTGGGAACCTAAATGATAGGAACTTTCAAATCCTTCAAACTCTGATATGAAATAGAATTCTTTTAAAGACACAGAGTTGCCAATCTCAAGCAGAGATAAAAATAAAACTAGAAAGACGATCTCCAGCACTGATCTTCTTTTCCAACTCCCCAGCAGAGTCGACAAAAATATGTTGCTAAACAGATTTTCCTTCTTCTTGTCGTCCTTTTATATTCCCAATTTTATAATGAAGAACAACTTTACACAATAGTTGGGAAACCATTTCTGAGAATATCTAGTTTCCCTCTGAATTGAGGTACAGCTCCCTATGCAAATGATATTCAGTGAATTATGTTTTATCTCTAATTCCTACTGCAGGGTATGTTGTTAACCAGAGAACAACAGAGGCAAAACCAAGCTAATCCTATCCAGGACTAACTCAGGTAGATTTAGATTCTAATTCTAGCCAACTTCAGGAACTCACACATCCTATGACTTCCCAATGTTGGTAATGCAAGAATGTTGTTAGTTTTGTAAATGCAATGTTATGAGAAGATTAAACATTCAAATATTTGCAACAGGATCAAATGACAGTACTCTAATCTACCATCCAATCACCATTTGACTAAGAGTACAAGACAGTGCTCAAAACTGATCATAACAATACTCCGATTGAAAATAATCAGAAAAGTGTTGCCCAAATACTCTGATTCATAACAAAACTTTCCTTGTTTTAAACACACAAACACAATACTCTGATCATATTTTCTTGCAAACTATAGCCAAATCTATTACAAAAACTGAACATTAATCTCAATGCATGAATGAAAATACAGAAATTAAACATGCTCTCTCCTCCACTCCAGCTCTCTGACTGTATGCAGAAAAAGGAAGCACATGGACAGTAAAGAATTGACACCAAGTATGATTGTCTCTGCAACCTCTCTTCATGCCAAAAATTTGCCGACCCTGTATTTTCTTTTACAACAGAATGTATAGAGATTACAAGCATATGCCCTTTCATGGGAATACCAAGTGTTTCAACTTCCAGAATTTGAAAAGACTAAAAATAGGTGTTTCAACATCACAACAAGGAAGAACTAAAAAGACTTTGTCTTTTCATCTAACTCAGCTAAAAAAAGGTGAACCCAACAGGTCCTCATCAAACCAAAATAAAGTGGAAGATGCCGTATGAACAGTTGCCAGCTTGTATCCATGAAAGAATATCATTGCCATCATCCTTTTTCTGTGCTATCAAAAATGATAAATACACTCAATCATAGGGACCTGTTCACCGTTTATAACTGATCAATCATCTCACTTTTTCAGACCTCTTCTTTATCTTCATTTTATAAGAAGTCATCCTTGATAAGGCTAAATGGCAAAGATCACCATTATTGACACATTAGAAACTGCTATTCTTCCTTTTGTCATGGCTGATATCAAGTATTCATCACTTCCTTTAAGCACTTCAACACTGGATTTATCTTTAATTTATTCCACTGAGAAACCCATTGATCTCTGAAAAATCCATCATCAATACCACAAATGACAGACTGTGCAATTGCTAAATACTCCTTGCGGAAAATGCACACAGAAGATGTGAAACCCGTGACAGTAGAGTAGCAAGTCTCCCATTTTCCGCCTGTCAACTTTAAGTGCTTGAATAACTTAAAGCATGTGCTTAATAAACTTTGAAATAACAATCTTTTCTTTTATGCCAAGCTCGAGTGTCAAACCACGTGCCAAAATCCCGCTTTGCCTCTAAGAATCTTCATCACCATAAAGGAATGGCGGCAACTGTCGATTAAGGATCTATCTACATGCTTGCATCATATGATAACTAATGGACCCACCGGACCATGTGGCGAGATCCTGCATGATCGCAAGATAGTTCTCTCAGTCATGCTATCTTGCGGGGACCGTAGATCTGGAGACCGCAACTAAGAGCCCGCGACCCCACCATTCCACGTGTTCACATCTTGCATGATCGTAAGACAGTTCTCTCAGTCATGTGATCTTGCGACCACACACCTATTGCAGGGCTTCCACTATCTTGTCGCATGATCGCAAGGCTATAATTTTATTTATGCGATCATGCGACCGCTCCATGATTGGTCAACTCTACAAGCATCTTCGGTCCCACCTGGACATGTGGAAGGATCCTACTTTACTACCAAGCATCTTCGATACTATGGAGGAAAAGTGGCATCCGTCGGTCTCGGCCTTGCATATAAACCTTGGACTCACCGCTCCTCGTGGCTTCATCTCGCATTGTCGCATCTATGCTGTTAGCGTATGTGGGTCCCAGCAGGCTTCATTGTCGCATGATCGTATGGTATTATTTTATTCCTTGTGATCACCCAATCGCTTTATCATTTCAACTCCAAATATCATGCGGTCTTCACCAATAGGATCGTAAAACATCAGAGAACTGATCCAAGCTTTCAAATAACAAAAATCATCCACTTTTTGGGGCTGTGGAAAATGCATTGAATACATACATATGTTGTACTGTCACGCCTGAAAGAGCAGAAAATGAACCCGAACATCACTTATTTCAAACACATATGCATTGTGGCATGTCACCTTTGCATTGAAAAATATATTTCAAGCTCCTAATTTTAGCATTGTATTCTAAACAAAATAATCACCTGTCCTTAGCGAGAAGCCTCTGATATTTTGAGAGTTTATTTTCCATATTTTTATAGCTCATTTTGCTCAGTCTGTCAATCACCATGTTCAAATCCAATGCCATTTGAAGAATCATATCAAAATCAGCTCTATCATTGCACCATCCATATGTAGAATCTTCTCTAACTTCTTATAAAGGCCTGGAAACTATAATTCCCAATCATTCTTTTGGTGAAAAAGATCATCAATAGGAGCATCTTATCCTTGCCGGGTTGGGATCTATAACCTACCCGATATGAAAAGACCTTTAGAACAACCCACCCGGTTTAGAGAAGGAAAGGCATTGACAGGGAAACCCGACAAGAATAGCCTATCCTATGAAAGACTTAGACCTAGACTCAACCATGACTAGACTTGAATGTAATGTCAAAATCTTCCACTTTGACAGCATGGGTACAGGATGAAAAGTGGGGCAACAGAACTAAGACTCAAAATATTACTTTGGAACAATTAGAATGGTCCAAAGCAAACGTGACATAAAATGGATGAGAAGAATTAATATAATTTTAAATTGTTCTAAAAGTTCAAGGAAGATCAAAGTGAAACACTGGAATAGTAGAAAAAGGGGATATTTGAAGAAGGAATGCAAAAGTAGACAAAGTGTCTTAAATTTCTCCATGGAAAACTCCTCTAATGATGGTGGCAAAGGTTTAATATTTACTTTTTCTAACACTAAATGTTATTGATCTTGGTTTAGTAGTTTTCATTTCTCCTACTACATGACTCCTCACAAGGAGTAGTTTTATACATATACAACTTATGATGGAGGAGAGAGTTCCTTACAGTAGCAAGTAAATTGTTAATAAAGAAAAAATGATGAAAGAAATAATACCTTATAAATATGAACTCATATTTTTCAAAATATTTATAATATTTCTCATAAGTTTAACTTACATATATGTTTAACATTTAATACATACATTTTTAAACCAAAAATGCCACCATTAGTTTTTCTTGTAATTAAAATATATTTCAAAACTAATACACTATAAGTTCATACCAAATTAATTTATTAAATAAAATAAAATAAATTAGAAAAATGTAAAATAAAACCACACAAAAGTTCGTACCAAGTTAATTTATTAAATGAAATCTAACTAGTTAAAAGTAATAATATAACAAATCTTCAATGACAGACATATTGATACCGACATCTAATTTTAAAAGACATAATTTGGAAAAGCATATTCTTTTAAATATTTGTTCTTATATTAAAAGTTAGATAAAAAATTTCTTCACCCTACTAATGATAATTAAACAACATCAACATTGATGGATTTCCTTAATTTTACCTAAACTTTGACTACACAAATTGAATGTTCTTGAATCCTTAAACTCAATCAACGTCCAAGATTCTTGAATGATAGAAATCAAAATCAACTATGTGTAAATTTTACCTAAACTTTGACTAAACTTATTAAATGCTCTTGAATTGTTGAACCCATTCAACGTCCAAGATTCTTGAATGATAGAAATCAGAATCAACTATGCATAAACCATTTAAACTATTATTGACAGTTTAAAACTACTAAATTATTTTTAATTCAATGAGAACCATTTTTATATAAAAAAAAAAACTAATACAATTATTTAAGAATAAATTCTATAAAATATTTTTTAACCTTCTCGAAAAATACAATCACCACCAAGTTTTGGAATAGAATTTCAGTAGTCTATGATTATTCAAATGTCTGTCATATTCTTCCACTGCTTTTCAAAGATTTGTTGTCTGCAAGTCTTCGATCATTCATCTCTATTCTATTCGCCGTAATTTTTCTTAAGCTTAACACGAAATAAAATTTTAAAAATGGTAGTTTTGGAATAGAATCCTCGAGCGTGGCAATAATATCATTTGAACCGGACGAGGTATAAATATTTATTGTGAATCGACAGGACAATAACAACGCTTTCCGGACAATAATATAACGCTTTCCTAACGATAGGCGTACACAATATATTATCTCGTGATTCCAAAATAATTATAGCTTTGGATTCTTGATGGCCTCAAAATTATTGTACAATTATAATACTTAATTATTTTTTAGTGCATCAACCTCAGCCGTGAATTTCTTGTAATGATTTATACCAACAATTCAGTCTTTGAAAATTACTGGCTTTGTCTCCTGGCCACTAAAAGAGAATTTATCTTTTTTCACACTCGATCGGATTGCCTTTTCATATAAAAAGTATACTAGACAGTTGCATGCTAAACAAATTGGATGGGAATGGTCGTAAATGGATGTAAGAGTATATGTATATAGTATTGGAAGGTTGCTGAGAACAATTGTAATATAATGGTGTACTTTATTGAGAATGCTCATGAAGAAAATTTTAAGCTCTTTACCTATTCTAATTAACAAAGAATTCTACCTCTCTAGTTATAGATTCATCACCATGATATCTTGTTGAACATTGGAAAGGTGACGAATCTTTTTGAACATTGGAAACTTTCCCACAGGATGAAATCAATTATCATTTTCATTTAAGTGGTGTAACATAAATGACCTCAACTATTGGGGTGATTTTATCTATAGATAATAGCATTTAAGAAAACCCAATTCATAATGCATATGACACTAATGGTTGAGAAAATCATAAAAATGATCAAGTCCAAGCACCACTTACTTCATCAAATCTTGGATTTAGAAATACGTAGAATATAACAACAATGATTCTCTTGGTAAAAGAAAAGATACAACCAATATTGCTAACAATTAAAATAGCTTTTTTTCTAGACTTCCAAATTTGAGAAGAATAGCTGAATTGGAAAAATTATGAAGTGTAGAAATAAATCTAAGTCAATGGATCATATCACCAAACATGACAACAATTAGAAAATTTGATGATACAAAGGCATCAACAAGAAATGCTTATACTTTTTGTCAATATTAAGCACGATGGCAAGTCTAATGAGTATAATTGAAGACCTTGAGTCCATTTCAACATAGAAATATATGATGAACTTTCCTTGTATAAATCAATCCTTAAACCTAAAGGTAACCTAGTAATAAAATTTATATAGAAAAGTGAAACAATTTTAGAATCAACTCTTGCCTTTTGTTTTCTTTGAAGTCTAGAAAGCTACATGCGCAAGGGTGTGATAAAAAACCTATCTAATTTAGTTCTTGAGTGATAGAGAGAAAACTATTGACATTTTTTTAAAGAAATGAAAGAGAATCCTTGGAATTTATGTCATGATTCCACCATTAGTACTTCTAACAAAAACATATGAGATGGATCCCCAACTTGTTCAACATAAATTTACAAGAAGAATCCCAAATTCAAGGATAGAATAAAAATTAGACCTAGCAAGTATAAATTTGTAATGCAAGAACAACCAAATAGTACAATTTATAAAAAGGAAAAGTTCCTCTACAAAAATTAACATGGGGTGGATTAGCAATATTAACACTGAGATACAACCAAAGCTATGATTATTCAAAAGAAACCTAGTTCAAAACTATCACACACCCATTTAAGAAAAGGATTCACATTTTCTAATTCCTTATAGTCACTTTAATAAAAAAAGGTAAGTACAAGATACTTAGTTCACATTGGGAGGAAAAAATGTTAGTCCAAAATTTTTCAAGCAAATTAAATACCAATTCTCTATAACTGATATATCCACATTTATAGAAACAAGCGCCCCTTATAGATGGTAAAATCAATCCTAAATTTATGTCTTTATAAATCAAACCATATTACAAATGAATATCTATTCATAGAAATTATCTTTACATTATATTTATTTGTTTGTTATAATAATTATTCATTTGGTAGTGGGCATCTACCATCAAAAGGTATATGTCACTTTCTTTTCCCATGCTCAGAAGATTTTTCTCCACTAAATATGTAAGGAAATCGAAGCATATAATGAAATGTTGCATGGATATCTAAATTTGTTGATTTGTACACCACCCAAAGTTTACCTCTTGTCTCCATGATTGCTAGCTATTATTTTACCTAAGGTGGGTAGAATTTTTTTACTATATTTAAAAAATTATTTTTTATTTTTAAAAAATAATTAGGGTTAAAATTTAGATTTTTATTGATTATGGTTTTATAGATTAGGTTTTTATGGTTTTAAATTGTCACAAATCAATGGAAAGCATTTTGTGTGTAAAGGGAGTGGATAGGGGACAAGAACACCATGTTAGAAGTGATTTGATGTAAAATAGACTATATTCATTCAAATAGAGTTGTAATTTAATTCTTTTGTGATTTTATAGCTTTGACCATCAGTAAATTTGAAGGTAATTTTGCATCTATATTTTTTTTTATTAAGAAACATACAAGTTTTGAAAGGACCACAAAACTCTATACAGAAAGATTTTGGAGGGATCTGGAACCCATAGTTGAACAGCTGCAATAAGATAAAACATCACCAATCAGCAACCTCATCTATAAAAAACCATCAACAACCTAAAAAATTAAGACATCTAATATCAACCTACATCAACAAAAGGAAAAAAGCCACTTACAACATTAAAGAGGGTATTTGAAGGATCCCTTAACCTAGAGCATGGGTTTTAATAAGGCTCCGACAACCTTCCTTTCAAAGTAATACACCATATTTCCCACCTCAACATTGTCCACCTCAAAAGTAGAATCATCAACCTCAATGGAAAAATGCAAAGGGGGAAACCATCTAAAATATAAAAACATCTCTAATATTTTTTGTGTCATAGGCCTCCATCTCCATAGGAAACATCTCCAACTCTAAAGGAGACAAGAGATAAGAGACCAAAGAAAGGAAATAATAGGTCCAAACAAATATATGATCTGAGGAAAGATCAGAGGCCCTCATAACAAAAAGCCACAAAAAAGTTTCTTCCAAGACATTAGAAGATACTAGATACTAGATACATGTTATATTTTTTGATAAGCATATTTTTAATACTATTTTATAAATGATTAAGATGGACTAGATAATGTAGAAGGATGTAGAAAGATAGAAGTAGAATCCTTAGATTGATTGGACATCTACTAACAACCTTTCAGGGCCATTCATAAGTGTGGAAGGATGAATATCACATGACTAACTTATAATAACCTAAATAAAAAGATAGATGTAAATCCTTAGATTATAACAATGTAATTCTTTCAAGATTATATTTGTAACTTCAATATCTAAAAGATGCAATTGGTTTCATTCATTTTGGGTCAATATTTCATAGTTTATTAAGTTCTAAAGTGACGGTAACTGTAATTTAGATATAAGATCACTTGGATCGTTCTATCTTGATCTATGTATATCGAAATTCATTTTTTCTTTTTCTTATAGAAAGGTAACAAAAATTCTCTTTTCCTACATATTTTTCATAAACTTTTTTTGTAATTTACTATTTTTCCCGAAGTCTTGAAGAGACAGGTTGTTGAATGACCAAACAACCTATATTGTTTAGTTAAAGTAATATTGAAAACTGATAATGCACTCAATATGTATTAAAATTATATTCATTAGAAATATTGTTTTGAATAGCATCATAATACATAGATAGGTTTTTCAAATGGATTTATTTGATCTGCCAAAACATAAAGTTGAAGTGATTTTTTGTCAGCATTTTAATAGGTGCGAAGGAGACTCCATTGTAGGTATGAATGAGGAGTATAGATGTTATATCAATGTTTTTTTAATCTAAGAGGCTTTGAGCTGACCATTTGTAATTAATTCCTTCAAATGGAACCTCACAAGGTCTAAATCATCATATTTTATTAAAAATCTGTTATTTCATAAAAAATCAGCATGTCTTAAAAAGTGGAACACACTATTGTGGGACCACCCTATAATAACTTAAATAAAAACATAGAAGTAGTAGAAAGATAGAAGTAGAATCCTTAGATTGATTAGACATATACTAAAAAAATTTCAAGGCCATGCATAATTGTGGAAGGATGAATATTACATGACTAGTATAATAAGCTAAATAACAAGTTGATAGTTTCTAATGAAACACTCCTAATAATTTGAGTTACAAAGTACAAATTACTATGTGGAACCCTATTTGTAATGAATTGGGTCAATAAAAATATCTTATAGGCCAATGTTCACTTGAAAATATTGTAATAATTATTTAGTAAATTGGTAATAAAATATGATAGAACTATGAATAAAGGAGAGAAAATAACTAACCTAAATGACTAGTAGAAAGATAGAAGTAGAATCCTTAGATTGATTGGACATCTACTAACAATCTTTCAGGGCCATGCATAAGTGTGGAAGGATGAATATCACATGACTAGTAGAATAACTTAAATAACAAGTTGAAAGTTTCTAATGAAACCCTCCTAATAATTTGAGTTACAAAGTACAAATTACTGTATGGAACCCTATAAATGTAATGAATTGGGTCAATAAAAATAGCTTATATGTCAATGTTCACTTGAAAATATTGTAATAATTATTTATTAAGTTGATAATAAAATATGATAGAACTATCAATAAAGGAGAGAAAATAATATAGCGCCTTGTCTTTAAATGACCATGATTTTTTTTCAAACATTTGTTTTGAAATAAAAATTTAGAAAACAAGGTAGTGAATGTTGAAATGTGTGACCTTTTACCTTCCTTATCATTTTCTTTTAGAAAACAAGACACCTCAAAAGCCTATACAAAACGGTGTAGCTACGATCTTAAGTGATAATATGATATGGAGATTGCATGTGGTGGAAATAGGTTGGGAGATAGAAAAGATTGAATAAAGGTTTTCTACAGGTTACCTATATTTTTTTTGTACAATCTATTCTATAATAAGTTTCATACCATATAATGAAACCATAATATCAATAGTAAGAAAAAATAAAATTAAATGGTTGTGCTATTATGGTTTTGTTAGAAGTTGTAATCTTTCCTTGGTGTATTTATAAACCAAGGTTAGTTCTTTTCTTCTTTTCTTGTTCTAATATATTAGGATATAAGCCAAGGTATCCTAATATATTTCTTTTTGTCTTCTTTCCACTACATTCTATTTTGTCCTCTAGTAGAATATGTGAGGACACATATTTATTGTAATTTGTAAATTAGTTTATTCCTCCTTATGAGGAATCTCACACTTGGCCTCACACACTTATGAATGGTGACATTCATTCTCGTGGGAGTTACATTTTGAACTCCTCTTATCTCTACATATAGAGATATTTCTCCTCTCTTCTCATACAACACTTCTTCTATATTCTCTCTTTCATTCTTCAAAATATTGTATGAGCTAAAGCTCTCTCTCTCTCTTTTTGGCTATTTTGCCCATTCATAATTCATGGGGTATTTTTTACGCTTTTCCCCCTTCAAAACTTCTTGTCTCCTTTGTTGTTTCATTTTTGGTGTATGCTCTAAGGATTAGCTTGATTCATGATAATCTTCCTTTTTCCTTACTCAATTGGATTAATTTGTTCCTAGCTCGAATTTATTTTCCATTTTAACATGGTATCAGAGCAGGTTTAATCCATTTTTGAGTTCATAGGTTTAAGCGATTATCATATCTCGGAGCACTCCAATTCGGAGACTCATCTTTTTTCAATTTGAGAGAGTTGTTTAGTTCTTTTTTGTTTCCATCTTTGGAAGGCGTGCCACCAAAGAGTTAATTAAAAAAATTCTATTTGACTCTAGCTTTAAAAATAATTTTTTTATTGCTCCTAGTTTAAATAACCTAGATTAAATTTTTTTTGGAATATTGTACTATATTATTTAGATTCTTAGTAGTAGTTTTTAAAAAAGGGTATATATATTATTATTTTTTATTAAAAGAAAGTTGTTTTAAATTTTTTTTACAATAAAAAGTACTCAATCTTTTTTTGAATTGTTAGCCTTTATATCTTCTGCGATTAGCCTAACCCACCGTTTTGTGTTATTCAATTATTGTAGTTTCTGTGCATGCGTTAGTTTAAGGAATATTTCTATTTTAGTCTTTTGCATGCATTTTAATTATTGCCTACAACCATCATTCTTTGCACATCACTTTCATTTTCATTTCATTGTATTCTTTTTTGCATTCTATTCTGCATTTTGTTCATTATTCCCTGTAACTACCGAACGTTTCATTATTTCATTGTGTTCTGCATTTCTTTTATTCTTGCTTTGCTCCCTGCGACTACCTCCATTCCTCTGTTGAAAGCTCTGGGACTGCTTTTCTTCTCCCTTCCATTATTTAAGATTTCACGTGCCTCTCTATTTTTCATTTACAACATGTATTCTCTTCTCTAAAGGCTGGGGTTCTCATTGTTTTTTTTAGCATTTGTTTCATTATTTTGTATTTACGTTGCAATCTACATCCAAGCATTTTTTCATTATCACTTGTATGCTTGCATTCTGCTAGATTCTAATTTATTAACATTTGATTAACGTGTTTGTAGGGTTAAAATTTTAGCATATTGTAGTTTTTGTTGCACATATAGCAGGTTTTTAGCGTAAATTCAGCCTCGGCCCTCATTACCTTTGTTTCTAACTTCTTTTTTTTTCTGCTAGAAACATTTTTTTTGGACAAACGGTTTTTGTTTTTTTCATTTGCATGTTTTGGCGTTAGCATAACCGAGTTCAATTGCTGCATGTTTGTGAAATTAGAAGATAGCATTAGCATTCTTTTTAGCATCTTTGCTGCATGCATGTGTTTTCGTGACTGCCTTTCTTCTCTACATTGCATTGGTGTTGGCTGCTTACGTTCAACCTGTGTGGTATCCCAGATTTTATGCCTGCAATACATTATTAAAGGTTTTAACATTTTTTTGGTATTTGCGCATATACAAAGTTTTTAAAAAAAAAATCTAATACCATCTGTCTGGATAATATTTGTTATTTCTTAAGTTTTTCTCTTTATCATTTTGAAGGAATTTGTTAAATATTAACTGATATAATAGAATCATCTCTCTGCATAATATTTCTAGTACTTAAGATTTTTCATTTTGAAGGAATTTATAAAACAGTTACATTTAGAGGAACATCTCTATATTTTCGCTAGTTTGTAACTATTTTATGTTGTAAAGGGCTTTGTATAATGTAGATATAATAATTTAGGGATCCATCTTTCATCGATCCAAATCTTAGCCAAATCTTTCATTGATCCATCTTCATCACCATTATTCTGTGCATTTGCATGCTTTAGTTTAGTTTTTTTAATCTTTCCTGTGCATTGCATTTTAATCCAGCATTGCATGCATTGTATTTTAATCCAGCATTCTTTACTCAATCTTTTTCTATAGTTTTTTTTCTATTTCATATTAGATCTACTATTATAGTTTCTCTTTGCATGCGTCTATAAAAGTTTTTAATCTGCAACTTTTATATCTGCATGTGTATATAAAAGTTTTTTTTTCATTGCTAGCGTATATAAAAGGTTCCATTTTTTTTGGTAAGTCATGCATTTATAATTGTTGATAGGAAAGATTTCTTTCACTCCTAAGCATATTAACGTTTTTAGAAACTTGTTTTTGTATTATATTTGCATGTCCATTGCATATAAGGTTTTTTTATTTAAGGTTCTAAATTCTTAGTTTCTTTTAAATCAAAATAATAGTTTAGATCTACTTTTTTCATAGTTAATTTTTTTAAATTATATAATATCCTTATTTTGTAATAATTAGATTATTTTATACTTAAAGGTTTTTTTATTAAGTTTAATTTTTTCTAAATTATAGATATAAATAAAAATTGAAGTATTTTAAGTTTAGTTCTTTTATAAACCTTTATTAAAGTTTTTTTCAAATATAAAATCAAAATTGGTTGTGGTGCTTTCTTAAGGGTTTCAGTTAGTGTTTTTTCTCTAATTCTTTACCTGGTTTTTTTTTTTCTAACATTTTTTTCGCAGGTAATTTTTCTTTGCATGTTGTTTTACCTGCATGAAAGTTCTTTGCATGTAAGGTATTCAACACTTGCATAATATTTTCATTCGCTAAAGTTCTTTTAAAAATATTTAATTAAGTTTTTTATTAGATCTTATTCATTGCATGTTATTGCATGTAACTCTTACTCATTGCATGTCATATTCGTAGCTTCATTACTAACGTTTTCTCTGTATTCATTAACGTTTCTAGTTAATAATCTTTTCTGGTTCTTTGCTAGATATAATTGTTAATAATATATTCTATATCGTTGCTTTGTTCAAATTTGCAGTTTTTAATTTGATTCTTTTTAGTTTAAGCTTTAATATTAGTTTATTAAGTTATCTTCTCTATTAGCTTAGTTGTTTTTTCCATAGCATCGCATTCTCATTGTTATGTGTTCACTTATAATAGATTAACTGAGATCTTCTCGCATTCAATTTTTTTCTTGTTCATTCTAGCTTTCTGTTCTATTCAAGTTTTTTCCCTTCTAGCTTCCCTGTCCATTCTGCTTTATTCTTGTATCCATCATGTCTACCCTAATGCTTGAGATCAAACTAACCAGCACCACCTATCATGCTTGGAAAACCCACATGAACTGGATATTCAGATTCCGCCATCTGTTAGACGTTGCCACTAATGCCAGCATCAAACCTGCTACCACTACTTCTCAAGCTGACCAAGATGCTTGGCAAGCTAAGAATGATGAAGCCCTTGGTTTAATTGGCATATCCTTAAGTCCCAAACTATATGTCCTTATTTCCTCCTATACAGAAGCCCACCAGGCTTGGGATATCCTAAAAAACACCTACGATAGTGCAGATGAGACCTGTAAAATCCAACTTCAAGACCAGCTTGAAGATCTCAGGTATACAGATTTTAATTATGTTGATGATTTTTTGCTTAAATTTGATTCCATTAGAGTTTTATTAGATGGGTTACAAGTATAATTATCTGATTTAAGGATAATTCATATTATAATTCGTAAATGTTTACCTAGGCAGTTTCAGCAATTTATTGCAAATATCTATTCTCAGTTAGCTATTCCTTCTTTAGCAACTCAATTAACTTATGCTATTTTTCAAACTATGTTAAGACAAGAGGAGGCTAAAATAATTCAATTTGGTATATTGAAATCTCATGAACATGCTTATGTTTCTCAATCTCATAATAATAATAATAGAGCTAGTAATAATTCAAATAACAATCAAAATAATCAGAGATCAAACAATTCCAACTGCAATCAAAATCATCAAAGACCTCACAATATTAACACTACTAATAACAATTATCAAAGACCTAATAATTATAATAATAATAATAATAATAATAATAATAATAATAATAATAATAATAATAATAACAATAATCTTTCAAATAGGCCTTATTGCACTTATTGTGGTAAAAATGGTCATCTAGTTCATAATTGTTTTAAGAAACAGAAAGATGATCAACGTAATTCTCAAAATAACTCTAATAATCAATCTCGTTCTACTTTTACTATTAGTTTTAATGCTTCTAAACCACTTGAATGGATTGTTGATAGTGGTGCATCTCAACATGTTACTTCTCATAAAGAAGTTTTTGATTCTCTGCAACTTGATTCTTTGAATATTCCTATTTCTTTAGCTGATAATCATTGCTATAAAGTTGAAGGAATTGGTAATGTCTCTGTCCCTAATGGTAAATTACATGATGTTCTTTATGTTCCTGATTTAAAAGCTAATCTTCTTTCTGTTCCTCAATTATGTCAAGATTATAAGGTTAAATTTCATAAAAATAACTGTCATATAATTGATCCTAACACTGATAAAATAGTTGCTGATGCTAAGTTAGATGCTAATAATCTTTTTAAGTTTTACCAATTTTCCTCTCCTAGATACTCTTTCCTTACTACTGTTGATTTTCATATTTGGCATGATAGGCTAGGACATTTGAATTCTGAATATATTTCATTAATGCAAAGGGAAAATATGGTAGAAGGACTACCTAAGTTTACTATTTTTAAATTCGATTGCAATGGATGTATGAGTGGTAAAATGCATAGAGAATATTTTCCTCATAGATCATCTTGGAGAGCTAATAATAAGTTAGCCCTCATCCATAGTGATCTTCTAGGTCCTATGGAAAATACTTCACTTTCAGGATCTAAATATGCTCTAACATTTGTTGATGATTACTCTCGTAGAACATGGATTTATTTCTTACATAGTAAAGATCAAGTTCTTGATACTTTTGCTAAATTTCATGCATTTCTAGAAAGACAAAGTCATTGTAAATTCAGGTTCTCAGGACTGATAATGGTACTAAATATGTTAATCATGCTTTTCATAATTATTTAAGATCTTTTGGTATCAAACATGAGCTTACTGTTCCTTATACACCAGAACATAATGGTGTGGCAGAACGTAAGCATAGAACAATAGTAGAAATGGCTAGATGTTTTTTACATGCTAGGAATATGGATTATAAATTTTGGGCTGAAGCCATGGCATGTGCCACTTATATTATTAATAGAACTCCTACTAAAGCCCTTCGAAATAAAACTCTTGAAGAAGTTTGGTCTGATAAAAAACCAAATTTGTCTCATTTACATATTTTTGGATCCATTGCCTGTGTTCACACACCTAAATAGAAAAGGCAAAAGTTAGATCCCAAATCTACACCTCACATTTTTGTTGGATATTCTAAAAATACTAAAGGTTATAGATTTTATGATCCTCTTACTAATAAAGTTCAGATAGCTAGAGATGTTTGCATTGCTGAAAATGGTGTTCATGATGGCTCTCAAATTTTAGATTCTGACTTTGATCACAACAATATTGTTCTTGTGGAGGACCAACCTCCATCTCTCAACCCTATTCCTAAAGTTTTTGCTCCTAATGTTTCTATTCCTTCTGTTTCTGTTTCTCACAATCAGGATAGTAATAATGAGCATAAAGCTAGTAATACCACTCATAAAGAGCATAAAGATAGTAATGATACTCCTCCTAATCCTTTTGTTTCTACTAACAGTAGTAGTAGTGATGATGATGATGATGATGGTAACAATTTATTTACTCCTCCTAGTAATATTTCTGTTAATTCTAGAAGAAATCCTAAATGGTTTAAAGATTTACTTAATGAAGGTGATGATTACATTGCTAGAATGGGTGGGCTTAAACCTAGAAGAATAAATTACTGCAATTATGCTCTTATGTCTTCTTTATCTAATTCTAATGATCCTCAAACATTTTCTCAAGCTAAAAATCAACCTCATTAGCAAACTGCTATGCAAGAAGAATATGATTCTTTAATTTCTAATAATACTTGGGATTTAGTTCCTTTACCTCCTGGTAAGAATTTAGTTTCTTGTAAATGGTTATATAAAACTAAATTAAACACTAATAATGAAATTAGTAAATTTAAAGCTAGACTAGTTGCTAGAGGGTTTTCTCAAATTGAAGGAATAGATTACAATGAAACATTTGCTCCTATTGCTAAAATGCCTACCATTAAAGTTGTTATTACTTTAGCTGCTAAAATGAATTGGCCTATTCATCAAATGGATGTTAAAAGTGCTTTTTTAAATGGTGATCGGCATAAGAAATCTATATGTCCCAACCTCCTAGTTTTATTCAAGAAGGTAATGAACATTTAGTCTGCAAATTAAAAATGTCTATTTATGGTTTAAAACAATCTCCTTGAGAATGGTATGCTAAAATTAATGCCTTCTTTATTTCCCAAGGTTTTGAAAGAAGTAAAAATGATCCTAATTTATATATTAAACATAGTGAAGATGACATTATTATTATCATTCTATATGTTGATGATTTAATTCTTACTTCCAGCTCAAACCATTTAATTTTTTATGTTAAATTTCAACTCAACCAGAAATTTCAAATGATAGACTTAGGATTATTACATTATTTCTTAGGAATGCAAATTTGGCAAACTTCCAATGGTATTTCTATATCTCAAAGTAAATATGCTAAAGATCTGTTAGATAGATTTCATATGAATGATGCTAATCCAATTTCAATTCCATGTGACTTAGGAACTAAATTAATGGTAGATATGGAATCTCCTTATATTGATGCTACTCCCTATAGAGAACTAGTAGGCAGTCTAATTTATTTAACTCTCATTAGACCTGATTTATCTTTTAGTGTTGGTTTAGTTTCCAGATTTATGTCAAAACCTCAACAAACTCATTTTAAAATTGCTAAAAGAATATTACGTTATATTAAAGGTACTATTAACTTAGGTCTATTTTATGATGCAAATTCTGATTTCTCTTTAAAAGGTTTTACTGATTCAGATCTAGGTGGAGATCCCAATGATGGGAAATCTAGTTTTGGATATTGTTTTTCTCTTGGTCCAGGTTCTATCTCTTGGAAAAGTAAAAAAGAACAATCTGTGTCTCTATGTTCTACTGAAGCAGAATATAAAATTTGTACTCATGCCTCTAAAGAAGCCCTATGGCTTAGAAGAATACTTGAAGATTTGGGCCTACCTCAACAAGAACCTACACCCTTGTATTGTGATAATCAAAGTGCAATAGCATTGGCAAAGAATCCAGTTTACCATGCAAAGTCAAAGCACATTTCTCTCCACCACCACTTCATTAGAGAACACATTGCAACAAACAAAATTTCCCTCATTCACTACAAAGGAGAAGATCAAGTTGCTGATATTTTGACAAAACCTCTTTCTAGAGAAAAAATTGAATTGCATTGTAAAAATTTGGGACTAATATCCCTTGATGTAATAACCACAAGTAAAGATTAAAGGGGAGTGTTAGAAGTTGTAATCTTTCCTTGGTGTATTTATAAACCAAGGTTAGTTCTTTTCTTCTTTTCTTGTTCTAATATATTAGGATATAAGCCAAGGTATCCTAATATATTTCTTTTTGTCTTCTTTCCACTACATTCTATTTTGTCCTCTAGTAGAATATGTGAGGACACATATTTATTGTAATTTGTAAATTAGTTTATTCCTCCTTATGAGGAATCTCACACTTGGCCTCACACACTTATGAATGGTGGCATTCATTCTCATGGGAGTTACATTTTGAACTCCTTCTCTTATCTCTACATATAGAGATATTTCTCCTCTCTTCTCATACAACACTTCTTCTTTATTCTCTCTTTCATTCTTCAAAATATTGTATGAGCTAAAGCTCTCTCTCACTCTCTTTTTGGCTATTTTGCCCATTGATAATTCACGGGGGTTTTTTTACGCTTTTCCCCCTTCAAAACTTCTTGTCTCGTTTGTTGTTTCATTTTTGGTGTATGCTCTAAGGATTAGCTTGATTCATGATAATCTTCCTTTTTCCTTACTCAATTGGATTAATTTGTTCCTAGCTTGAATTTATTTTCCATTTTAACAGGTTTATTATTGGATTATCTAAGAGGCATTGTGATGACAAATAAAGTGACTGAAGGGAAAGAGTTGATTTTGAGGAATATGCCTAAATGGGAACATGTGCAGAATTTACAACATACAAACTCAATGTAACAATAAGGGTGACCCCACAATAGTGGGTTACACTTTTTAGACATGCCGATTTTGGTTGAAATTACACATTTTTAATAAAATATGATGATTTAATCCTTGAGAGGTTCCATTTGAAGAAATTAATTACAAATGGTTAGCTTAAAGCCTCTTAGATAAAAAAATTTATTGATATAACATCTATACTCCTCATTCATACCTACAATGGAGTCTCCTTTGCACCTATTAAAATGCTAACAAAATATCACTTTGACTTTATCTTTTAGTAGATCAAATGAATCCATTTGACAAACCTATCTATGTAGTAAGGTACTACTGAGAAAAATATTTCCAATGATTATAATGTTAATATATATTAAGTTCATTATGACTTTGTATTTTTAGTTTTACTAAACATAGATATTTCACCATATGTCTACCTCTATGTTTGACGCTTATGGAAACAAATAAATGAGAGAAATTTTTTTTCTTAAAAATATGTATGCCCTAGGTATTGAAGTCCTCTTTCTATAAAAATAAAATGAAATTGGACAAACACATGACAAGTTATAAGCTATGTAGTCAAGGTACATCAAAATTATGGTTTAGTCAACTCAAATATTAATAAAATATGCAATAATCATGATAATGTCATCAAACCAATTATATGCCATCTATATGGATGTTAAAAAACTAAATTCTAAAGAATCAAATTGATATCTATTTTATAAAAAAAAGTTATGTTCTATGAAAATAATGTAACTCTTTGAAAATGACGTTTTGAACAACATATTAGTTTTTTGTGCGAGAAAGAAAAAACCATTCAAATCAATTCAAAAATTAAAAAAATAAAATATATTAGAATCTAGATATAAAATAATAAAAGACTCTAATTTACTTAATCTTCTGATTTCAAATGGTTTAACGAAAATATGCATTCAAATCTGATTTTTTTTTCAAAATGTAGAGTTCAGTGTCCATTCAGGCAAAAAAGTGTAACCCACTATTGTGGGTTCACCCATAAAAATTGAAGTATTATTATATATGTAAATATTGAGTGAACATTGGGTCTGGTCACTACATGTAACTATTTTGGAAACATAATTATTCATAATTATGGCTATGTTTTGTAATAAATGTAGGACATTTTATGGATTTATAACATAATATTCGTTGCATCTAGAGCAAGTTTATAGGTATTATTCATGTCTTTTTTTATCATTAAGTATGGATCAATAATATTGAAAGGCTCTTTTTGTTAGGAAAAATGGTGTCTTAATCATGCAATAATAAAAAGGTATTGTTGATGTACATGTGTGAGAGGGGCTATAGGGGGAAACCCCTTGGGTTCTTAAGTTCATTGATTAGTGAGGGAATTGGGGCAATGCACCTTGTCATGAATTTTTGTGGATAGTGTCCCGACAATAAGACTTCATAAGTATAACTTGTCATTGTGAATCCTAACTATTTATCATTAAGTCAGTTCCAATGGTGGGGTGAACCCACAATAGTGGGTTACACTTTTTTGCCTGAATGGACACTGAACTCTACATTTTGAAAAAAACTTTCAAATACGGATGGATATTTTCGTTAAATCGTTTGAAATCAGAAAATGAAGTAAATTAGAGTCTTTTAGTATTTTTTGTCTAGATTCTAAATATATATTTTTTTATTTTTTAATTGATTTGAATGGTTTTTTCTTTCTCCCATAAAAACTGGTATGTTGTTGAAAACATCATTTTCAAAGAGTTACATTATTTTCATAGAGCATAACTTTTTTTCTAAAATAGATATCAATGTGACTCTTTCAAATTTAGTTTTGTAACATCCATATGGAGGGCATGCAATTGGTTTGATGACATTATTATCATGATTATTTCATTTTTTATTAACGTTTGAAGTTAACTAAACCGTAATTTTAACATACCTTGACTACATAGCTTATAACTTGTCATGTATTTGTCCAATTTCATTTTTATTTTTTTTTATAGAAAGAGAACTTCAATACCTAGGGCATAGATATTTTTAAATTTTTTTTTCTCTCATTTACTATTTTTTCATAAGTGCCAAACATAGAGGTAGACATACTATGAAATATGTATGTTTAGTAAAACTAAAAATACAAAGTCATAATAAACTTAATATATATTAACTTATAATCATTGGAAATATTTTTCTAAATATTAGCTTACTACATAGATAGGTTTTTCAAATGGATTCATTTTATCTACCAAAAGATAAAGTCGAAGTGATTTTTTGTCAGCATTTTAATAAGTGTGAAGGAGACTCCATTGTAGGTACGAACAAGGAGTATAGATGTTATATCAATGTTTTTTTTATCTAAGAGGCTTTGAGCTAACCATTTGTAATTAATTCCTTCAAATGGAACCTCTCAAGGCTTAAATTATCATATTTGATTAAAAATGTGTTATTTCAACAAAAATCAGCATGTCTAAAAAAGTGTAACCCACTATTGTGGGGTCACCTGATGGATATTTGTAAAAAAATTTATACCTAAAAAGAAACTAGATATATTATGAGGCATTTTTATTACACCAAACTATTATAATGCATTTTGAGATTCTAATAGTTGCTTAGTTGCCTCTAGATCCTCATTGGTGATACTCTTGTGAGAAGGTTTCTTTGCAAGTATATTATAGTATGGTACTAATTTTTGAATAATATATTAGGCATCCTTTGGAATGTGTGGTTTTTCCCAATGTAAATCTCTTTCGTGTGGTGTGCATGTTATTTATGTTTATTTTTATTACTTAAGTTTCTGTAAATATTGTGAAGATCTGCGAATTTTTTCGCATAACCCTTCTCTCAAGGTTAGTATAGTATTTTATTTTTCTACCTTAGCTTCCTTACACTTGTCAAGTCAATGCACCTTATATTAAGAGAGTGTATGAAGGAAAATTTTATGGTTAAAATTTCTCTTAGCATTATTTTATGTTTTGGTAGGACAATTAGCCATTTAAGGAGTTTTATTGTTTGGATATATCATATAATAAATCAAACAAACAAAAATATATTAAAATAGAGTTGTAAGTGGCCTAAAAAAGCCATTCTTAAATTTTAAACATTTGTACAAATACTATGATTATGAAGTAGGGATTGGGATGTGAATATGCTAAGTTATGAAGTGCAACATGTTCATAACATGTAATAAAAAATGATATAGAATGATTAGCAAGAATTAATTGTATTGAAATAAATTATAATTTTTAATGTGTTGCATTAACCAAAATAGAGTAGATGAACCAAGAGAGAAACTAGTAAGTCATGTCAAACTCACCAAAATGTGTCATAGAATAATATATCTTCTAAACTAAATATTTTTTAAAATACTAATATAGATAAAAACAATTTTCCCCTCTAAATACATAAGTGATAATATACTACTAGAATATCCTAGAATAATTTAAACTTAAAATGTGAAATTTTCCACTAAGACGGAAAATGATGACAACTTATAAGAATTTTCTTTCTCAAAATTTTTAAAATATCTTATTAAAAATAGAGATAAAAAATGTAAATAATAAATAGGAGATAACCTAGATCTAAAGATCAAAAGTATGTACCAAGGGGTTCTACATGAATTTGGATTCCTATGTAGTGCACTATAAGAAATTAATAAAATACATTTTTCCCCATAACGTATGTGTCTAGATGTATAAATGAAACAAGGACAATAGAGTATTGATATGAGGCTACCTCTAAATAGAATGAAACAATCTAATATATTTATTTTAAAGAATGAAAACAGATAAATAATTCAAAATTTTGAAATCCAAACCATCATGTCATTGAGAGGTTCAACAAAATCCATATTTATGTAATAAAAGTGAGAAGGGTGGTGTTGTTTAGGAGATTTCCATAAATGATCAAAGCCTCATTATTATCTTCTAAACACCAAAGGTAGCCAAGATAGACAATTGATAAAATTGTGTGATGTTAGTCTATGGGTATTTAGAACACAGAGTACTAATAAGAAGCTATGGAAATCACTCTTAGATATACCATTTGAACTAAATGAGTATGTGTATGTGTTTATTTGACTAGAAAAGAGGATATTAAAACCAAATGACTGTAGTACCACTATAATGGATTATAATTTATAATGAGTAAAATAAGAGGATCAAGCATTATAGCATCAATTACTACTATAAAGATGAAATCAACAAAACCCTAAGAGAAATATCACCTCAATAATTATATGTAAGCCAAGGAAGACCTATCTAGATGGAGAGTGCTTGAAAATCTATTAAAGAATTTCAATAAGCATTATGTTGGTTCACATAAAATATTTCAATGCCTAAAATAGAGAGTTTCTTGTATGTAAGACCTATAATATGATTTTTAGAATTCATTAAATTTTTAATTTTATTGATTTATAGATTAAAAATGGAGATACAAAGGAAAATAAGAGCATTCAAGGTCCTGAGGATTTTTTTGAAATATATTTAAAATGGTTACCAATTATATGAACAAGAAGTAAAGTAATGACATGCTAAACAATCATCATATAATATTTTTTATGATATGTTATTAAATCATGTGGATGTCTATGGGTTGCATGTGAATATTGGCAGCAATGAACTTTAAAAGTTCTATATGTTGAAAAAAGGAAAGGTTAATGTAGAAATTATACCACAAGAGGACATAAACATTATTACCTTGGCATTATTGTTACAAAAGGAAAATGCATGAAATAAATAAAGCTATAAATACAAAGTAGAGATAATGATAATATCTAGATATAATTATTGATATAGAACAATGGTATATAAATGTACACCGAATCTCCTTGTAGGTTATCCATTTCCCTTGTTTGTTAGCCATATCTTCTTCTATGTTATCCATTTATCCTTTGATGTCAACCAAAAGTCTTAGCACAATGTTCCTACCATATTTTCATAATCATGTGAGGATGACATCAAATTTGACATGCTACTTGAACCTAACTCGAAATCTATATGATATTCATTAGGATAATATTTTAGTGTCTAGATATTCTCACCTTGATGTTTAGTTTGAAACCTTACTAGGATATCACAAAAAACATATGTTAACAACAAAATTTAAAAATAAATTCAAATAGGAATTTATAGTAAAAGATTGAGTATGATGCACTAGAGAAAGCCACATTAACTACTCATATTCATTGTCAACATTAAATCATCACCAAAGATAAGATGCATACTTTTTTACTGAAAAATCATTTATAATATTACTCAAAAGACAAATTTTAAAGATTATATAATATAATTGTAGTTAAAAAGTGACTTGTTGATGTACATGGTTTAATTTCTTAAAGATTTTATTTTATTTTATTTAAGTTTAAAGCATAATATTGGAAGTTCGTAGAGAAGAATCATTATATTAAAATATCATCTTTTTAGAATCATTATATTAAAATATCATCTTTTTAGAATGATTGTTATATAAATGTATAGCTTTGTAACTATTTTGATGAATTAGAAGACCAATTATAATTAATAGGACAAACATACGTTTTGTACACAGTAGACTCACCAGTAGGTATAGATTCATCATAAGAAACAAATACATTACTATGTCATATTTCTAACTAATGAAATTTTAATAGTCATAGTAACTACACATAATCACATTGGCTCTAAAGTGTTAATAAAGAGAAAATAGTTTTTTTCTTAACTAAAATCTACTTTATAATAATAAGAAAAAAATTAATAATAAATCATAGAATTTTTTCATCAAAAATTACTTAATTATATGATTCAAATAACAAAATAATTTTAAAATATTATAATATTAAATCATAGTATTGAATGGTGGAAAAGAAGTATTATTGAAAATGTTCATTGAGTAGATGTACAAATTTATAAACTATCCTAATTATCTAGATGATCCTATATAATTAAGGGCATCAACGCCCTCTAGCTAGACAATGGATTCATTATGTGAAAAAAATACTCATCACCATGGCATCTTGTTGAGAGCCAAAAGCTCTCAACAAGATTTTCCTTCTTACCAAAACTATATATGAATCTGCTAACATTCTTGCCCAAAATGAAGGAAAAACTCATACAACAGTTGAGCTAGTCACTCATGACTAAACTCTCTGTGATCAAAGGAGCAGCTACCTTATATAAAGATCAATCTTGACAATTTATTTATTTGAAAAGAATGGAAAACAGTAAAAACAATGTATAATTTTGGCCTGAAAGTAGGAAAGCCTTTTCAATTCCTCATATAAAATGATTATAAAGATTCAATTTTTGAGAAAGATCCACACTGATCTAAGCTGACTGACTAAGATTGTTAAAGAAACATTCTCAACAAGATCGATTCAACATATACTAAAATAAAAATGAAAAATGGAGAGATGATCTTGAAACACACAAATAGATTATATCGACATGAAATTAATTCCAACTGAAACCAACATACATATATTGAAAAGACCAACTGATCTGAAAAAGATGCTATTATCTACTTTATATATATCAACTGATACTATATCGTTTGTTTCAGCTCAAAACAAAAACCATTCATCCAAAAGTACTTGTAGTAAATATTAAACTACCAAGTTTCTGTTACCAGAGAACCGACACTTTCAAGGTCCTTCAAAAATTAATTTATAGCCACGCAGGGTATAATCAGTTTCATAACTAAAAAGACTATCTTTGGAAAAGAAACTAACACCCTAACTACTTGGAACTACTTTGTCAAAGACTAGATAACTAATTAAGTCTTCTCAGCTTCAGCATTGGTGGTGGCATCCGCTGCTTTGCGCGTGGCTTACCACTCCTCAAAAGTAGCCACAAATCTCTCTAGCATCGCTTTGTTTGGTCCATAAATGAGATCAAGCCTCTATTCCCAGATACATTTGCAATTCAGAAACTACTCCAGCTAGGTCTCCAACGTCTTTATTTGCTCATCGCCGATCATTATTAGTGACTGCACCTGAGCTACAACAAAGCAATCACAGGCCACCATTTCTTTGGCATCTTTTAATCCCTTTGCCTTCTCAGTGATGGGTTCTTTCATCTTGGCTACATCAATTCTGGACTTCATTTCACCACTAGCCAAGTTATAGAGACAGTCTATATGGTTCTTAAGAACCTCTTCAACACAAGCTACTGCCTTCAGAATTTGCCCTGATTCCTCAATACCTTGATCAAACAGAGTACATCACCATTCCTCATTGATTTTGGCTACAAACAAGAGACTGGCATCAACATTAGTCACTCCCTTCTCAGATAAAAACTTGTCTATACCATAGATAAATGCCTCATCCAAGTTGGTTATCCCTATTTCCAAACCGTCCCTCTTTCCTTCCCAGAGCTTTATATTGGCTTCAATGATAGGCACCAGAGAGGAAGACCTACCAGTTGAATTCTCATAGGCTTGTGCAAAACGGTTAACCATTTCAATGACCTCTCCCATCCAATTGAAGAATGCTCTAGAGAGAGATCTTTCTTTGTGTTCTTGATCAAGGAATTTTTTATTGTTTAGAGATTTGACATCCAGATTTAAAGGTACCATTTCCAAAGGCTGGGGAACAAGATTCTGCAATTGCTGAATATATTTTTCCATTTTGCATAGAGCTTGCTTCAACTTAGCTTTATCTTCAACATCCTTCAGTACTCTGTGGTTGATTTTCTTGTTTGTGGGTAAAAGTACAAAGCTATGTCACACTTTTATAAAGGAAAAGGTCAACAACACACAAAATTTTCAACTTTAATGACATAAAAATGGCATTTATGTTTAAAATTTGGAGATGATGTAAACTAATGAAATGTGTAAAAGTGGATGAAGTTTATGGCTATAATTTTTTTATTTTTTTTTGAACAAGAATTCACATAGTTTTTAAATTTTTTAAGTCCATTTTTTACTTGCTGAAAAATGCTGAAAAATGAAGATCTTCTCCGCACCAAAAAAATATATGCAAATAATCTCTTTTTCCTTTGATTTCAAAATATGTCATAGATAAAATGTATAGCTAGTGTAGAAAAGAAGAAAAATTAGTTTTCAATGTATATTTTCTCTATTATAACTACTCAAAGTCGAACATACCTGAAATTGACAGTTTTCATCTCACCTCAAATTTCCCCTATCAAATCTACACCATTCAGAAAATAAATTACACACTCTTGAAGATAACTCTCTCCTCTAGTGTTAAATATAAATTTTCAATTTTTTTGATAAGCTTTACTATTTTTTTCTATTTTTGAAGCATCTTGTTCTCGAATGTTAAAATACCTACTTGTAGTATTTTGAAATTATAATATATTAGATCTAATTAAAATACTATAAAAATTATATGATGATAATCTTGACTCTGTGCTCTAGAAAAGGGTATTTTTATATTTGTAAAAAAATATCATTAAAAAGAGTATGAGTTATTGAAACGTTGCTTTTTTGAAATAATTTTATTTCTTTAGTAATTGTTATAAAACATGCATTTAATAGATATTTCCAATTGGAAAAGGTGAAGAACTTATCTAACTTAGCTAGAATGAAGCTAGCTAGACCATATGTTTGACAAAAAAAAAATTTAGTTAGAAATACTCAAATTCAGCTGTGCTGATAAGTTGTCCTGAAACGTGACACAGCTTTGTGCTTTTACCCTTGTAGAATTCAAAATCTTCAAATCAGAAGCTCTGGAAGACATTCCTAAGTCTACTTTCTCCACACTAAAATCTTGCTCAATGACCTCAATTCTAGTCTTGTTGGAGTTAGGCTTGAAAATCTTTGCGACCCAATGACCTGTGTTCGGGTCTATATCTACCATAGACTCTGTCTTTGACCTCTTTGTCCTTGGGGATTTTCTGAGGTATTTGCTAACCAAGTCATCAACAAGAACTAAGGTAGACACGATATTCCTCTTCTTGTTCACAATTAGATCTATCCAGTTTGGACTACTAGGAGTTGCATGCTGTAAGGAAATAGTGGTGCTTGGATTGCTTGGGGTGATTGGTTCTTATTGACCTGTACTTCCACTACCTCCTATTGATACTAAGTCCATAGTTGAAGCTTTACCTCTTTTCAATCTGTTTAACTGCCTTACACTGGGCTCTTCAGTGTTAGAATCTAGAACAATGCAAAAAGGAGGGTCCACCTGCTCACCTCTCTTGCTTCTTTGCTTGGTAAACCTCACAGTGTCATCAGAAACCAACTCTGAATCTTTAATGTTAGGGATTCCTGGAGAATCTGAGATACCTGTAGAAATCAATGGTTCAATCTTATTAGATAGAACAGGGGAAGATTCAATTTTTGGAGTCCTCGAACTCCTTCTAGTTCTCAATGCAGGGGCTGCTAAAATTTTCTTTCTTTGAGCTTTAAGCCATTTCTCTATCTTCTGAAAAACCTCCTTAGTCAAAGACTTTATATCTTCTTCTTCCTCTGCCAACCAATCAACTCTTATGATTACCACTTCAGTGCTTGATGTTGTGCTTTCTGATTCTAATGCATTACTATCTTCATATTTTATATTTCTGATACTAAAAGGAAGTTTTAAAGCAATGATTTGTTTAAAAGAAAACCTAGAACACAGTCTTTTTGTAACCTCAACCTCATCTATGCAATCATCCCAGAAGTCTTCCAATGTTGGTTGATGAAGAAACATAGCATCCACCTTGAAATGGATCTCAACAAAATCTTTTCTATCAAAGTAATTTCTTGCTCGATATGGCTCGAGGTTCATCTCTTTTAGCTCATTAATCAAAAAGGCAAAATCATGCATCAACTGGAAGCTGTAATGTCCCAGCTCAAGTGGGAAGAAAGCACCAATACCTCGCTTGACCTTGTATTTCTTCTCAACCATCAACAACTGTCTTCATACCTCAAGTAGAATACACTTGTCCAGACAATACCTAGGAAGTTTCAAGGGAGTGTCACTGAAGCCTCCTACCCTCAAGTAACTAAAGGTAGGGAATTGAATATAAAAAATGCCATAGATCTTCACAAATGCCATAGCTTCTTCTGCTATCATGTAGTTAGGTTTTCCCCTTAGCTCAAAGACTAACTTGGACATAAAGTTATCCTGCACTCTCTTGAAACCTATGGTATTTGTTCCTTTTTGCAATAGGGGATGGTACTCATAAATGGTCATACTGCTATTCCACTCTTCATGTGGTAAACCGTCCCAAATTCTACAAATGGAAAGAATATAAAAGAGGTATGAGGACATATAAAAATTTGAAATCAAGGCAGGCTGAGACAAACCTCAATGCAACTGTTCGGCTATGACTATGGCCCAAGCAATAGCATTACCAACATCTAGGATAGCCTACACAAAAATGTACATCCAATCTTCCCAGTTTGTATCTACAAGATTACCTCTAACCCTGTTCAACATTACCATTATATCTCTAACTTCTCTAGATAGGTGATCTTTTCTGAGAGTTCTAGGTAGATGGGAACCTCCTTTTTCTAGGTTTATTAGTGAGTCTCTTGCTATGTTGTTTCTATACTCTTTCTTGTTTAGTTCAGAGTTTGCTATGGCTTTATTGATACTCCAATCCCCATAGACCTCAACTAATGGGATTTTAAAAGCAGCCAGTATTACCATTCTATCAATATTCACCAGGACTTCACCACTTTCTGTGTTGATGCACCTCTCATCTTTTTTATACCTGTTACGGCATTCTATCACTAGCTCTGGGCATCGAATTACTTTAGGGAAACCGGTGGCCTCTAACAAACCACTCTCTACAATCCTAACGGATATGGCTTCATCAACTATTTTCCTTAACCTTTGGACAATTTCTCCAATATCATCATCCATTATCACCGTATCCCTCATCTTAGGTAAACAACTACTGATTGGGGACAATTTATTTTCCTTTATGAATTTTAGTTTGGAAGAAGACATACTGAAACATAACCTTGTAAAATTCTTACAAAGACATCTCTTTTGATTTTAAAATGAAGAAGCTCAAACGAATTACAAGGCCAAGGTTGCTGTAGAACTCGCCATTTTCTTGCTTTTCAAGAATGTTACCTCGCCACTCAAAGACGCCTCCAGAAGATAGCAGAGCCAAATAAAGAAATGTAAAGAGAAGGAAAATAAATACCCACACTTGCTTCGATTCCCCATTTTTCAAGAGAGCTTCCATTAACCAATTTTTACGCAACAATAAATGTTAATAGCCTATCTTACACACTTCTCTTCATTAAGAAAATCCCATAAGCTTAGGTGTCACCACTCTTTCGGTCACATCAATCATTTCATTGTCAGTCTATTAATATTTGGCTCACGACTTGTATCCGGGTATTATTACATCTTGAATTTGATCTTTGAACCAAAAAGTTGTGTTCAAAGTACATGATTCATGATGTTTTAATTAATATGCATACTTGACAACTGTGGTGGACCCCAAGAACTTCTATAACAAGCTTGAAAAACTATGAACCATGATATTAAAAACCTTGACTTGGGAGACTTTCTAATGTAAAGTTGTCGAAGTGCACATTTAAACGTGAACTTTGAACCATAAAATCTAGGGTTAAAAGTTCAAGATTCATTTTAACATTTACAAATGAACATGTGACCATGACAGTAAAATATTTTGACACCATGATGGGACCTATACATGACGCTTTTTGAAAAATGTATATTGAACTTTGAACCTTGAACCGGCAGGTTCAAGTTCAAAGTTCAAGGTTCAATTTGCAACTTAAACTTTGACAAAGCTTGGAAATTGCCACATATAAATAAGATAAAATTTGTTTGATGGGCAACAGGTGGCTCTGATTGGGTATTAGGACTATGAAGGACTAAACAATGAATCCAAGCTCTCTAGTTTTGCACTAAGCAAAAAGGCAACACATGCAACTAACCTACAACACAACAAAAACATGTGTACAAAGGAACACTGAACTTAATTACAACTCATAAAGCTTTAGATCTTTCCCATTATAAGATAAGGGCATTTTTGTTCCATCCACGTACCTAAGCTTGAAAGAATTAGGTCCCAACACTTGACTAATTTCAAAAGGCCCCTTCCAAAGGGACTCAAATTTACTGTGGGCACCTCAGGGCTCTCTCCTTTTATCCCATAGCAGGACTTTGTCATTCTCCATGAACTTCCTGGGCCTGGCCCACCTATCAAAAATTTTCTTCACTCAAGATTGTTACAAGTAGTAGTTGCCTTTGCACCAAAAGATCGACCTTTTAATGCCCGATACAACCACTAGACTTATAGAAGACACAGGAGGTAGTTAAGCCATGTCACGAATCCCGAGGGGAGCATTGAGAATTTTGCCAACAACCACCCCCTTAGAATTACCTGAGGGGATTCGAACCTATGACCAAGCTCTGATACCACTTGTTACAAGTAGTAGTTGTTGTTGCACCAAAAGATCGACCTTTTAATGCCCAATACAACCACTAGACTTATAGAAGACACAGGAGGCGGTTAAGCCATGTCATGAATCTCGAGGGGAGCACTGACCATTTTTCCAATAGAGATTGATGCAACACTATGAGGTTTACCATTTCTTCTCATTCTCCCTGTATCTTACTTAGGTACATGATCCTTTTATCCAACCCATCAGAAAACTTTTGATCTTCAATTACCTTCTGCAATTTTATGGTTGCAAGCTCCAGAGGTAGTGAGAGTTGAGCTTCTACTCCATAGACCAGTTCAAATAGAGTCATACCTATAGCTCTCTTAGGAGAAGTACGATCATCCCAAAGAGCTTCAAACAATCTCTTATGCCAGTCTTTGGAATTTTCACTCACTAGCTTCTTCATAATACTGATCAAGTTTTTATTGGTAGATTCTGCTTGCCCATTGCCTTGGGGAAAGTAATCAGATGAGTGTGCTAATTGAATCCCATTTTCATAGTAGAAAATTTGCATCTCTTGAGAAGAGAATTTCTATGCATTATTAGCAACAATCTTTGCAGGAACACCAAATCTGACAAAAATATTCTCTTTCAAGAAAGAACAGACCACTCGAGTAGTAGTTTTTCTCACCGTAACAACTTCTACCCATTTAGTAAAATAGTTTGTAGTTGTTGAAATATGGGTATGTCTAGCACTTGATGGGGGGTTTCTTGGTCCTATAAAATCTAAAACCCATTGCTTGAATGGCTCGTCAATTATCAGTGGTCTTAAGGGCAAAGCAGCTAAATGTGGCTTACCCAAAAATAGCTTGCATTTTTCACATTGTGCTACCCATTTATATGCATCCTTAAACATTCCAGGCTAGTAATAGTAATTCCTCAAAATTTTGAAAGCTGTTACTATTGATGAGAAGTGCCCACCACATGCTTCACTGAGGAATGACTGAAGCAATTTCTTCTGCTGGTCCTCATCTACACACCTGAGAAACATTCCATCCAAATCTCTTATATATAGAATATCATCCACTATAACATACTTGGCCACTTTAAGCTTCAAGTTTATCTGCTCTTTTGCTGTAAAATGAGTCAGACACTCTCCATAGGTGAGATAATAGGCTACATCGAAGAACCATGTATCTTTCAATCTTGTAAATAAGTATAGGGGAATGCCACCTTCAAAAATCACATCATTTTCGGCGATCAATTTGCACAGGCCTTGGCCCCTAACCAATTTGGTAGGTTTGATCCCCAAATCAAACTCTTAAACTTTAGCCACCCAATTGGCTCTCTTATTCATGGACACCTCATGTTGGGTTAGTATACTCTTGATGGCAGAATTTGGAACATATACCAAAATTTCTTGATGGCCTTTACCACTACATTCACCTATTTTTATGTGAGCGAAAACTTTAATTCATGATTCTTTAGAGGAACGCTCATAAAATAAATGGGCACCTCTTCACCTGCCTCATTCTTTTGTAACAAGATACCTGACATAGTGTGCTCAGATGCATAACAATGTATCATAAAGTCTTTACAGAAATATGGATGAGCAAGGATTGGGGCTTGTGCAATTGCTTCCTTAACCTCATCAAAATACTTCTTAGCCTCATCATTCCATCTAAAGGTCTATTTATCACTCAAAAAGTTGACCATAGGTCTAGTTGTTTTTGAAAAATATGGCATAAATCTCCTCAGAAAGTTGATTTTCTCGAAGAAAGACCTTATTCCACTCCTGTGAGAAGGAAAACATAGTTGCTAGATCATCCGCACCCTCTCTAGATCTATTGAAATTCCCTTTTCTGAAACTCGGTGAGCTAACAATTTTCCCTCAGTCACACAGAAGATTGATTTCTTAGGATTTAAAGATATCCCTTGGTTCCTGCATTCTTGGAGAATGGGCTTCAGATCTTTAGGATGCTTCTTTCTTCTATGCGAGAAGACAATCATATCATCAAGGTATACCATGATTACTTTTTTCATTAAATGATTGAAGGAATAATTCATGGCCAGCTGGAATGTTGCTCCTACATTGATCAAACCAAATGGCATTCTATTATACGCAAACATACCCCAAGGGGCAGTGAATGCCATTTTTTGTTGGTCCTCAGGGGCCACACTAGTTTGGTTGTACCCTAAAAACCTGTCCAACATTGACATCATTTCAGACCCTGCCACCATCTGATGAATATGGTCCATATTGGGGAGAGCAAAGTTGTCCTTCAAACTTGATTGATTAATATTGTTGAAATCAACACAAATTCAAATTTTTCCATTCTTCTTGCAAACATGTACTATGTTTTCTATCCAAGTAGAATGATGGATTGGGTAAATTATTTTCTCTTTAATCATTTTATCTACCTCTCAGAAAATAGCATCAGCAACTCTAGGGTTATAATTTCTCAATTTTTTCCTAAAGGGCTTGGCCCCTGATTTTAGAGGAATGTGGTGCTAGAATTTCCCTTTTTTGAAATCTTTCAAATCTTCATATGACCATGCAAACACATCTCTGAACTCTCATAGTAATCTTGTGAATACCTCTTTCTCAATAGGGCTGCAGCATGTACCTAAGTTGACAAACTTAGGGTCTTCATTACTCCCAATATTGGTTTTCTCATAACTATTGGATTGTTCTTCTTTAGCCCAATCAACATGGCCCACAAAGAAATCTTTACAATCAAACAAATTTTCCATAGTTACTAGACCTTTAGGAATATGATTTCCTTTTAATTGAATAACATCTTCTTCCTTTCCAACCTCCTCATCAGCACAAAATTCTTGGCATTCAGATTCTGACCCTTCAAAAAAGATAGAGGAAAACTTTTCTATACCCAAAAGAAAAGACAACACATGAGCATCATCACTGAAGACTTGCCAAGAATTAGCATTGTCTGGTAGATTGGGTCAATGAATGAGCTCAATGGTATATTGATCACTATCAAAGTCGGGATGAGGAATTAACAGTGTTACCGAACCAGCTAGGGCATCTGCTTTGGAGTTCTGCTCTCTAGGAATGGAGTCAATAAAAAATGCCTGAAATCCTTCAACCTCATCCCAGACTCTATTGCTATAGTGCTTCATTCTGTCATTCCTCACTGCATATTTTCCTCTTACTTGTTTCACAATTAACTCAGCATCTCCTTTTGCTTTAAGCACTTTAATGCCTTTTCTTTTTGCTTCTTGAATCCCAAGTAACCGAGCTTCATACTCTGCAGTATTGTTAGTGTTCTCAAATTCAAGCTTGTAGGAAAAAGGGAATTTTTCTTTAGTTGGAGATATCAATACCACCCCAGCATTCGAACCAGTAGAGTAACAACTCTCATCAAATCCTAAGGTCCACAGTTCCTCATTATCAAGATATTTTTCATTCATGACATTAATTTCTAGGATGATCAAATAGTTAGAGAAATCAGTCTCCTAGTACAAGATGTGAGACTTAGGATCATCAAAGGGAAAAATAGTGTACTTTCACTTAGTCTCAGGTTGTAGAGTAACCTTCTTATCCCCAATGGGAATGATAGCCTGAGACCAATCTAATTTGATTTCTCCACCCAAATCTCTACAAAAGGTTTTTCTCAAAGCATACCATAACTAGTTGGTATGTCAGCAACCAAGATGGTCAATTTGAGCCTCTTGTCAGGGAAAGCTGCTAACACAACTTGGGCATCTTTGATTTGGCCAATCAAAGGAACTTGATTGGAATCCATGGAGTAGCACCTACCAAAATTTTTTGTTAAAGGAAAATCAAGGGCTTTTGCTACCAAAGTGGGCATGATGTTGTCAGAAGCACTAGAATCTATAATAGAATTACTAAGCTTATGACCATGGATGAACAATGATACATAAAAAGGCTCAGGTTTCCCTATTACAGGAGTAGGCTCTGAGGATTCGAGATTGATGATGGGCTCTTTAACTTTGGGTTGTTTAATGTTTGGCTCATTAGGGATTTCACGAGTGGATACATTATTTGTTTGATTAGACTGCACAATAGGAGAAGAACCTTTCACATAAGCAACCAACTTGTCTAATTCACCAGGATTTGACTTCAAATATTCAGCAGGGATATTTGAATTTTAGAAGACTTACATAATTCTATGAAATCAAAAGTTGGTTCAGAATCTGACCTTTTAAGGATTTTAATCCCTGCTAGATCACTCCCTGGAGTCTTTGTGCTATTTCCAGCTTGACTCATTGGTTCTTTATCCTTCTTGCCTTGGAATGGAGATGAAGAGTGACTGTGAATTTTTCCACCCTGCTGCGCTCGAGTAACCACTGAACATGAAGGATGCTCCAGAGTTGTAAGAATGTCACCACCTCATTCTGAGTCAAACTCATATTCGAGATAATAACTTATGGAGTCGCTAGGTCCTGTTAGATTAGGTGAAATACTAATCTCCCAAGAACACCTGCATGCATAACCCTGTCACATGGAAGAAGCAAAGAACAGAAGCAAGAAAAAATCTATGGAGGCCAAAAAGCCAGAGACATCTTGTGGACATGTAAAGAGCAATTGTATTCCAAGATTCTCTAAAAAGAATGTACAAAGGGTTCAACCATATAGGTGAACAATAAAACCCTAAAGCAATAAAGCAAAAAATAAAGCTAGGTTGCACATTATAATTAATAAATATATTAATTATAATGCACCTAAAAGATAGCTTAAGTAAATAGAGTAATAAATGACTTAATTAATTAAACCAAAGTGATTTAATTAATAAGCATAAAGTATGATTACTCTAACACCCCCCCTTAAGCGTAGCTCAAGAGGGAAGCTAACCTAGCACAGCTATGAAAGCAGAAAATGGGTCCCGGCAACAAGGCCTGATCAGGTACCCAGTACAAGAAATAAAATAGTTGAAGGAAACAAAGCCTCCAACCTAGGGAATGTCCCAGAGAAAGGAACAAGAAAGAGCATGAAGCATCTCTGAAACATAAAGCTGCAAACACTGTCAGAAGTAACTGCTGGAACCCCCACTGAAATAGTGCATGATCAGGTAGAGAAGACAAAGTCTGAAGAGCTGATCAATCGAAGAGGTGACCTCCAAAATACGAATGAACGAGTGTCTATATAGTAGATGAACCATCTCACCAAAATGCATAGGTGCCTAGCCACTGCATCCGCCTAGTACATAGGAACAAAAATTGAATACGTAGATCACTCAACCGAACCAAGGAAGCAATAGAACCAATAGGGGAACCCCCCCATAATGCTGAACAAGGAGAGGGGTGACAGGAACACTAAAATGCAATGCCAGAAACATCTGCAAGAAGAAGAATCAGGAACACCAACAGTGCAACAGAAGTACAAGCACAGGATAAAGGGCGGTGTCACAGACACACATCATGGGCTAATGTCATGGAAGGTAAGCTCACTTGACAAAGGTGGATGTGCACAAAAGGAAAAAACATCATAACCCCCCATGGCACTTTATAACTGAGTGCGAGTACAAAAAAACACAAGGAGTACAAGATCCCAGATATGCAAAAGTAGGCACTTTATCTCAATGCATTTACAGAAAAAAGAATGCAACAGAAGAGAAGCATACAATGCTCAGAAGTCAGAAAGAAGAGTGAGCTAGAAGAATAGAAGAAAAGATCCCAGGACCTATAGAACCCAAGTAATCTGCTAGAGTGCAAAAGTGCAAAACTCAGAGGAGAGAAAACCTGGAGTAGAATCTGGATAAAAGAACCCTGCAACTGAATAACTCATAGAACCAGCTTTCCAATCATATCTCGATTGCCAAAAACAAAGTCCGAATAAGCAAGATATGGCTCCCAGAAGGAAAAAATAGACATCAGACTTTAACAGTAAAAAAAGCCATCAAAATATAAAAATTAGAGAATAAAACCTCTACCATTGGATCAAGCTCGGAAAGAGCTTTCCAACGATATAAAGAAGTTGAAAATCCGATACCGTATGCTCAAGATATAAGCAAAAAACCACAAGCCACTCCAGAGAACAAAAAAAGCCAAAAAACACATGCAAAGTACCTCGGGATGCATGCCATTTTTTTACCTCGGTAAATGTGCTAAAAAATAAAAAGGATGCCTCGAGGAGCGTGCCAGTTTTTTTGACTCAGAATACGTGCCAAGAAAAGTTGCCTCAGGAATCATGTCAAAAAAGTCACAGTCTCAAAAATGTGCTAGTTTTTCTACCTCGAGATGCGGGCTAAAAAAAAAATTGCCACCTCGGGATGCGAGCCAGATCCATACAGCTTGGGCCCAAAAAGTTTTTTGCCTCAAATTGCAAAGTTGTCCAAAATGGACAAATTTTATATGGATTCTGGGGTTTTTGGGTGCTCTGAGTGCAACGGTGATGTCTGTTTGAGCCCAAAATGACCAGAAACAAAGGTCCCCCCTAAATCCACATAAAAATCTTCTGAAAAATATAGAAAACCTCCTGCTTCTGAAAGACTTCAACAAAACACGAACAACAGCAGCAAGATGGCTCTGATACCATGTTAGATTAGGTGAAATACTAATCTCCCAAGAACACCTGCATGCATAACCCTGTCACATGGAAGAAGCAAAGAACAGAAGCAAGAAAAATCTATGGAGGCCAAAAAGCCAGAGACATCTTATGGACATGTAAAGAGCAATTGTATTCCAAGATTCTCTAAAAAGAATGTACAAAGGGTTCAACCATATAGGTGAACAATAAAACCTTAAAGCAATAAAGCAAAAAATAAAGCTCTAGGTTGCACATATAATTAATAAATATATTAATTATAATGCACCTAAAAGATAGCTTAAGTAAATAGAGTAATAAATGACTTAATTAATTAAACCAAAGTGATTTAATTAATAAGCATAAAGTATGATTACTTTAACAGGTCCTTCGAAGTTATCTTCATTGCTAGGAATTTCCACAATGGTTTCTTTGTTGGCCTTCATTTGCTTGTACTGTACCATCTTGGGAGAAGAATCACCATCATGCTCATCAGTTAAGTGAAAGATACACATATTTTTTTTAGCAGGAGGTGCTTCAATCTGAAGTCTAGGCTAATGTGGTAAAGTATTTGACTACTTTACATAATTTTCCATTCATTGGCATCCATACCTTCTAGGGATATCTTGATAGGGAGCAGGGGTAGTCTTTGGTAATTGCCTTTTTAGGGTAATCATATCATTTACAAGCCTCTAAACAATAGGATCAAAAGATCCAGATGTAGAAGGCTGATCATTTGGAGTCTGAACCTCTCTTCTCCATTTACCCATAGTAATCATGTCATCTTCAAGTTCCACTGCTAATGCTTGGGCAGCTACCAAGTCTACCACTCTACCTCATTTAAGATGGAAGTTGATATCAGCGGGCATAGCATTTACAAAGAAGCCCTTTCTATTTTCATCACTGGGATGATGAGCAGTTGGAATCTACTGCAAGAGCTTATTAAATTTAGCAAAAAATTTCTGCATGGGTTCATGTATCTCCTTCTTTGATTGGGAGAGTTGTATCAATAAGGAGTGTTCATCATCAGTTGCTTTAAAGCGAGTCATGCAAACTATTCTCATACCATTCCAAGTTGTTATTGAACCATTGGGAAAATGATGAAACCAATCTGCAGCAGTATCAATCAAAGTCTGAATGAAAAGATGGATTTCCACATCTTCTATACCCACGCCTATAACACTACATGCAGTATTGAAAGCATTAATATGATCACTTGGAGAAACTTTACCATCACCACTGAATTTGTGTAGAACCTCTCTAGCCCCTTTGGGTAAAGCTTGTAGGTTAAAATTTGTTAGATCTAGAGGACCAACCTGAGCACCCCATGGTTGATTTTGGGCCATGATTGGTAGAGAAAATTTTAGAGGTTGAGGATTAAAAAGAGATGGAACTAATGTGCCAAACAATATAAGGGCTTGAAAACCAGAAATGGGTGTGGTAGACTTGGTAGGTGAGGATGCTCTACTAGTTGTTTAGGGCTTTCTTCTCATAGAGATATTAGGGTTGAAATTCAATCACTCAAGGGCTTCAAAATCTTCATCAACCAATCCCTTTTCTTTATCCCCTCTAGTATACGTCTTTTCTACCAGCTAACTGATTAAGACTGTAACAGAGAAATATTAATAAAGAAAAGCCTATCCTCTTGGTCTTTTGGTTGCTCTATTTTCTCCAGCAACTGGTCGAGCCAAAGGTAAATGTCTCAACCACTCTCCAATTTCTTCCTCCTCTTCAATTACTAGCCTCACTTATTGGTATTGCTAACCACTTGTTCTCAAGTTCTAAGCAGTTGCATTAAGATCAACAATAATGTATTCTTGTGTATCAGAGAAGTGAAGATCAAGATGTAACACTGGGGGAAGCTCTTGCTGACTAGGAATTACCTCAGCACGTAGCACCATAACTAATCATTAAATGAAAAATATTAAAGCTTTGGTCTACTTTTTAGGTTCCCCAATGGAGTCACCAAAAATCTGTTGGTATACAAATTTTCCTTCTTACCAAAACTATATCAATCTGCTAACACTTTTGCCCAAAATGAAGGAAAAACTCATACAATAGTTGAGCTAGTCACTCACGAATAAACTCTTTGAGATCAAAGGAGAAAATACCTTATATAAAGATCAATCTTGACAATTCATTTATTTGAAAACAATGGAAAACAATAAAAACAATGTATACTTTTCACCTGAAAGTACGAAAGGCTTTTCAATTCCTCATATAAAATGATTATAAAGATTCAATTTATGAGAAAGATCCACACTGATCTAAGCCAACTGAGTAAGATTGTTAACAAAACATTCTCAACAAGATCAATTCAACATATACTGAAATAAAAATGAAGAATGGAGAGATGATCTTGAAACACACACACAGATTATAGCAACATTAAATTAATTCCAACTCAAACCAACATACATGTATTCAAAAGACCAATTGATCTGAAAAAGATGCTATTATCTACTTTATATATATCAACTGATACTATATTGTTTGTTTCAGCTCAAAACAAAAACCATTCATCCAAAATTGCTTGCAGTAAATATTAAACTACCAAGTTTTTGTTACTAGAGAACTGACCCTTTCAAGGTCCTTCAAAAATTAATTTATAGTCACGCAGGGCATAATCAGTTTCATAACTAAAAATACTATCTTTGGAAAAGAAACTAACACCCTAACTACTTGGAACTGCTTTGTCCAAGACTAGATAACTAATTAACTCTTCTCAGCTTCAGCATTGGTGGTGGCATCCCTTGCTTTGCACGTGGCTGACCACTCCTCAAAAGTAGCTACAAATCTCTCCAGCATCGCTTTGTTTGGCGTAGAAATGAGATCAAGCCTCTGTTCCCAGATACATTTTCAATTCAGCAACTGCTCCAGCTTGGTCTCAAACATCTTTATTTTCTCCTTGCCGATTATTATCAGTGACTGCACCTGAGCTACAATAAAGAAATCAGGAGCCACCATTTCTTTGGCATCTTTTAATCCCTATGCCTTCTCAGCAATGGATTCTTTCATATTGGTTGCATCAATTCCAGACTTCATTTCACCACTGGCCAAGTTATAGAGATAGTCTATATGGTTGCTAAGAACCTCTTCAACACAAGCTACTACCTTTAGAATCTTCCCTAATTCCTCAATACCTTGATCAAACAGAGTACATCGCCATTCCTTATTGATTTTGGCTACAAAAAAGAGACTGGCATCAACATCAGTCACTCCCTTCTCAGATAAAAACTTGTCTATACTATAGATAAATGCCTCATCCAAGTTGGTTATCCCTATTTCCAAACCATCCCTCTTTCCTTCCTAGAGCTTTATATTAGCTTCAATGACAGGCACCAGAAAGGAAGACCTAGTAGTTGAATTCTCATAGGCTTGTGAAAAATGGTTAACCATTTCAACGACCTCTCACATCCAATTGAAGAATGCTCTAGAGAGAGATCTTTCTTTGTGTACCTAATCAAGGAATCATTTATTGTTTGGAGATTTGACATCTAGATTTAAAGGTTCCATTGCCAAAGGCTGGGGAACAGGATTCTGCAATTGCTGAATATATTTTTCCATTTCGCATAGAGCTTGCTTCAACTTAGCTTTATCTTCGGCATCCTTCACTACTCTGTGGTTGATTTTCTTGTTTGCAGAATTCATAATCTTCAAATCAGCAGCTATGAAAGACACTCCTAAGTCTACTTTCTCCACATGAAAATCTTTCTTAGTGACCTCAGCGCTAGTCTTGTTGGAGTTAGGCCTGAAAATCTCTATGAATCAATTACCTATGTTCGGGTCTATATCTACCATAGACTCTATCTTCGGCCTCTTTGTCCTTTGGGATTTTCTAAGGTATTTTCTAACCAAGCCACCAATAGGAATTGAGGTAGACATGATATTCCTCTTTTTGTTCACAGTTAGATCCATCCAACTTGGAGTACTAGGAGTTACATGTTGTAAGAAAATAGTGGTGCTTGGATTGCTTGGGGTGACTGGTTCTTATTGACCTATACTTCCACTACCTCCTACTGATACTGAGTCCATAGTTGATGTTTTGCCTCTTTTCAATCTTTTGAACTGCCTTACACTGGGCTCTTCAATGTCAGAATCTAGAACAATGCAAAAAGGAGTGTCTACCTTCTCACCTCCTTTTCTTCTTTTCCTGGTAAACCTCATAGTGTCATCAGAAACCAACTCTGAATCTTTAATGTTAGGGATTTCTGGAGAATTTGAGATACCTGCTGAAATTAACGATTCAATCTTATTAGTTAGAATAGGGGAAGATTCAATTTTTGGAGTCCTCGAACTCCTTCTAGTTCTCAACGCAGGGGCTACTGAAATTTTCTTTCTTTGAGGTTTAAGCCATTGCTTTGTCTTCTGAAAAACCTCCTTAGTCAAAGACTTCATATCTTCTTCTTCCTCTGCCAACCACTCAACTCTTCTGATTACCACTTCAGCGCTTGATGTTGTGCTTTCTGATTCTAATGCATTACTATCTTCATCTTTTATATTTCTAATACTGAAAGGAAGTTTTAAAGCAATGATTTGTTTAAGAGAAAACCTAGAACACAATCTTTTTGTAACCTCAACCTAATCTATGCAATCATCCCAGTAGTCTTCCAATGCTGGTTGATGAAGAAACATAGCATCCACCCTGAAATGACTCTCAACAAAATGTTTTCTATCAAATTAATTTCTTGCTCGATATGGCTGGATGTTCATCTCTTTCAGTTGATTAATCAAAAAGGAAAAATCATGCATCAATCAGAATCTGTAATGCCCAACTCAAGTGGGAAGAAAGCACCAATACCTCGCTTGACCTTGTATTTCTTCTCAACCATCATCAACTGTCTTCCTACCTCAAGTAGAATACATTTGTCCAGACAATACCTAGAAATTTTCAGGGGAGCATCACTGAAGCCTCCTACCCTCAAGTAACTAAAGATAGGGAATTGAATATAAAGACTGCCATAGATCTTCACAAATTCCATAGCTTCTTCTGATATCCAGTAGTTAGGTTTTCCCCTTAGCTCAAAGACTAACTTGGACATAAAGGTATCCTGCACTCTCTTGAAACCTATGGGATTTGTTCATTTTTGCAATAGGGGATGGTACTCATAAATGGTCATACTGCTATTCCACTCTTCATGTGGTAAAGCATCCCAAATTCTACAGATGGAAAGAATAGAAAAGAGTTATGAGGACATATAAAAATTTGAAATCAAGGCAGGCTGAGACAAATCTCAATGTAACTGTTCAGCTATGACTTCGGCCCAATGAACAAAATTACAACTCTCTAGGATGGCTTGCACAAAAGTGTACATCCAATCTTATGAGTTGGTATCTATGGGATTACCTCTAACCCTATTCAACATTACTATTATATCTCTATCTTCTCTAAACAGGTGATCTTTTCTGAGAGGTCTAGGTAGACAGGAACCTCCTTTTTCTGGGTTTAACAGCTAGTCTCTTGCTATGTTGTTTCTGTACTCCTTGTTTAGTTTAGAGTCTGCTATGACTTTATTGATAATCCAATCCCCATAGACCTCAGCTGATGGGATTTTAAAAGCGGCCATTATTACCGTTCTATCAATATTCACTAGGACTTCGCCACTTTATGTGTTGATGCACCTCTCAGCTTTGTTATACCTATTATGACATTCAATCACTAGCTTTGGGCATGGAATTACTTCAGGGAAACTGGCGGCCTCTAACAAACCACTCTCTACAATCCTAATAGATATGGCTTCATCAACTTTTTTCCTTAACCTTTGGATAATTTCTTTGATATCATCATCCATTATCACTGTATCCCTCATCTCAGGTAAACAACTACTGATTGGGGAAAATTGATGAAGGGTGCTCCCCTTAATACCACAAACACATAACAAAAATAGAGAAACAACAACAATAATATGCAAGAATAGAAAATTGGCTTCTTATTATCTCCACAAATGATTTCAGGTGGCCCGACTTCCGGAGACCATAAGTCATCACCAGTTGACCCGATTGACTATTATAACCCCATTTCAGAAATGCCACAAAGCGCTCTACAGGCTTAACCCGTTCAAAGCACCCATCACCCAATTTTTTGACCTCATCCGGGGCCTCTAAAGCCTTCAAAACTGAGTTCAAAGTTTCTGTACCCTGCTGCCAATACCGAAAATCTTCAATATCTTCAAAACTACACCTGATGTAGCCATGAAACTTTGCTGGCAGGCTGATATGACTGAGATGAACCTCCACATGAAAAATTAGAACATTCCGAGATCGTAAGACCAACTTACTAAAAAGAGCAAGTTTCCATAAATAACAACTCTGCACAAGATAGCCCTTATTGAATACAAAAACAAAATTATTTTTGGGTGATGCAAGATTGCTCTTACACCCAGGAGGCTCCTGCATCAAAAATTTACTTTCCTTTATGAATTTTACTTTGGAAGAAGACATATTGAAACATAACCTTGTAAAATTCTTACGAAGACAGCTCTTTTGCTTTTAAAATGAAGAAGCTCAAAGGAATTATAGGGCCAAGGTTTCTGTAGAACTCACCATTTTCCTGCTTTTCAAGAATGTTACCTCACCGCTCCAAGACACCTCCAGAAGATAGCAGAGCCAAATAAAGAAATGTAAAGAGAGCAAAAATAAATACCCACACTTGCTTCAATTCCCCATTTTTCAAGAGAGCTGCCATTAACTAGTTTTTACACCGCAATAAATGTTAACAGCCTATCTTACACACTTCTCTTTAGTAAGAAAATCCCATAAGCTGAGGTGTCGTCACTCTTTCGGTCACATCAATCATTTCATTATCAATTTATAAAGATTTGGCTCGCAGCTTGTATCCAGGTATTATTACATCTCGAAATTCAATCTTTGAACCATAAAGTTGGGTTCAAAGTACATGATTCGCAATGTTTTAATTAATATGCACACTTGACAACTGTGGTGGACCCCAAGGACTTCTATAACAAGCTCAGAAAATTATGAACCGTGATATTGAAAACCTTGACTTGGGAGACTTTCTAATGTAAAGTTGTCGAAGTGCACATTTAAATGTGAACTCTGAGCCATAAAATTTGGGGTTCAAAGTTCATGATTCATTTTAACATTTACAAATAAACATGTGACCACGACGGGAAAAGCTTTTGACACCATGACGCTATCTATACATGACGCTTTTGGAGAAATGTATATTGAACTTTGAACCTTGAACCGACAGGTTCAAGTTCAAAGTTCAAGGTTCAATTTGCAACTTAAACTTTGACAAAGCTTGGAAATTGCTGCATATAAATAAGATAAAATTTATTTGACTGGCAACAATATTAAAATATCATCTTTTTAGAATGATTGTTGCATAATTGTTGATCTTTGCAACTATCTTGATAAATTAAAAGATCAAATATAATTAATAGGACAAACAAACATTATGTAGACACTAGACTCACAAGTAGGTATAGATTCATCATGAAAAACAAACACATTACTATGTCATATTTCTAACTAATGAAATTCTGATAGTCATAGTAACCACTCATAATCACATTGGCTCTAAAGTGTTAATAAATAGAAAATAGCTCTTTCCTTAATTAAAATCTACTTGATAATATTAAGTAAAAAATTAATTGAAAATCACATCGAATTATTTTTTATTAAAAGTTGGTTAATTATATGATTCAAATAACAAAATAATTTAAAAATATTATAATATTAAAGCATAGTATTGAAAGGTAAAAAAGAAGAACTATTCAAAATGTTCATCAAGTAGATGTATAGATTTATAAACTATCCTAATTAGCTAGATATCCTATATAATTAAGGGGGTCAACACCCTCTAGCTAGACAATGGATTCATCATGTGAAAAAAATACACATCACCATGGTATCTTGTTGAGAACTAAAAGCTTTGCCATAAAGGGAAGCCAATTATGATTTTTAAATAGATACTAGCAAAAAAAGACACTTAACTATAAGAGTAACTATCTATTAACAACATGAAGAGGATTGGTATGAGCAATACTATCAAGAAAAACCCAATTCATGAGTTACAAAATAATATAGAATATTTAGAAAGGTTTAATTGAATTAAAATAACTTAAACTTATAATTTGCCACATTCACCCAAACATATATTAGGTGAACTAAGAGAGTAACTAAGGAGATATATGAAGTTCACCAAAGTGTAATATAGAATAATTTATCTTTTAAACTAAAAATCAAATATATAAAATTCATTAATATATCTTTGTAAAATTATAAATGCTAACTAATATTTGTAAACGATATATATTCTATTTCCATCACTTCACCTACAAGCACATCTAACAATTTTATATCTATATATATATATGTGTGTGTGGGGGGGGGGCCATTTTTTAAAAAAATTGAAAATATCACCATCAATTTTTTCTTCAGTTAGCAATTTTTCTTCAGATATGTTGTTGGCAAGTCTTCGACCGTTCTTCTGTATTCCATTCGCTTAAATTTTTCAAAGCTTTAAACAAAATAAAATCTAGAAAAAGTTTTGGAATAGAATCCTTAAGCATGGCAATATCATTTGAACCGGACGAGGTATAGATATTTATTGTGAATCGACTGAACAACACTTTCCGAACAAAGTGAGCCTATGGTGAAATAGGCGTGCATAATATTTCATTTCACAAATATGTCTAAAGTGCTCGGTGACTCGCAATTTATAGTAAAAGATTGAGTATGATGCACTAGAGAAAGCCAAATTAACCACTCAGATTCATTATCAACTTTAAATCATTGCTAAAGAAAAAATGCATATTTTTGTTTACTGAAAAATCATTTATAATCTTATTTAAAAGACAAACCATTAAAGATTATATAATATAATTACAACAGAAAAATGGTTTGTTGATGCATATGATTTAACTTTTAAAAAAAAATTATATCATTTTATTTAAATTTGATAAATGTTTAGGTTTGTAATTATCTTGATCAACAAAAAGATTTTTTATCATTCAAAGGACTAGTATACTTCATTTTGATAATAGGTTCACTAGTAGTTATAGATAGATTCATCATGAATAACAAATCTATCGCCATAACATCTTTCTAACAGATGGAACTCTAATAGTCATAGTAACCACACATTTTCATGTCGACTATAAAGTGTTAGAAAATATAAAATAGGCGTTTTCTTAATTAACATCACTTTTATGATATTAAGTGAAATATAAATTGAAAATTAATAGCATTAGCAATATTGCGATGTTGTAATATTGTTATCAGAATTCAACGGTGTAGCTTTTGAGTCAAACTTATTGATCCATGTTTAATGAAAAGTAGTTTGCAAGAACCCATCTCTTAGAAGAATCAATGAAACACTTAGCACTCATTGCATCTAGGTGATGTTCACAGGGGTAGAACGTTAAGTCTTTCGAAGAGGACACCCATTCCAATATTGCTCCAACTCATGCTAGCTTAATTATGAAGTTTTCTCCAAAATTAAGTCTATTTAGCTTGCTACACATTTACCCAAAGTTAGAATAGCAAAAGAAAAATGAATCAATTATTTGACAATAGTGTCATCAACTTTCTTGTGGACATCGGACACTTCCTTACCAATTGGGAAAAAATTGTCAAGCATGGCAACATCAATTGAACCGGACGAGGTATTAGAATTTCATCTGCTCACAACTTTTCTTAAAAAATCTTAGATTCATTCAATAATTAAATGGTCTATGATGCCAAGTTTTGTAATAGAATTTCAGCAGACTGTGATTGTTCAACCATGACTCTTTTTCTTCCACTGCTTTTCAGAGATATGCTGTCTGCAAGTCTTCGACCGTTCTTCTCTTTTCTATTCGCTGAAAGCTTTCAAAGTTTATACAAAATAAAAATTATAAAAAGTTTTGGAGTAGAATCCTCAAGCATGGTAATAACATTTGAACCGGGCGAGGTATAAAAAATTATTGTGAATCGACTGGACGAGGTATTAAAGATTATTTCCGGAGAAAGTCAGCCATGATGAAATATTTATGTCAGCATATTTTGAATTGTTGATGCTCCTACAATCATTGTACAATTACAAAACTGAAACTATGTTTAGTATTGGTTTATCCCAACCTTTCAGTCATTGAAAATTGCTTGCCTGTCTCCTGGTTGGGCAACTAAAAGAGATTTAATATTTTTTAATGTTTTACCATATTAGATTAACCCAAATAAAAAATTACAATAAACAATTGAAGACTGAAGGCCAGCCAAGTATGGAAATGGTGGTAATTAGACGGATGAGAATATGTATTCTTGATATGTCGTTTTTTACGCAAATTACTAAAGATTTTCACAGAGGAATGTCGACAGCTTTGAACATCCACCATTAGAGATGCCCTCGTGAAGTCTTCCAATATGAGAAGTGTTTGGTGATCCGACCGAAAGTTTTGTTTTGAGTGAGTGGAAGATTCACTATGGTGCACTAGAGAAAGCCTCACTATCAACTCGAAAGCTTAGAAAAGAAAAGATGTAAACTTGTTTTTATTGAAAAATATCTAATGATATTATTTAAAAGATGAACTTTAAAGATTATATAATATAATTTAAATGAAAATTTGTTTGTTGATGTATATGATTTAATTTTTTTTAAGAGAATTTATATTATCTTATAACTTTGAAGTTTAATTTTGGAAGGTTACACAAAAGGATTAACATATTAAATTATCATCTTTAATGTATTGTTAAAATATCATTTATATTTGAAAGTCATTCTATGGAGTCATAAGTTAAAGTACAATTGGTTTTGATGGAAAATGAAAGCTAGTGAGACTACCAAGTATATTTTGTTCCTTCACAAATAGTAGCCATATTATCAAGGATATACTTGGAGTTAGAGAATCCTACTTGTTCAGGTTTAATTATAAGTGGCAACATTAATGAGCACAACTTGAGGTCTAGCTCTTTGGAAATGACTTTGTAAGAAACATTCAACAAAGTGATATGGTGCTAGTTGTTAATATCTTTTGAATTCCTAATTTTTGGTATAAATCTAATAATACATTTGTTCAAATTTCTTAACAACACAACATACATAGATTCCAAGTAAACCTCATGAAGATTCCTACCAACACTATCCAAAAAGTCTTCAAAAAATTTCTACGTGAATTCATCTAGATCAAGATCTTTGTCATTGCCATGGAAAAAATACCTTCTTTGAGATTCTCCAACGAGGGGACTTTATTGCAATAAATTCATTGAGTATTTGAAGGCATACAAGGGCCAAACTCAAGGTCTTGTTGCATAAATTTCCTTTCAAGGGTGATCTCCTAGGCTAAAAAGACATTCTCATAATGACTAATGAGAGCTCTGACAAAATCTAAATTTCATGAAGGAGTTGATGACCCTCATAGATTTTTTTGATAGCATGAGAAGTAGGAAAAACTCACAAGCCTTGGAAAAATTCCTATGAGACTTTATTGCCAATTTTGATCTAGTGTAATTTGGCTTTAATGTGTGCGTGCTATGAGTAGAATATGTGTCTATAAGTTGCTTCTACTGACATAGTTGAGTAAGGAAGACTTGAGCATTAAAATTAAATGGTTTAGCTTCGTGCTGACTTGGTAGAGATTCCTATTAGTATCCTTATATGAGTGAAAATGAAAATAGGCTACTTGGAATCCCAAAAGGCAATAAATATAGAAATATGAGTGAAGGTATCATTCCACCATTTGATCCACCTATTTCTTCAGTCTGAAAGGATATGGTTCAAGGTTTTCAACACATTGGATAGGAACAAATATTTTCTTATTAGTGAGAAAACAAACATTGAGGGATAACTATCCCTTAATAGGTTTAGGAGTTGTAACATTCCATTCAATGTACAATCATATGGAGAAGTGGTTACATTTAAGATAACATCCACCAATTATTTGACAAGTAAAGAATAATAGATGGAAAAAGTAAATAAGTATTTTTCCAAAATCATGGCATGATCAACAATTTTTAATACCTTGTTAAAACCAACCAACAAGTTGGTCCATGTGTACAATGGTGATTGATTTGGGTTGTAATTAGAGCTAGGGTAAAAGAGGCCCAATTTATTTCCCATGTAGAACCAAACCAAACTATCTAGTGTACAGAGAGGGTTATGCATTCATGATGGAGTGATTCTATCATATTAAAATTTCTACATAGATCCCAAGCAGCATACGATATTGAATAGGTTATCCTATGTCAAAGTACATATCTTTCAACCATATCACTTGAAGCATAAACATTAGTTACCACAAAGAATGATTGCATAGATGGAAAGAGGCCAAACCACTCTATTAATGAGATCATGTCCATCGTCAACAAAAATATAATGTCATGTACAGGTGAAACGTTGGTGACAAATTTTCCACAAATAGCTTCATAATTCAAGAAAAGAGAAAAAATAGTGTGCCAAATGATATGACAAGTTGTCAAAAGTAAAAACTACTTTGACCTCTTCAATGGAAATAATGTCTGAATCTAGGAATCAAACTCACATATCACAAACAAAGAATATACAATGGAGGTTATTAGAACCATTCACATTCCACTAAATACTTGATATATTCATTGGAAATCAAGGGGCATTTTCTCAGTATTTGGTTCATCAAGGATAGAATAATTATTCTACACTACAATACCTTGAGTTGCATAGCTACCAATTTGAATACTAAACTTAACTTTTTAAATAAAATTTAGGAACATATTTGCCCTCCTTAAGTCTCCCTCACAGACCAAAATTTCTCATTTGGCCCACCATAGGTGTTGGGATTCAATAAGAATGGATAGCTTGGGCTTGATAAAAAAAAAATGAATCAAGCTAGGAGTAGAATCTATTATCATTAATATAGGGTGTTAATAGACTTTAAAAGTTGAGGTCTTAATCTGCCTTGCCTAGAAGATCTAGGGGAAGGTTTAGAGGCACTAGCATTCTTTGTTTTATGGTTAACCACTATAGATGAGCTAACCTCATCCTTGGAAGGAGTTGATGGCTCCACATGGGATGGTAATGTCAACTTAGGACATAAGGAAGACAATTAATGTAATCTCTAATATTATAGTTGGATGCTTCACATTGATAGAAAGCATTCAAAACATTAATATTTTTGGATTCTTTGGGAGTAGCAAAATCACCAATTTGGATATCCACACTTCTCTTAAGTTCTTTTGAGATATCAACCTTCACATAGACTCATGGATTGGGAAGTGTTGAGTAAAAAAGTTTGGGTTATACACAAATAATAGTATACAAGTTAAAGTATTTATCTAGGGAAAAAAGTGTCAAAAAAGTATGAGCAAGCTTGAGAGTTCAATGTGAATTGGATACAAAGAGATTTTTTGTCTAGATGATAGAAAATTCATGGATCCATAGTTTAAATCCACCATGGAAGAGAAAATGCCATGGGATCCAAATAAGAACAATCCTAGAATGATTAGCTTCAACAAAGATAAAAAGAAAAAAACCTTTAGGAATGTTTTGTACATTGGCCAAATGAACCCCATGTGAGCTCCAAGATTCGACATCCTAGTCATGAAGCCCACTTTCAATGGAACCCTACCTACAAGGTAATTGATAAGGTTTAGATCTTAATCCATTTGCATAATTCACCAAATTCAAGAGGTGGACTTGTACAATATCCGGAGGTGCGGTATGTGAGTTACCTTGTGGAACACCTTCAAAACAATCAGCCCAGGTTGTTTGAGTAGGGGATTGATGGGATGATGCCATCAAATTTTCATACCCACCAATAATAGTTGTGGAGGAATGAAAAGCTATGGCCATTTGAAGGGGAGAAAAGAAAAGGCCCTCATGCCTAGACAATTGAAAGGGTGTATGTATAAATGCAACAAAAACTAAAGGGTTACTATAGAAGTTGTGATACATGGCATATGCAAAAAAAAACCAAGAAACTAAGAAACCCTATTAGAGCTTAATTTGTCCCTTGTTACCCCACTAATATATAATTTTTCGTCAATGCCTAATTTTTTTATAAAAAAAAATCTTTAAAATATTATGTGTGTTCCTAATGTATTGAAAAAGAATTGACTATTTTACATTGTTCCATTAATAAGAATTTATCTTAATTTATCTAAAACTCGTTCATTTATTTCATAGTCAATGATGCCATTTTTTGGAATAGAATTTCAGTAGACTATGATTGTTCAACTGTGACTCTTATTCTTCCACTGCTTTTCAGAGATATGCTGTCTGCAAGTCTTCGACCGTTCTTCTCTTTTCTATTCTATTCCTGTTATGATTTGCCAAGGACGAGGTATAAACCACTATTGTGAATCGACTGGAGAATATCAAAGTGAGCCATGATATGAAATAGTTTAATCTCAAAATATATGTGTCCTCTCCTTCCAAACTCATCATATTTTGAATTCTCGATGCCCCTACAATCATTGTGGAATTAGAATACTCGAAACTATTTTTAGTATTGATTTCTCCCAAGCACTCAGTCATTGAATTGTATTGTAATTGGGTCACTAAAAGTGTGACTATTTTTGAGTATTAAGGCATCGAAATGAAAGCTACAAGCATTTTAATGTTTATTGGATGCGAATGCTGGTAAAGGGATGTATTCTTGTCATGTCGTTCGCATGCAAATTGCAAAAGAATTTCTGAGGGGGATGTTGACACGGTTGAACGTCCACCATTAGAGATACCCTCGTGAAGTCCTCCAATAATGGAAGTGCTTGGTCATCCAACGGAAAATATGATTTTGACTGAGTGGCACTTTGTAGTAAAAGATTGACTATGATACACTAGAGAAAGCCATTTAATAGTCATAATAACCGCACATATTCACATCAACTTTAAAGCATGAGAAAATAATAGAGACACTTACTTTCTATATATATATATATATTTAAAGATTATATAAAATAATTATGATATAAAAATAGTTTTTTGGGGTAAAATACAGTGAGCGTGTAATATATTAGATAAAGTGAAATTAAAAATAGAGCATACAAAAAAGGATAAAGGACTAGAATGCACTGACCGAATATAAAAAAGAAGTGGAGGGAAAATATAAGGATGGAATATTGTCCACCAATTTGTGATTTTTCTTTTTCAATAAATCTATTTATATCATTATTTCTAAAATAGTATTGTAAAAGGAGAACGACCTAGTTGAATACATGATGGGTCAATCTCTAGAGAAGAAACATCATGCATGCCCCAAGAAGATAAGCTCATTGATTGTGTGAAAATCAAAAATAATTTTGAATTTTCATCCTATACTTTAGCTATGTCCTCTAAATATTTTTATTCGAAGAAGAGGAAGACGAAGAGGAAATAGAAGAGGAAGACGAAGATGAAGACGAAGAGGGGAGGAGGAGGAGGTGAATGCATAAACTATGGAATTAGTTGCGAAAGGAATAGATTCTATTTAGACGATAAGGGTGAAATAGGATTAGGGATTGGGGAAGAGAAGGATAATTGAGGGAATGAGACCAAGTCAAGATCTGACTGTATAGAATAAATATTTTTAGGGAAATGTTCACTCCTTATTGCAAGCTAGCAAGCCAAAGTATGATGTTGTCTCCTACATTCTTTTGACATTTTATTTTAGCTTTTATTTTCTAGAGAATGTGCAGGAGGAACCAAGGTGTTTCCCAATGTTGGTTCCTTTTCATCCTTTATTTAAGGAATAGGAGGAAAAAAAGAGGAAGTACCAAAGGTTGAGATATACTACAAGATATTTGTGTTAGAAATAGGGAATACTGAGAGGGGGGGGTTGAATCAGTATTCTAAAAACTTTTACTTTTGCCCAATTATGGATATAATAGATTATCTTGATACATGGATGACATAGTAAACTAAAGAGCATGCATAACAATAAAGCAAATGAACTTATAACACATTATTTGTTCTCAAGGAAACCCTGGCCAAGGGAAAACCCTGGTGGGGATGGTACCCACAAAGATTCACTAATCAAAAGTATCATGTTAAGGATGTTGACCCTGTTAGGAGCCTATTACATGCATATAGTGTCTTAGTCCTGATTAAGGGACTATAGGCCTTGTTAAAAACCTCAACCCTGCTAAGAGTTGGTAGTGCAAAATATGATTACTAGATGAACTCACTGCCCAAACAAGTAATGTACAATGATTACTGATTACAAAATATGGCAAGGTAATTAACCTTATGCTGCCTACTTTGGTTTCACAACTTTGCACTAATATATTTTTTCTTTCTTGATGCAGGAGCATCCTGGGTGTAAGAGCAATCTTGCATCACCCAAAAATATTTCTATTTTTATATTCAATAAGGGCTATTTTGTGCAGAGCTGCTATTTATGGAAAGTTACTATTTTTGGTAATTTTCGTATGTGCTCAGAATGATCTGATTTCTTTCTTGGAGGTTCACTTTGGTCATATAAGTCTGCCAGTAAAGTTTCATTTCCAGATCAAGTGTATATTGGAAGATATTGAAGATTTTCGGTATTGGCAGCAGGGTACAGAAACTTTGAACTCAGTTTTGAAGGCTTTAGAGGCCCCGGATGAGGTCAAAAATTTGGGTGACAGGCACTTGTGCGGGTCAAGCCTGTAGAGCGCTTCGTGGCGTTTCCGAAATGGGGTTATAGTGGCCGAGCGGGTCAACTGGTGATGACTTATGGTCTTCGAAAGTTGGGCCACCTGAAATGGCGAAAAATAATTTTCTTCAAAATTTCTGTTCGGGTTTCAAAGGTTATCTTGAGCCAACTATGATGTAATAAAATGTAAAATAAAATAATTCTAAGTTTGGTCGGCCTTATTGGCTAAAATTCTGGAACCTTCCCAGGCGGTGGATAATTGCCTATATAAAGAAGGCTGTATTATTGTCTTAGGCAGTTCAGAATAGTTCTGGGTAGTAGATCTGGGTAATAATTCGAGGCTTTGTCCTACAGAATATTGTAAGGGAATGCCCATGTGGCTTTGCATATTGTAATTCTGAAAGTTTGTAATTCCACATTTGTGGAGATAATAAGAAGCCAATTCTCTGTTCTTGCATATTGTTGTTGTTTCTCTGTTTCTGTCATGTGTTTGTGGTATTAAGGGGAGCACCCTTCATTAGGTGGTATCAGAGCAGGAGTTCTTGAGTGTGTAAATAGATCGCCGACTGTGAGGCAATTTGCACCAGGACCGTGGCTAGGGTTTCAGCGCACACCGCGAAAATGCCTCCACGAAGGGAACGTGGCGGAAGAGCTGGTGTTGTAACACCCGAGGTTAGAGAGCTGCAGAGACAAGTGCGAGCATTGCAAGAAGAGATTCGTAGAGGAATGAATCTTAATGTCAGAGATGAAAGTGAGGATGAAGCCGAAGAAGAATATCAAGAAGGAGAAGTCGAAATTGTGAACCAGGAGGAAGAAAGACTTTTTCAGGCCATTTCTAAGATTGGGAAAAGACCTAAGATTGAGGTTCCTACATTTTCTGGAAATCTTAACTCAGAAGAATTGATCGACTGGATCAATGAATGTGAGGAATATTTTAAGTATGAAGATGTTGAGGATCCTGATAGGGTCAAATATGTGAAGGCCAGACTGAAAGGTCATGCGAAGATCTGGTGGCAAGAAATTCAATTGGAGCGAAATAGAAGAGGGAAAGATAAAATCACAAGATGGGATCGGATGGTGGAAAAATTGAATCGACAGTTCATTCCTGTTGATTATGAGCTTGACCTACTGAAGAAAATGCAAAGTTTGAAGCAAGCAGGAAAATCTGTTCAGGAGTATACAGAGGAGTTCTATCGACTCCTCATCAGAACAGGCCATGCCGAAGCTGATAAGGAGAAAGTTGCCCGATACCTTAATGGGTTAAGGCCAAGCATTCAGGAGGAGTTGAATCTGGTTCGAATGAACAGTATTGAGGAGGCATACCAATTTGCCCTAAAAGTAGAGGAAAATCTGAACAAGAAGTTCGAGAGCAGACAAAATGGAAGAGGTCGCGGTGGACGATCTAGTGGACGGTCATATGGTGGCTGAAATGAAGATCCGAAAAAGAAGGATGAGGCTAGTAGCAGTCAGAATCAGCGCGGAAATAATTCCAATCGCTTCCAGGATCAAAATAATAGAGATCAAAGAGGAAGAGCAAGAGGACAAGGATCTGGAAGAGGAGGCTTCCGTGGAACATGTTTTCACTGTGGAGAAGAAGGTCATAGGGCATTTGAATGTCCTCAGCGCCAAGGCAGAATAGACAGGAGAAATGAAGGCCAGGCCAGAGTTGCGCATGTAGATGAAGATGCCAGATCATCAAATTCTGAAGATGCTGAAAGAGGAGAAACGTTGATTAACAGAAGAGTCCTGTTGAGTGGTGAGAATGAGCCTGAGCAAAGGAGGAGCCTGTTTCGCACCAGGTGCAAGTGTGAAGGTAAATGTTGTGATGTGATCATTGATAGTGGAAGCACTGACAATTTAGTGTCAGAAGAGATGGTGACAAAGTTGAAGCTCAAGAGACAGAAACACCCACATCCATATCGGATTGCCTGGGTACAGGATGACCACAAGGTCATGGTCAATGAACAATGCCTAGTGAAGTTCAAGATCGGCGGGTACCAAGATGAGGTACTATGTGATATCATCTCTATGGATGCATGTCATATGTTATTGGGTAGACCGTGGCAGTTTGACATATGTGCTGTACACGATGGTCGTGCGAATACCTATTCCCTGACAAAAGATGGAGTGCGACATAAGCTAAAGCCATTAAAGGAGACCGAAGAAAAGGTATGTGGTAATGCAAGAATAACATTTGTTGATGGAAGGAAATTCCTAGATGGTATGAGGCATGAGCATGTATGTTTTGCTTTAATTCCAAAAGCTGGTAAAGAGGAAGTAGAAGATGTTCCTGTAGAAGTTGCAGATTTGTTGAATGAGTTTCAGGATATTGTATCCGATAACATGCCTGATGGATTACCACCAGTCAGGAAGATCAGTCATCAGATGGACTTGATCCCAGGAGTGAGTTTGCCGAATAAGGCAGCACACAGAATGACACCTGCAGAAAGTGAGGAGTTGAACAGACAAGTACATGAACTATTACAGAAGGGGTTGATTTGAGAGAGTCTGAGTCCCTGTGCTGTACCAGCGGTATTAGCACCAAAGAAGAATGGAGAGTGGAGGATGTGTACAGATTCTAGGGCAATAAACAAGATCACAATCAAGTACAGGTTTCTATTGCCACGAATGGATGATATTATGGACTGTTTGAGTGGAGCTGTGTATTTTTCAAAGATAGATTTGAAAAGTGGATATCATCAGATTCGGATCAGAGAACGAGATGAATGGAAGACTGCCTTCAAGACAAAGGAAGGACTGTATGAATGGTTAGTCATGCCTTTTGGGCTAACCAATGCACCGAGCACTTTCATGCGGCTCATGAATGAGGTTCTGAAAGACTTTCTGGGTAAGTTTGTCATTGTTTACCTAGATGATATTTTGATCTTTAGTAAGACATTGGATGAGCATATGATGCATATTCGTATGGTATTTGAGAAGTTGAGAGAAGAGAAATTGTTGATTAATTTGAAGAAGTGCAGTTTTGTGAAGAAAGAGTTAGTGTATTTGGGATTTGTAGTTTCAGCAGAAGGTCTAAAAATGGACCCAGAGAAGGTACAGGCTATCCTTGAATGGCCTACTCCAAGGAGTGCTACTGAGGTAAGATCTTTTCATGGTTTGGCTAGCTTTTACAGAAAGTTTATCAAAAATTTTAGCAGTATTTGTGGTCCCTTGACTGAAACAATGAGAGGGGATAGAAAAGAGTTTAAGTGGACTAATGGGGCAGAAAAGAGTTTTCAATTGTTGAAACAAAAAGTTACAGAACAACCTGTTTTAGCACTTCCAGATTTTAATAAGGTGTTTCAAGTAGATTGTGATGCTAGTGGTACTGCAATAGGAGCTGTTATGAGCCAAGAAGGTAAACCTGTTGCTTATTTCAGTGAGAAGTTAAATGATGCCAAGAGGAAATATTCTGTTTACGATCAGGAATTTTATGCTATAGTTCAGGCATTAAAGAAGTGGAGACATTATCTACTTCCTAAGGAGTTTATTTTGTATACTGATCATCAAGCTTTGCAATATTTGAATAGTCAAGGAAAGTTGAATCAGAGGCATTTGAAATGGGTTGAGTTTTTGCAGAGTTATACAGTTGTTTTGAAACACAGGAGTGGAAAGTCTAATAGGGTTGCAGATGCTCTTAGCAGAAGGCAACTATTGCTGACAGAAATGCAGATTGAAGTGGTTGGGTTCAAGGAACTCAAGAATTTGTATCCAGAGGATCCTGATTTTGGTGAAGCTTGGAAAGCTTGTACAAAACCTGTTACTCTAGACAGGACGAAATAGTTGGATTTCATCATCCAGGATGATATGCTATTCAGAGGGAGTCAGTTGTGCATTCCACGAAGTTCTATAAGGGAGAATCTCATCAAGGAGAAGCATAGCGGGGGATTGGCTTGACATTTTGGTCGTAACAAAACCCTTTCTTTGGTTAGTGAAAATTATTATTGGCCACAATTGCAGCAAGATGTGAAGAAGTTTGTACAGAGTTGCAGAGTATGTCAGATGGCGAAAGGAGTGAAGCAGAATACAAGGTTGTATCAGCCATTACCTGTACCAGAGAAGCCTTGGGAGGATATCAGCATGGACTTTGTTCTTGGTTTACCGAGGACTCAGCGGGGACATGATTCAATTTTTGTGGTAGTTGACAGATTTTCAAAGATGGCACATTTTATTCCCTGCAAGAAGACTAATGATGCTGTTCATGTAGCAGAATTGTTTTTCAAAGAAGTAGTGAGACTTCATGGTTTGCCAAAGACCATAGTTTCAGATCGGGACACTAAGTTTGTTGGATATTTCTGGCGTACATTGTGGAAGAAGTTGAAGACAGATTTGAAGTTTAGTTCATCACATCATCCACAGACTGATGGACAGACAGAGGTGGTGAATAGGAGTTTGGGAAATTTGCTGAGATGTTTGGTTGGAGATAAGCCAACAGGATGGGATTTGATTTTACCATAGGCAGAATTTGCATACAATAATTCTGTCAACAGGAGCACTGGTAAATCACCATTCCAGATTGTATATGGAAGTAGTCCAAGAAATGCATCTGAATTGAGGAAGATAGATAAAGGAGAAATAAGTAGTGCTGAAGCTGAGGATTTTGCAGAACACTTGAAGAACATCCATGAGGAGGTGAGGAAGCATATTACCAAGATGAATGCACAGTATAAGGCTAAGGCAGATGAGAAAAGGAGGTATAAGGAATTTCAGGTTGGTGATGAAGTCATGGTTCATTTGCGGAAGGAGCGGTTTCCAGTTGGTACATATAACAAGCTGAAAATGAAGAAGTTTGGACCATGTAGGATACTGAAGAAACATGATTCAGGAAATGCATATGAGGTAGAATTGCCTATTGAGCTAAATATTTCACTAGTTTTTAACATTTCAGATCTGACAGAGTATCATGAAGGAGGTGTTGAAGATGAGATCACAGCAGCACAGTGGAGTATTCCAGCAACTAGTTCAGACACTAAGGAGATCGAAGACATACTGGACAGTCGTGTTGGTAGAAGCACAAGGAATAGGACATATGAAGAGTATTTGGTCAAATGGAAAGGACGACCTGTAGAAGATTCATCATGGCTAACAAAGGAGGAGGTTAACCGTCTTGGTTTTCCTCTGCACACCTGAGTCGTGACAGGGTCACTTCTCAAATTACCCTGGGTGTCTGATGCAGGAGCATCCTGGGTGTAAGAGCAATCTTGCATCACCCAAAAATATTTCTATTTTTATATTCAATAAGGGCTATTTTGTGCAGAGCTGCTATTTATGGAAAGTTACTATTTTTGGTAATTTTTGTATGTGCTCAGAATGATCTGATTTCTTTCTTGGAGGTTCACTTTGGTCATATAAGTCTGCCAGTAAAGTTTCATTTCCAGATCAAGTGTATATTGGAAGATATTGAAGATTTTCGGTATTGGCAGCAGGGTACAGAAACTTTGAACTCAGTTTTGAAGGCTTTAGAGGCCCCGGATGAGGTTGAAAATTGGGGTGATGGGCGCTTGCGCGGGTCAAGCCTGTAGAGCGCTTCGTGGCGTTTCCGAAATGGGGTTATAGTGGCCGAGCGGGTCAACTGGTGATGACTTATGGTCTTCGGAAGTTGGGCCACCTGAAATGGCGAAAAATAATTTTCTTCAAAATTTCTGTTCGGGTTTCAAAGGTTATCTTGAGCCGACTATGATGTAATAAAATGTAAAATAAAATAATTCTAAGTTTGGTCGGCCTTATTGGCTAAAATTCTGGAACCTTCCCAAGCGGTGGATAATTGCCTATATAAGGAAGGCTGTATTATTGTCTTAGGCAGTTCAGAATAGTTCTGGGTAGTAGATCTGGGTAATAATTCGAGGCTTTGTCCTACAGAATATTGTAAGGGAATGCCCATGTGGCTTTGCATATTGTAATTCTGAAAGTTTGTAATTCCACATTTGTGGAGATAATAAGAAGCCAATTCTCTGTTCTTGCATATTGTTGTTGTTTCTCTGTTTCTGTCATGTGTTTGTGGTATTAAGGGGAGCACCCTTCATCATTTCTTTTCACTTTTTCATACTACTCCTACATTTGATTACATCATTACATCTTTATACAAGTTATTAAGACTAATAACTCTTATAGTCGGCTTGACAAAAGCATTATACAAAATACATATTTACCCAAGGGTTAACATCTAGGATGTCATCCCTTTATATTGTTAAGACATTATTTTGATAGACAAAATAATGCCTTAACTCTATACCAATTCTGTCTTCATATTTTGTCTTGTCGGCTTAACATTGTCTCTGGTAAAATTGTCATAACTTCTTCCATACATGTTGTACTGATTTGTGCTCTAAGGTGAGTCTTTTATAGTCATCATAGTATCTATGTTCAAGTGCAAAAGCACTGAACTTACTCCAATCATCATCGCTCATGAAAATTATCTCCGAGTACACTAGGAAAAACACTGTCTCACACTTAGACAATTTTTCTTTGCGCTCTGTCATACTCGCTCTCTGTCATATGTGATCTTCATATAGATCATATGTTTCCATAATGACAAAATATAAGTATCTAACTCAGCTAAATTGCCAACAATCTCCCCCTTTGTCATTGGTGGCAACATATGAGAAAATTGGCTAAGTCTTAACAATTCAAAAATTCAAAATTATGGCCATAACAAAAAGTATATATTCACTGCCCTTATAACTCTATATATCTTATCTATATTCTGTACTCCCCCTAATAATATACATCCTTATCATATAGATCAATTTTCTACTATATATCTCTCCCCCTTTGACAATAATGACAAAAAAAGGGTGCCAAAATTGTGTTCAAAAAGTTATATACCTTGATTCAAAATTGCAGAGCCGGTATGCTTGCAACACAATCTGCAAAATTTATTTTGATGCACTCTATCTCCTTGTCCCATGCCTTCTTAATGGAGTCTACAACACTGAGTAGTGCACACAATCTATAAGATGCTATTTCATAGGCTTGAAAGTTTTCAAAACTAAACTTTTGAAAAGATGTCTTTGATAAAAGACATTCTTCCAATTGTCCTTCAATAATACTTAACTTAATGGAAATGTGCTCTCTTAGAAGAGCGAATCTTTTCATTTTCCTATCCTTGTCATCATATAGAATCCTTATTTCATTGTTAATCTTGTTGATTCTCTTCTCAATGTCCAATATCTTTATATTGGGGCTGGCTAGAAGATTTACTTCTATCTGAATCTCTGCTTCTTTAGCCTTAATCTTCTCAACTTCTTCTCATACAAGATTCTTAGATTTTATACACTGAATGTACAAAGTTTTACCTTTGTCCAAGTTCCTTCTTAAGTCTTTTATACAAATATCGAGACTTTTAATATCATTTATGATATTCTGACTCATGTCTAGAAGTAATTTTTCCTCATAGGCTGCTTGTGCCTTCACTTTAGCTATGTCTAATAAGTTAGTAAACTCATCATCAAATGTATTCATAACTTTCTTAGCTCTTTCAAGTGGGTATGCCTCTATTATCTGGGTAGTCACAATGCTTTGCAACTTCTCTATTATTTCCTTCACTGATCCTTCAAGTCTTTTCACCTTCTTATTCTTCCCAATGATTTTGTTGAGAGATGTGATCAATTCCATCTAATCATCATCATCAACTTCTTTCCCAAAGCTTTCAAATATATATCCAATCTATGATTTCTTTGCAGTCTCAAGTGTAAGACTAATTTCTTCTTGAATAGGAGCTTCTACTTGTTTTTGAACTTTTTCACTTGCTTGGTTCTCTATTTCCTTTTCTTCTTCAGTAGTTGTATCTTTCTTCTCTTCTTCTCTAGCACTGTCCTGCTCTTCAAAAGCTGAATTGTCAACAATGTTTTCAAGATTCTTGAAAGGGTTATCATCACTATCTAAAGTGATCTTAGTTCCTTCCACATGCATTGACTCTTCTTCAATGTTGATTGCTAGTGGAGAGGGAATTCTCTAATGTTCAGCTTCCACTACCTATTCTGCTAGCTCTGCTACACTAGATTGTTTTCCAACACTAGATGGCATTACCTTTACTATAGCTTGCTTTGTTTCTCTATTGATCTCTTCATAATTTCCTCCCATAATCTGAATGGTTCTTCTCTTTGTTCTCAAATGGGTGTTTATTTCTTTCATGATCTCCTTGAAATGTTCTTTATCTTTAACATCACATAATTTTCTTACAAGATTTTCTCTGATTTTATTGTCTTCTTCTGTTGCTCTCTTTTTCCTATTCACTGGCTTCTCAAATAAGTCATCAGATATCTTACCTTAAATTGTGTCAAACTTCTTATCTGATAGTATCATGTGTCTCAAAACTACATTTTCAATATTCAATCTTTCTAAATAGTTGTAAAGGTCATAATACTTGCTCATCTTAGAAAAGTCTCCATCTTGTATGATTTGTTCATTCACTTTTTCAATCTTTGGTTTCCATGTTTTCTTTTTCACTAGGGTTTCTTCATCATCTTTGACCTCAACTATTTTCCTTTGCACTGGTGGTACTATTGTTTTCTGTCTTTTTCCTGGTCTAATGGCCATTTCTTTCATTCTTTTACTAGGTGGAGTTGAGGTTGATCTAGAGGATTTTCTAACTTCTTGTTCTTTCTCAAATTTTTCTTCTTTCACCTTGATTTGAGTATCTGCTGGCTGTTCTGCAACTGATGATAGGGGTGGAACATACAAAAATTCTTTTTGTCTAATGTCTCTGATGGTTGCTGCTGTCTGCTTAGCAATTATAAATTCTTGTTCTTTCATCATTGTGTCCTTCAAAATATTCTTTATTGTACTTTCCACTCTCTTCTTAGACTATTTTTCTTCTAAAATAGACTTTGCGGAGTTGAAGTTCTCCTCAAATGTCCCAAATCTATTGTTATGTATGTACAATTTTCTTTTAAGCAACCTATTCACATACTCTTCTATTTCAATCTTAGAAATTTCATAGCCAAGAGGTTCTATGAATTCTACTCTAGGTTCTACTACTTCAATGAATGTAAAGTCAGTATCAACCATAAAACATATCTCATTTTTATATTTTTCAACTAAAGACTATGGAATGCTTGATCTATTTTTCATTAAATTCTGAAATGTTTTAATTACCAACACTGCACTCTCATTGACCTTTTCAATAAGATGTCTCATGTATACTTTCTTAATCCTTTCCATTTTGGTTTTACCATCATTCAAATCATCACCAATATTGTAAGGGAATCTTCTTAGCAAATGGAAAAATATATAAGTGATCAATGATGAGAATCTAAACTGAGAGTTCTTAGTCTTCTTTATCTTTTCCAAGTTCTCAAATAACTGAATTCTCAAAATTTCACACATGTCAACTTGAACTTTGTGAACACATATTAAGTAAGCTACATGTATCATTCCTGCTACCATGTCATCTTCTCTTGAGTTTGCACAAAACTTAGCTGTAAGGATCTTGCACAAATACCTAACATCATCCTATTGTATCTTGCTAATCACTATACCTCTGCCATTGTAAGATGATTTTGTGTTGTCTATTACTATTTTTCTCATGTTCTTCTCATTCAATGGTATGACTCCAGGTTTAGATAAACTAGTTACTTCATGAATTAGGTCAGCTGTGATATCTATCACTATGTCATCTAACCAAAACTTTCCATTGTGAATTCTACTCAGGATTATCTTAGTACATTCTTCATCATCAAACTCATACTGTAAGGAATACTTTATGATTTCATTATCTTTCAAGTGTTCAAACCCTACTCTCAATGACATATCTTGATTATAAAGCTTTTCATATTCTTTGGTAAAGTCACTATCACTGAGGGTTTCAAATTTACATCCCAAATAACTTCTAACATTCTCTAAATGTAGAACTCCATCTAGTACAAATGATAAAGATAATTTAGGGTCCTCCTCCAAGGGTTCTACTGGTTCCCTCTTGATCTTAGGTCTATGCTTATCTTTTACATTGTGAATCAATGAAACATCCATGACTTCTACAAATTCTCTAACTGATTTATAGATGTGCTTAGTAAAATACCTCGATTCTACAATTTAGGGCTTGCGTAGATTCGACACGAAAATCCTTCACCAAATCCTTGCAAACTATTTTCAATCACTACTCTTTTGACCTCCTTAGCACTTGTATTCACCTTAATGATCAAATAATACAAAAATCTGACATCGCATTCAATTTCTTTGCCATTTCTTTCAAAAAAGTTGTTTATGCTTACCTGCAAAACTTAAAACTTCTTACGATCTTGCATAACACAATATTATCTTATGCGCTCTTAACCATAGCATCAATACATCATATACTACCTTGCATTAATTGCGTAAGACTCAACTCATCTTATACTAACTTCTATACTATCCTAAGTTCCTATTCTACTTTATTTTTCATTAATTAAGTACTTTGAGATGGATTAGGTAGAGATTCACTCTTGCCATTTGATACTTCACCTTTCTGATTTCCTTTAGTGTTGAATGTGTCTCCTTGATCCGTGGCTTTAACAACCTTCACTTCTTCTGAATTACTACAACATCCTCCTTGACTATTCCTAGCATTCTCATTTCTCCTTGCATGACTTCTAGGGTTAGGGTTTCTCATGCTGTTCATTCTAAAAAACCTTGTTGTATGACAAAATTTGTTGTATATCTAAAAAACTACTCCATTGTTTCCATATCTTGGTCATGACTGGTTGATTTGTGATCTGCAATTTCTGGCAATGTGTCCAACTTTGTTGCATCTATAACATATTATTCCATTTCTCCTGTTCATATCTTCAGTAGGTCTCTTATCTGCATGGTTAGTATCTCTAAACATTCTACTACTATTATTATTTTTAATAAATTTAGGTTTTCTACATTCAATAGCTCTATGTCCAAAATCATGACAATTATAACAATAACCATTAAGAGGTTTAAATTGCTTACCTGTACAATCTTTCTTCATATGACCAAAAGTATTACAAATAAAGCATCTACCTTTAAATTCTCTTTGCATACCTTTAGGTGACTCTTGTTTAGGTGGATCTTGTTTAGGTGTATCTTCTAATTTGTGAATTTCATCAAATTTCTTTTCATCTATGCTTTCAGACACTTTTAGACCTGGTTCCTTGCTTTCTTCATTTACTTTAAATTACTTAAATCCAAGACTAGTTTTATCATAGAATGGTTTTTGATAAGACATTTGTTCATCAATCTTCTCACTAGTTGAATATAGTCTCTCAAGTTGCTGCTTAGATTGAGTCAGTTGACCTTTCACAATTGTATTTTACTTTTCAAGTTTAGCATACTGTAATTTGGTTTTCTCAAGTTCAGATGTCACTTTACAAACTTTAGATTTTAGATCTTCATTATCAAACTTCAGGTTTTCATTCTTAGATTTCAGATTTTCTTCATTCTTGCTATTTCCATCTTTCAGACTTCACTTCAGATTTGCTATCTTTAATTCATGTTTAAGGATCTCATTTTCTTTTTCCAAGTTTTCATCACAATCTTCAATTTGAATTGTAGATTCATTTTCTAATTTAAGATCTTCCAACTTGTTTTTCAATTTCTCAATGAGGTTCTTTGCATCATCATATTTTCCTTTCAGAGTGTCTTTTTCTTCAGTAAGCATATATTTCTGTTCAAGAGCTTCTTCAAGATTCTTTTGTAGCTGATCCATATCCATAGAGATCTTACTCAAGCTGCTAGGCTTTCCTTGAATGATTCTTTTCTAAGTAACTAAGCACTAATACCAATTGTTAGAAATAGGGAATATTGAGAAGGGGGGTGAATAAGTATTCTACAAAATTTTATTTTTTCCCAATTATGGATATAACATATTATCTTGATACATTCATAACATAGTAAACTAAAGAACATGCATAATAGTAAAGAAAATGAACTCAAAACACATTATTTGTTCTCGAGGAAACCCTGGCCAAGGGAAAACCCCAATGGGGATGGTACCCACAAAGATTCACTAATCAAAACTATCCTATTAAGGATGTTAACCCTGTCAGGAGCCTATTACATGCATATAGTGTCTTACTCCTAATTAAGGGACTATAGGCCTTGTTAGAAGCCTCAACCCTGCTAAGAGTTGGTAGTGCAAAATATGATTACTAGATGAGACCACTGCCCAAACAAGTAATGTACAATGATTACTGATTACAAAATATGGCAAGGTACTTAACCTTATACTGCTTTCTTTTCTTTCACAACTTCACACTCATATCTTTTCACTTGCTTTTCACTTTTTTATACTACTACATTTGATTACATCATTACATCTTTATACAAGTTATTAAGACTAATAACTCTTACAGCCGACTTGACAAAGGAATTATACAAAATACATATTTACCCAAGGTTTAACATCTAGGATGTCATCCCTTTATATTTTTAAGACATTATTTTGATAGACAAAATAATCCCTTAACTCTTTACCAATTCTATCTTCATATTTTGTCCTGTCGGCTTGACATTGTCTTTGGTAAAACTATCATAACTTCTTCCGTACATGCCGTAATGACTTGCACTCTTAGGTGAGTCTTCTATAGTCATCATAGTATCTATGTTCAAGTTTGAAAGCATTGAACTTACTCCAATCATCATCGCTAATCAAAACTGTCTCTGGGTACACTGGGAAAAACATCATCTCACACTTAGACAATTTTTCTTTATGCTCTGTCATACTTGCTCTTTGTCATATGCGATTTTCATATAGATCATATGTTTCCATAATTACAATCTCTAATTATCTAGCTCAGCCAAATTGCCAACAATTTGCAAAAAGGATTACCTTCCTATAGATTTGACTTGATACAAGAGAAAAAAATTAAATCCCTAGAGTGTGAAGAGGTCTAGGATATGTTGAGCATTTGCCTCATGGCTCTAATTAGGATGGTGGAAGTGGAACTACAACATAGACACCATGTGGCCAAGTCCAAGAAGGGTCATTTGACTTAGGTTGAGTTTCACTCATAGCCATAGTATTTTAAGGGGTCTCAAGGGTGGACACTTAAGAAACTAAGAGTAATGAAAAGTGTTGAAATAAGACAAGGCCTCCTAGAATTAATTTTAATAAAAAATATCATCATCAAACTACACTTTAATAAGATACTAGTTGGAGGATGGGCAGGAGTTTCCCTTAACTTGGTTAATTAAATTAGGTAGCTAAAGGATTTTATAGTAAGACTCTACTATTAATGCTCAATAAATATGAAGGATCAATTAATATAATTTGTATAGCATATGCGTAATATTTAGAAAAACCCATTCCGTGCAACTAATTTTGGTTATGTATTTTATTCCCTTAATATGGACACATCCTCTTATAATTATCAAAGTTTTAGTCCTCTTATGAGAGAGAGAGAGAAGTTAACTTTCTTGCAATATAAAAATTAAATTCTTTAGAAATGTTGTTGTTAATTTATATGTGGGTATGGACAAATTTATCTACCACCCTCAACCAACACACACAAAGGAAGGTAACAATTTGAGAAACTACAAGATCCTACCAATAAATTCAGGTAGTAGTATATGGTAGATGTGACTTCAAGTTGTAAACCATATAAATGAAGTGGATAATATTCTAGTGATTTAGGAGAAATATGTTCATGATAAATTGTATGGATATAATTTTCATCAATGCGAAATCCCTTTCTAACTTAAAAGTGACAATGTTAAGTAACAATAATGATCTCAAAATGCACTTTCACATCTCTCTCATTGTGGATGTTGAGATGGAACATGTGTTGCCAAAAAATAAACACAATCAAGCTTTTTGTGAACTCTATTCTTTTAAACCTATAAATTAAACCATATAAAGTAATGATGTCACATAGTATGTTTTCAACAATAATATAGGTCCACTAATCCCTAATGATTTCTAAAATAAAACCAAGATTCTCTTTCTCCAATGCATAATCTCTACAAGAATATTTTAAATTTATCTTCAAAAGGCTTCTTGATATCAAAATCATTATAGACTAGGTAGGTAGAAAACATTAAATTTTTAACTATCCAATACCATAATATCTACTTGGACCAAAATTAGAGGTATACATATTTATAACACATTGTAGTGTCATAAATTGCATACTCATAAAATTTCACCTAAGTTTTGTTTCCACTTTGGTGTCCATTCCCTTAGTATTTTTGTAGGCTTATTTCAACCCTTGCATCATTTATTTTCCTTCTCAAGGTGATAAATCCTTTCATTTAGTGATCACATTTTTATGTCAAATTTATGTGAGCCTTACAACTTTTCTTTACTATCAGTGATATTGGCATAAATTAACTAAAAACTAGTGCTTAGTATAGATGTCTATGCATCTAGTATTGGCATCTATGATAATTTATCATTCAAAGGTTATTCATGACCTTTGAATGATATCATCCTATAAGGCCAATGGGAATTTTCTTATAATCCTTCAATTGAAAAGATTTTCATCCTTTTATTTATAGAAAATCCAATACTTTTGTACAATAATTATTAACCTATAACAATGAATATCTCATAAAAGAGAAACAATTATAATGTGAGGACCAATGGGAGATAGAATGCAACCACCACATTATTAATGGCATGATCATCCTCATCGTCCAACACCATATTTACATGTGAATTCACTTTCTTAGGTCCAGACAATATTTCTATGTGGAGTAGTTGCAACATTAGCTAAGAACCATTAATGATGCCCTTAATTTATTTTTGTATAGAAGTATCATTAAATGTAAGAGTATAATTTTTTTAGGTTGAAAGATACTTCAAGTATCATGCCATATATTGGGGATTAGAATTAAAGACTATAACATAGTAGCTAACCAAATAAGTAGATATTTGAACCTGCCGAGTCGAAATTAAGTGGCATAGTGTAACATTTCAAGGATCAAAGTTTAAGGATAGCATAGAAAATGTACTTAAGGTAAATTTTGATATCCTACTAGGAATGAAGAAAAAAAATTGGTAAAAAAGGCATGCTATGATGGATAAGTAAAATACTTCAATGAGAATAAAGAGAAAGGTGTAGTAGAGTGCAAATGGTTGCTAAGATGGGTATACCCAATTTGAAAGGAATAATTAAAAGGGAGATTTGAGAGAAAATAATTACTAGAGAAGGATAACTCCAAAACTTTGATACAAGAACATTCATTATAAATTTGAATAATAAACCTTTCAAAGCTAGAACATTTGAGATGTATGAGGTTGGGTTTGATTAGGCATAGTTCATCAAGAATTTGATATTGGATGTTGCCAGCAAGCAAAAATCTACTAAAAATAAGAAAATATAGTACCATTATATTTACATCTAAGATCTAATTATTTTTCTTTTCAAATATTGACTTGAACTTAACCCCCAATAGTGTTATGCACTCAACTCGAGGAGATCATATAGTATTTACTCCATCTCAAATTGTATGGTTTCATAGCTATATGCATCATTGGCCAAAATGGTTACAAAGTAATGGTATAAATGTACATCATGGTTCCAAGTTATAATCTTTAGATAATTTTATGTTTACATATATCCTATGTGGATCAACATGGTCGCATATCCATTAATTGTAAATTACGCATCATAATTTTAATTCATCTAAGTCTGGGTTGAAAAGTATATGGGCTAGATAATACCCTTATATGTTGATGATGATTAATTTTGACATCCAGAAAAAAAAAGAAAAAAAGTGATAGTGTCTCATTTTCCTTTCAATTTACAACCAAAAACCTACATATAAATACAAAAAAAATCAATAATAAAGAATATATCTTATATTACTAAATTTAATAAAAACGCTCCAAAAGTACATCAAACCCTTGAGGTAGGTTAAAACCATGTAATTTTCCTTATTAAAAGTTAGATTCTCTATGTTGTATTCACTATGAGATCAAAATAGATATGTTTCTTTGGTATCTCTCATATAAGTATCTTGTCTTTATATACTATTCAACTACATACCACAACTACCTACCAATAAATGTTGGATAAATCTTCTATTCTAATAACTAGCAGGATTCTTTCAAAGTATATAAACCCTAATACTATATTTATTATTATAATACTTTATCCATGGAGATATCATGTCTATATTACTTGACTAAAACAATAGGAGTGGGTCATGTGTGGGCTTGATATCTTAATAGTGATAATAACTATTGGAATGTGAAGTCATCATTGTGATTCCACCTTCTTTGGTTAATTCATTATTGCGATTCCACCTTCTTTGGTTGGTTCATCATTGTGAGTCCACCTTCTTTGGTTGTGTCATCATGGAGAGTCCACATTCTTTGGTCAAGTCTGAATTTCCCATAACACCAATAGTAATTTTGACAAGTGTCATACATGTAGTTGTATGAGTCATACTTACTAAATTTAGTAAGTGGTTTGTAATTAGGACTCTACAAATCAATTTTTATATGCAACTCAAAGTCATGTTTGTAGATATGATTTGGGACATTGTTTTAACTATTAAAATTCATGAGCAATAAAACTGAAAGATATTTTCCTATGATTTTTTTATTGGTACAATTTTACTAAGTTTTTTCCATGTAAATACAATGTTATGTGTATTTTCTCTTCTTTGTAAATTTCTACAATTATAATTTTCATAACAATAAAAACCTTTGTATGCACTCTTTAATATTGTACAATGCTACATGGATGCCAAACAAATTTCCTTGCATGGTAGCCACTTCTACACACACACACACACACACACACACACACACACACACACACACACACACACATACATACATATATATATATATGTGTGTGTGTGTGTGTGTGTGTGTGTGTGTGTGTCCAATTCCTTTGCATGATGTGAATACTCTCTTTAAACTAAATCATTCCATCATCCCATGGATTTGACATCATATTAATGATTACTTGACTCTAATGTATATCCTCTTTGTTTGGAATTTGTTATGAGAAGGAATCTTCACCATGACATCTAGTCTACAACATTATGAAGTTGTTGTCAAATTGCATCTTATAATAAGTTATTACAAAATATCCAAAGAAAGTAAGTTTTATATTTAATTCACTTGAGTATATGATTTAGTTTTGTAAACGAGACTCAATAAAATTCACTATTTTATAAGTTTTCAAAGAAAATTTGGTAAAATAAATAAATTATCAAGACCTCCTTCAAATAACTTCAAAACTAGAATCTAGTACTTTCACATTCTATTGATCAACCATATATATTCTAGAAAAATAAATTAAAAACTTGAGAGAATATATGTTTTCCAATATAACCTCGTAAATAAAAAAATTAGTTTGTTTATATTTTTGACTAGATGTCAAGATTTTGGTTTCGTACAACTTGCAAGAAAATTATTTGCATAAAAGAGAATACAATGAGAAATAAGTTACAAATATTTTACTTATCCTTAAGAATAAATCTCCCAACAATCTCCATAAAAACATACTTAATAATTTTATGATAATAAACTAGTCATTATCTATTATATATAATAGAATTATGTCATAGATTCTACCTTGGTCAATCTAATTATTTATGTATGACTATATATGATAGAATTACTTACTTAAGGGATTATGCTTGTTGCAAATGAGTTCTACATATTCCAATACATTCAATAGATTAAACAAACTACAATCTATGCATGTTAGTGATATAACACCTATAAATTAAAAATATTATATTTAATATGACAAAATATTGTACAAAAATTATAATTCTTTACTATACATAAAAAATTAAATAGAAAAAAAAGTTTAAAAATGTTGAAATACTTTAGAATATTTGTAATATATTTTCCATCTTTTAAATTGGCAAATATATATGAAAATAATGACCATAAAAATCAACACTACCATCACAATTATCTTTAAACTTAAAATATCATATAAAATCTAACTTTAACTTAAAACACTTGAAATGCATTTAAAAGAAAATCATATAATTTTAATCTGTCATAATTAAATCTAATCAATCAAAAAAATTATAACTAATTTGGAAAACATATGGGGTTTACTTCTTAGTGTGTTAGTTAAGTGGTGGCATTGTTGTTGTCCCCACTCAAGTTCAAACCTCTATTGGGCCATTGTGATCATAGACTTGTGCCTTCGTTGATCCAATGTGTTGGTGGGTTTGAGCCTTAGCTATACAATAAGGGGATGAGGTCCTCCAATTGTGACCTTGCTTATTCATAGTTCTAGATCAAAACTGTTTCACGTAGAGTCAAAGGGCATATTGTACCAGCATCACCAATCACATTAAAATGTTTACCAAACACTTTAAAGAAAAATTAAAAACATATCCTTTACATATATTAGAAACTTATTTTTATTCATTTCATAATAGAAAAATGAACAACATTAATATTGATAGATTCTAGTTTCTTCAATAAGTTCTCTTGCTTTGACCAAAACTTTCACCATACAAATATAATAATCATTTTTTTTTTATACCCTTAGAATTATTATACAAATATAATACTTAAACTATTCTTAGTGCATTAACCTCCGTCGTGAATTTCTTGTAATGATTTATCCCAACAATTTATTCATTGAATTTTTCTTTTTCTTTTTTTGGAACTTGATCTGATTGCCTTTCCATAAAAAAGGTATAATAGACATGTTAGTTCTTTTTTACACTCGATCTGATTGCCTTTGCATATTAGATTAAGTCCAATAAAAAGTTTTAATAGAGAGATGCAACAGCAGCAATTTTGAAGTTTGCTGGATGCCAATGGTGGTAATTGGATGTATGAGAATATGATTTATTGTTTTGTCGTTCGCATGCAAACATTCAACAGTAGAGAGGAATCTTTGAAGTCGCTTCACCAGTCAACCAGTCCTTCCAGTGGGTAAACTATCGAGCTTGGGTTGGGGTTGAAGAAAGTTGCTATGGACAATCTTGTAATGCTCGAATTCACCACAGCCTGATGATCCGCGCTCTTATAAATGCCATTGCTTAACACCTGTAAATTTTAAAACACATCAGCCCATCTGTCATTTCCTAACTAAGACAACGCATAGAAGTAAATCAGAACGTTGGGGAAATTTGATGGGAAATGTTATAAGAGACACTTACATGCATCTGATCTCCCAAATTCACAACAAATGCCCCCTCGATTGGCTCCACAGTCACCCAAGTTTTGCTGTCATCTCTGGTGACTTGCAGTCCCCCAACTTTGTCCTGCAATAGCAAAGTTATTGTCCCCGGATCTGTGTGTCTCTTCAATCCCAGTGTCAACTCAGGTCTAGGACATTTTGGGTAATAATTCAACAGAAGCTTATGTTCTGCATCTCCTCAGGCATTCTCTATGGCTTTAGACTCCAACCCAAGAGCTTCAGAGATCAGCTCCAATAGCTCTCCTACAAGCTCAAGAGTAGCATCACTGTAATCTGCAATAGTCTTTCTGCAACAACAATAGTTAGACTTTAATCCACTTATGTGGGATGTAAATGGGTGTCATTTTCATACAAATAGTCATTTCTCTTATTAAATGTGATAAATAAGAGATATTTTTCACAACAAGTCAAATTGTAGTAATACTATATAGATTCAACTATGTAGTTTACGAGTCAAACTTATTGTCCCAGGTTTCATGAGTAGTGGCTCACAAGAACCCATTTCTCATAAGAATGAATGAAACGCTTAGCACTTATTGCATCTTGGTGATGCTCACATGGATGAAGTACTAGGACTTCCCAGGGGGTCACTCATCCTAGTACTGTTCCAGCTCAAGTACACTTAACCTCAAAGGTTAATACCACTTTGCTTGCAACCTCATTTGCAAAACCTTGAGAAAGTGACTTTACCAGTGATAGTCAACATTCAACATTCAACATTTGATCATTAAGGTGAATACAAGTGCTAAGGAGGTCAAAAGAGCAGTGATTGAAAATAGTTTGCAAGGATTTGGTGAAGGATTTTCGTGTCGAATCTACGCAAGCCCTAAATTGTAGAATCGAGGTATTTTACTAAGCACATCTATAAATCAGTTAGAGAATTTGTAGAAGTCATGGATGTTTCATTGATTCACAATGTAAGAGATAAGCATAGACCTAAGATCAAGAGGGAACCAGTAGAACCCTTGGAGGAAGACCCTAAATTATCTTTATCATTTGTACCAGATGGAGTTCTACATTTAGAGAATGTTAGAAGTTATTTGGGATGCAAATTTGAAACCCTCAGTGATAGTGACTTTACCAAAGAATATGAAAAGTCAACATTCAACATTCAACATTCAACATTAGAGAGAAATGCTTGGTGATCGACCCAAAATATGATTTTCAAAATGCGGCAATTTGTAATAAAATGCTCACTATGATGGAGTGAAGGAACTTCAAAAGTCCCATCAATTCTAAAGCATTAAAAAAGAAAAGGAGATTTTGGTATTATTGAAAACTTTTTATATATTATTTAAATTTTAAATTTTAAAGATAATATTAAAAATTGTTTTGTCGATGTATATGATTTGCAACATTTAAAATATTTTTGAAGTAGGGTTTGATATATATCTTTGATGTTAGGATGCTATTCAAATTTAAAAATGTTCGTTCAACAGATATTGAGATAGCTATCCCACCCGACTAGAAGATCTTGTGAACAAAAGTGGCCAACACCATTCATATCCATGACATCTTGTTGAGTTAGAAGCTTTTTGACAAGAGGAAACCAACTATCCTTGATGCAAAATTTGTAAAGAAATGAACCAAATATAAGTGTGACTATATGTTATCAAAAAGTGGATGGTATGGCCATTGAAGAATGAGAAAATGGAGCACCCGAAAACCAGAGGGAATCAGTGGCTTTCGAAAACCAGAGGGAATCAGTGGATTTTGAAGGGTTGGGAGGCAAAAACTAGAGGGAATCAGGGCCATCCAAATAGGTTATTTGGGAGGCAAAGCAAAGGTATTCAATTACATTCATGCGAGGAATGGGGGAAGCAGAGAAAAGGAAATATTTGGCCCCTTTTCTTTGAAAGGTTGAGGACCACCTTAAATGATCAACACAACACAAGGAAGAATCTTAGAGGTGTTCACTAGGGAAGTCATCCCTTTTCCACCCATGGCAGGAACTCCATCCCTCCCAACAAACGGCTAGTTTTTGAATTTCCAAAAACTAGGTTTCGTCCAAATTCTCAGAGAGAAACTTCTATCAACCCAAACCTGATTCTAATCTTTCCAACCTTAGCTAGAGGAATGCCTTTTAACCCACCTCTTCCAAAAAAATCTTGGACGACCACTCACTAGGACATTCGCAGAAAGAGAATGGCGCTCTTAGGACCTCTCAGAAAGTTTGCGCATCACACCATTAACAAGGCATCCTTTAATGCCTCTCATAAGATTTGGAATCCGATGGAAGGGAAAGGTCCTCATCCTAATAATTTCATCAACACTAAGGAGCAAGTGTCAGTGGGTTCGCGGGATGATGATTCTCTCCAAGACACAACCTCCCAGCTCCCCCCAATCACCGCGGTGGCTTCAAATAAGATTCAGGTACCATCTATAACATTCTTAGAAGATTTTCTTGGCCAAAGAAACTCTTTTCTTCTCCAGCATGGAATTATTTGCAAGTTTTGGAACATTACTTTGTCTTATAATAAGTTTAAGAAATGGGTCGCCAGCAACTGGGGAAACTTCTCCCAGATTGATAGTTTAGATAGGGAAGCAAGATATTTCCTGGTACTATTCAAAGAGAAAATTGACAGAGACAAAATCTACAACAAAAAAAGGGTGGTTCTTCAACAACTCAAGGCTTCATATGCAACAATGGTCTCCTAACTTCGACAGCTCTAAGAACATCATCAAGTTTGTCCCCATGTGGATTAACCTTATGAATTTGCCAATGGAATATAGAGATCAGGAAATCATCCAGATTATTGGTAACAAAGTGGGCATATATTTGTCTCACCACTTTGATAGACCTATGGCATTGGTTTGGATCAGTCTACTCATGAATGTGGAAAAGGATCTACCCAATTCCATCAAAATCATTTCCAAATTTGGGACCTGGATTCATCTGATTTCATACAACTCTGATAACCAAATGGTGGTTGAACAGGCCTCTCTTTCACTAGCAACATCCACAGAGAAATGGGCTCTCCTTAAGTAGGTTTCGGCAAACCACTTTTTAGACCTGCATTAGGAAGACAAGTTTGTACAAAGCATGAAATTTTTTCTCTGGATCTTATTCTACAAAGTCAAAAAGTATAGAAATAATGCTCTTCCCCCACATAAATACCTTATGAATTCAGCTTCAGATAATGAGTCCAAAATGGTGCACTCCATTCAAAGAGGGTCTAAAGTATATCAGAACAGTGGCACATCCTCAGTAGGAATGACTCATGCAGGTCTGCAGTCACATTCAGGGGAAAGGTTTTGGATTAATACGAAAGCATATGAAGCAATCTTTGGAAATAAAATGGGACCAAGTACTTTTCTTCCTATCACATCCTAGATGTCAATTCCACATCTTATTCCCAGTTTCAATCACAACATGTTAGAACAAATCATTTCCTACTGGTTCAGGGAAGTACAAAAGGAAATGTTAAAAAAAATTGCAGATCAAGTTCTCCTAGAAGATAATGTTGTTAGTATTAATATAGAGAAGGATAGCTCTAAAAAGGGATCATCAACTAGGGAGGAATCAAAATCCAAGAATCTTAGTCAACACTTAATAGTCAACAAGGAGCCCCTCCCTGTTGAAGATGACATCTTGAAAATCAAGTTATGTGATCTGAGAGATTTGATAAAATCTAAAAGCTCCACCTCTTCTTCTCCCTCTCCCAGCCTCAAAACCAAAGCCCCAGAGCTTCACCAGCCAAACCCTAACTCGGGATGTAGGAAATCTTCTCGGCTCAGGAATAAGGAACAAAAGGAGTTAAAGAATGGTTCCTTGTCTGAACCAAAGAATCTCTCTAGAAGAAATAAAATGAAAGGGGGGCTTATATCACTTAAACCTCTAAAACATAAAACCCGGGACAACTATAGGGACAACATGCAAAATAATGACACTAGAGGTATAGAGGAACCCATGTCATCAAGACTTCAAGTAGTATATGATCTATTCGGGTGCTCAACCTTGTGCAACCCCTTAGTCAATTCCCCTCCTTCTTTGGTTGAAAGAATGCTAGAAGATGATTATGTAGAGGATGAAGAAAGAATGATGGATATACAAACTCCAGAGGAAGGCATTGAGGAAATGCAAACCTTTCTAGCTATGGTAGGTAATCAAGCTTCATTAGTAGATCATAGGCTCACTTTGGATTATGGTTCAATAAAGAAAAAGGCAGGGGCAGAAAATTGGTGGTTACTCTAAGAGAGGAATCTGGAGAAGAGTATGATTAGACTAAAATTACAACATTCTTAAATGTAGGGAAGGGGAAGTTCCTTCCCAAGCTCCAATGAGGATCCTATCTTGGAATGTAAGGGACCTCAATGCCCCTAATAAGCAACAGATGGTTAAATGCTACATTTGGACATCTAAAGCAGAAATTATTTTTCTTCAAGAAACCAAAATGAATAAGGATCAACTCACCAAATTTCTTTTGACTCTTGGTGATTGGAAAGTTTCAGGGGTCGAAGCAATAGGTTCATCAGGTGGGCTGGCAACTTTATGGAACTCCAGGTCATCATGTATACACACATTCAGGATAGTTCCAATTGGATGGGAGGTGAAATTACAAGCATTCATTCAAATCTGAGTGCATATATTATAAACATGTATGGTCCCATCTCTAGTAGAAGGAAAGTGGAAGTATGGGAGGAGATCAACAGATGGTCTCTTCAATGGCCAATAGGGCACTTTATTTTGGGAGGGGACTTCAATGCCATTATACATACTTCGGTGAAATTGGGAGGATCCTTAAGAATTTCTCAATCACAATATGATTTCAAAGATTGGCTTCAAAAAGATGACATGATGGAGATTGAATCAGACAATGGAGCCTTCACATGGACTAACAGAAGATCAGGATTCAATAACAGCTCTAAAAAATTGGACAGATTCCTCTTCAAGGGAGACATAATTTATTTTCCTTTCACCTTGAAAGCCTCCATCTATCCATCCTTAGGATCAGACCATTTCCCCATTTAGCTAGATATTGTGGAAGAAGATAAGCCCCACAGATGCCCTTTCAAATTTTAAAATATGTGGCTTAAAGAGCCTCTCTTCATTGATTTAATAGCCAACAGGTGGACAGAGGTAAAAGTTAAGGGTTCCAAACTTTTTTGCTTAGTGACAAAATTAAAATATATCAAGAAAAACCTTCTTATATGGAATAGGACCCACTTCAAAAATATCTTTGTAACCAAAGAAGAAATAGAACAAAAGCTCACAACTTTAAATGAGACCATTATCCAATCTGGAATGAATCAAGATCTGTTTATGGCTGAAAAGGACCTTTCAAAAGATCTAGAAGATATTTTGAGCAAGGAGGAAATCTTTTGGAAACAAAAATCAAGAGAAAATTGGCTAGCCGCAGGTGATAAAAATACCAGATTCTTTCACTCAAGCACTAAGAATCAAAGAAACACCAATAGGATACTTCAAATTGTTGATTCAGAGGGGTCTCTTCTTGTTGATCCAAAAGAGATACAGAAAGAAATTGTCAGCTTCTTCTCCAATCTTTTGAATAATTCAGATAGTTCTTCTCTCATAAGCCAGCAAGAACTATTAAGCAACATTCCTTCAATCATCTCGGATGCTAATAATCAAAGGTTGATGATACCATTATCCAAAGAAGAAATTTTGCAAACACTCACACTTATGGCTCCAAATAAAGCTCCTGGTCCAGATGGCTTCCTCCCTAGTTTCTTCTTGCATTGCTGGAGCATTTTTGGGAAAGAATTCACAGCGGATTTGGAAGCAGCCAAATCCTCAAGTAGATTCTTATCAAAAATTAATAATACTTTCATTGCTCTTATCCCTAAGAAATAAAATGCTAATGCCATGGATGAATTCAAACCCATAGCTTTATGCAATACCATATATAAGGTCTTGTCCAAAGCCTTAGCTAATAGACTTAAATCAGTCTTAGGAAAAATCATTGGTGAAAAAAAAAGTGGCTTTGTGCCAGGTAGATCTATTTTTTATGGAATCATTATTGCTCAAGAAGCCATTCATTCCATTCAACATAATAAACAACCTAGCATGATCATCAAATTAGACATAAAAAAAGCATATGAAAAAGTGAATTGGAGATTTATACCCAAATGCATGGAATGTTTTGGATTTTCTAAAGCCTAGATAAATTTGATCTTCTATTGTATATCTTCTCCAAAATACTCTTTTTTGGTAAATGGAACCCCTCAAGGCTTGTTTGAGAGCTCGAATGGAATTAGACAAGGAGACCTCTCTCCCCCTTTCTCTTTATCATCATGGCAGAAGCTCTGGGCTATAGCATAAACAAGATTCAATCTCAAGGAGGCATCAATGAGATTGAAATTACTTCCTCAGTCAATTCGGTCACCCACCAACAGTTTGTTGATGACACTCTTCTTTTTGGTTTTGGTTTAGTTAAGGAAGTTACTCAATTTCAGTTAATTTTACACAAATATGCCCAAGCTTCGGGACAGGTTGTAAACAAGGACAAATCAGTCATCTTTTTCTTTCCCACTAAAAAGATAACTCAGTAGAAAATTGAATCAATTCTACCATTTAAAGTTGATTCTCTCCCATGTTCCTACCTGAGGATTCCTATAGATAAAACCCTGAGAACTACAGGGGTTTGGAAGCCCATCAATGAAATAATGGATCAAAAAATGGTTAATTGGAAATCTAAATGGCTATCTTGGGCGGGCAAAATAGTCATGATCAAAGCAACACTGGCTGCAATCCCAATTTATCTCATGTCATGTATCTCTCTTTCTATGAGTGGCTACATGGACATAGTGAAAAAGTCGAGAGACTTTTCTGGCAAGGCACAAACCAAAGTAGAAAGTTCAAGCTAATCTCTTGGGAGAATATTTGCAAACCCACTTCTGCAGGAGGCATGGGGATTAAAAATCAATTGTGGCAGAAACAATCTCTAGGTGCTAAACTCTATTGGAAATTGGTGCAAAATCAGGATTACAAGTGGGTCAGAATTCTTAGGGGAAAATACCTAGGGAATGGATCAATTTCAGAGATCTTCTGCATCAAGGACTTTCCTAGATGCTCTAGAATATGGAACTTTGTTTCCACATCTAGGTACATAGTGGACTCTAACCTTTCTTGGAATATTAGAGCAAGGAATTCAGCTAGATTTTGGGAAGACTCTTGGGGAGGATATCCATCCATTCAGTCAAATCCAAGTCTGAATCAAATTAGATAGTTACACCTTTTGACTTGGGGTCCTTTTCTCAAGGATTATATTATACCAACTCCTTCTTCCTCAGTAGATGGCTCTTGGAAGTGGAAGGATTTCTCAGATTTAAGACTGAATCCTCAAGAACTTTTTTCCTTAAATGAGGTCTTGCAGGGTAGATCTTTTTTCCTAAAAAATGGGAATGATGAAATCATATGGAATGGGTCAAAAAATGGTATTTATAATGTAAAGGATGGATCTAAAATCATGTCAGAGCATCTTCAAAAATTAGTTTCTATTAAGACCCAGTTATGTTGGAACAAGGTATGTCTCCCAAAAGTAGGAGTTTTTATGTGGGCAGCCTCTCAAGGTTGGATCCTGACAGCAGATAGATTCACACAAATGGATTACATGGGTCCATCAAGATGTTCCCTTTGTCACAATCATGAAGAGGATTAAAACCATTTATTGTTATTGTACCCCTTTGCTAACAAATGTTGGGACTGGCTTTGCTCAAAATTGAATTGGTTCTATGCCCATTCCCCTAATATCTAATCTCACTTACTTTCTTGGCCCTTACTCTATGGATAAATTTTGTGGTAATCTTTGGATCATCTTGCTCTCCATTGTAATATGGGAAATTTGGAAAGAGAGAAACAAGAGGCTCTTTCAAGACAAATCTATGGAAATTGAATCTATGTTAAATAAAATTGAGGCAACAATAGTAGAGCTCATGAATTTTAGAATCGAATCCCAATCAGCCATACACAAGTTCTACACTAGTTGGGATGACCTGATGATCAAAAGATGGCATGGTCTTAAAACACCGACTACAATTGGTAGGGGATGCAAAGCAAGTCACTTTCAAAGATTTTCATGCATTTGGAAACCTCCTTCCTTGGGCTGGTTCAAGCTCAATTTTGATGGTGCTTCAAAAGGTAATCCCGGGCCACCAGGAGTAGGTTGCATTATTCATTCTTCAGATGGGAACATTGTAGCAAGATTGGCCATTCCTCTAGACCCAGACACCAACAATGTAGTAGAACTTAAAGCTTTATTTCATGGATTAATGCTTGCCAAGGAATTAAGATTGAACAAAGTGGAAATTGAGGGAGACTCAATGATTGTAATAAATGCAATCAGAATAGGGGCTATTGCTAATTGGAAATTGCAAGCCTCATTGGAAATTATTCTTAATCTACTCAGCAAATTTGAATCAACAACTACTAACCACATATACCGAGAAGGAAATTCCAAAGTAGATGAACTTGCAAATTTAGCAACTAGGGGTACCTTTATCAAATCAATTTCATCCAAAGTTGACACTTGGGCCATCCTTTCTTAAATCAATTCCCCATCTTTTCTTGGCAATGGTCTTTTGTCTCTTCACTGGTAGAATTTCCAAGACCTGAAGGCAAGCCTTTCAAATTTTATTGGGTCAAATCACTCCCCTCAATTCCTTCATCTCAGTTGTCATCCCTCCAACACTACAGTCATTCTCCTGGGCACATTTTTTAAGGACATGAGGTGGCATACAGCTTTGATCTCCAATGGATCCCCCTTCTGACAGGATGTAATCAATTGTTCCAGCAATTTGCAAGTCAAAAATTACATGCAATAGCCTATTTTGGGTGGGCCTCCAAACCACCACTTGTCATAGTGCTTTCTTAGGCACATCTTCGGTTGATTCTTCCCTATCCATTTTTAGCCATCAATTTGGAATAAAAGTAGTCCTATTTGAGAGGCTAACAATATTTCTTTGTTTCGAAGTGACAGTGGTATGGAAAGAGATCTGGGATCGCTCGTGCATGTAAACTCTACATGTAATTACCTTTGCCAGTGCCATCCTTTGTATCAAGAGTTGGTCTTTGCCTAGTCATTTTCTTCTTGGGAGCTGGTTTTCTTCATGCCATTTCCACTCTATTACTTCTCAAGATTTTTAACCTCCTCACAATGGATACTCCCATTAAATTGACTGCCAAGATTGAACAAATAGCCTTCAATACACCGATTAACAATGAAAGACTTAAAACTTTTTGCATTTTTCACCATAGGGTTGTGTTACACGCAGTCAAGGAAGTGTTGGGGACAAATTTCCTGCTCATGAATCATAGGTATAGAGTCAATTTCGATATTTTCTCTAGCTTTTTAGCTAGTTTACTGGTCCCAGGCATGCATAAGAACCATGCAGAGGAAATTTGTCTCCGATTATTTCATGGCAATTTTCTAGGAGGTCTTCATAACAACATAGTCGGGATAGATGATAATATATTCACTTTTTTTCCATGGGATCTTCCCATCATTATGTCGGCTGGTTCATCCTTTCCTAGATTCGATAATGCTCCTCGACACAATTTTTATGGAGGCCTGCTGAGACAGTTCTTCATGCTATGGGGTTGGAAATGGGAACGCCGGGAGATGTGACTGGTAGGAATGAAAAAAGCTCTGAGGTTCCTCTCTAAATGTTTAGGGATTGATGAAGGGATGGGTTCTCCTTAGGGTGATGATTTAGATGATGAGGTGGACTAGGTCTACAAATATAGATATGAGGAAATAATGGATGGCCTGGGCAGCCCTGATTCCTTAGATGCGGAAGAAGAAGAGGAGGATGATTCCATAGAGGCTTTAGGGGCTACTGTTGAAGCTGATTCTGATGATGGTGAGGAGGTTGAGGCTGCTAGGGATGACATTGAGGATGAGGAAAACAATGAAGATGAAGATGATACAGTAGTAAACATGGACCAAGAAAACTCTTCTGCTTCAAAGGAGGAGGAGGAAATGCCTCAGAAAGAATAGAGCAGGACACCACTTCACCATCAGACTAGCCATGGTTCTTGTGTGCTCTTAGGTTCCCGTTTCTTTTTACATTAAAATAGTTATGTATGGTAGTTTTATTTAAATTATGGTTTTGTCTATGACTAGATTAGCTAAGTTTTTGTATAATTTTTGTATTGGTGCTGAGCTCTGTTGCTCTATATCTGGTGCACCATTTGACAAGCTCATTCTACAATGCTGTAGATTTTATAAACTCTCGAATGTTATTCAAATATCATATATAAATATAGAAACCTGGCTTCGGCCTTTATCGATCAAAAAATAAATAAAGTGGATGGTATAAATATTTTTTTGTCAAGGGGAATACAATTCATAGTGCATAGGCAAGTTTAATAGTGGTTAAAAAATCCTACAAGTGTTAAGAGACACAAAACTAGCTTCTCAACTTGAGCTTACAAATAAAAGTAAATGGAAGAAACCATGTTCACTCTTTGTGTCAAAGAGAAGATATAGTAAATATCATTAGCAATAAAAATAGCTTTATTTGTGGTCTTAAAAATTTGAAAATTTTCAAAGCCTAAAAATAAAATAAGAGTAAGGGGTCATATCCCCAAAAATGGGATCTCTTCGTTAGAAAATTTTAACATAAAAAGAATAGACAAGTTATGGATCCACATTGGCATATAGTGAGCATGCCAACAAATTGATAAGGAATTATTAAATATTTGAGGTTTATGATAAATTAGATAGATGTCTAGGATGAATTTTTAAAGGATATACCAATCATCAACCAAAAGGTAACCCCTAGTAGTATAAACACCATACAAATTAAGAAAATTTAGCTCAATCCTTTCAAAAAAAAAATTTGAATGTTAAAAATCCATCTATGGGGTTTTAATGAAGAACCTAATTGATTGAGCTTATTACTAGCTAAAGGAAAACGTTTTCATAGTGTGTAAAACACTTGAAGAGTATAATTCCAAAAAAATTGTATCATAGGATAGAGCTCCAATTTATGCAACAAAATATTAGGAGAAAGGTCTTAAGTTATTAAGGTAGAATGCAACCTAAAAGAAGAAAGAGTGAATTACTATTACAAGGCTAGCTAAGTGGTTCAATGTCTAAAGGAAACAAAATCCTACAAGGTATAAATCCCTTTACAAAAAGTCAATAGGACTTGAATCATGAGTCTCAAGGAGAAGTAGAATGAATAAATTAATGATGAGAGAACACCGACACTTATATGGATTGAAAAATAATCTAGTTTTGAAATAGTTTCTCACCCATTTAAGATGGAATTCATAGCCTTATAATATTTTTGAGTGTTATGAATCACGTGAACAATTTTGTCTTGCATAAGAGGAAATTTATAATGAAAGATACACTAGGATGTATTAATACGAGTATAATAGCAATAATAAACATCTATAATTACATCATTTCAAAAGAATTGACAAAAAAGAACATAAAAATTTCTATTGAACGATATTTTGTAATATTGGTTAAAATATATAAACATTAAATATTATATAGAAAAGTTATAATAAACATACATCGATCTAAAATGAGAGGAAATGGGATCCTAACCCAGAGACATAGGCAAAGATCCCAAATAAATATCAATTTTATTAGGGTATTTAGGCACCAAGATCCAACGTTAGTCTTAAAGGAGAGCTAGATGTTACAACTGATTATTTCCTCTTTTCTGCATTTGATAATGATTTGATATTAATGTGTGATGGCTAGGTCTTTGGTAAGTAATTGATAATATCAACAAATATAGGACTAGAAATCAAAATATAAAGTTAGATTTAGAAAAAAGATATAGAAAGGAAGCCTAAAAATGTCAAACGTGTGTGCTAGGTGCCATAATCACAACATGTACATCCTTCAAGAAGAGGTTTCATATCCTAGATTAGGATTCTCTATAGAATACTACCTCTGAAATTCAACTAAAAAGTGTTAGACAAGTGTCCTCATTGACATATTGCAAGGGTTTTTGCATGTTTAAAATCTTGAGTTGTATGTCTCAATCTCTACAAATGTACAACTTTCTACTGTCAAATCTATAATCTACACACACATAAGAGTGGGAATTGAATGGATTCTATAGGAGCTTGCCTATGTCAAACCGTACGTAGTTGTTAACTTCCACTAATTTAACTATGCTTGATTAGAAAAGAGAACTTGCCCCTAGTAGAGGAGAAGCTAAATCTGAAATGAAATGTTAAAGTGACAAGATTATACCTTTGCAATTGAGAATGTTGGTGATGAAATACTCCTTAGATAAGCCCTCTATGTTTTCATGCAATAACATAATAAATCATAACAAAATCCATCATGAAAACATACTTGAAGATAAGTTGTTGTAGCTTTGTGCTCATTGTACTCATATTTGCTCTTGAAGAAATTAAGAACGTTTGAATGAAACTTAAAACTAATGGATTGTTAAAATAAATTATAAATGATACCTTTACATATGACTCTCAAGATATTTACACATTTTGTTACAACCATCATTGTCTTCATGCTTATTATTCAAGTATTTATTGATTATATATTACTTAATAAAACTATTTTCATCTATGAATTAATTATTTCCATGCATTTAAAAACCCTTTATTAAAACTTATTTTGAAAAAAATATTTACCCATTATGATGATAGACGAGAGGGCTTTGAAGTAGACAATTACACTGAAGTAGACAATTACAGAGCTGAGAGAAATCAATTGGGGGCCTATACTATTCCCATATAAAATAAATCTGTGATAGCCAAGTAATGGGGAGAAAATCAGATACCATTATCCTCATCTTTGATTTCTATGGTGCTATGCCATGCCATAATTACTAAATATCTTTGTGGTTTTGTATTTCCTTTATGATGCTCATCAGATTTCAAGAATGCCCTTTCTTTTCTTTAGCGTTTTAAGCCTAAGAAACCGACACATATTGTGTGAATTCGGGAAATCATCTGTATGTTTGGAGTATCTTTCCTATTTCATACCTGCCACTGATCAATACCTGCAATTTCGGGGTTTGAATAGCACCAAAGAATGTTGTGATGGTATTGAGGTTGGAAGAGAAATATGTTCTAAATTTCCCTGCACAGCGTCCTTAGTCCCTAATCATGGATACCTTTCATTTTAAATAATGTTTTATGTTTTCTTCTTTCAAGGTTTTGAGAATGTTGCAGCCTTCACACCCACAAAAGAACAAATAAACATTAAGGGAATCACTTTTTGCATATAGAATAAGCCTTTTCTGTAGGTTGCATTTGTGACTCATGAGTCACATGTATCCGGACCCTGTGCAATGTGTTTCTTAAGATTTGGCTTTCATCAACATTCGTGAGTAAGATCTATCTAAATGCAACGTTTTACCTTCTCATTACCATTGTATATCTGGTGTAATCCTCTATTCACATCAATAAAAATAATTCATACCTCTTCTTTCATATTTTATGATAATGAAAAAGAGAGCTTATTCTTGGTAGGGAAAAAGGTTAAATCAGAAATGAAATTCTATGTCATGTGTTCTTTAAATAATTTTTTCAAGTGTTGATATCATAACATGACAAATTGTAATAAAATCTATTATGAAAATATACTTAAGATAAGTTGTTGTGGCTTGATGTTCCTTGTATTCAGAGTACTTTGAATGAAAGAACTACAACTCTTGAATTGGAATGATAGAATGAATTAGAAATTTTGAATGATAAATGGTTATGCTATGTGATGTTCTAAAGTTATTTTCACATTTACTTCCAATAGTCAAGTATAAAAATTGAGACCAAATTTTAAATGGGAAGGCTAACGCTAGCAATGGCTGTAATTTTGGGAAATTTTGGTCGGTCTACTATGATAGGGTCCATAGTCCTTATAGGTGACCAATTCAAGTTTCCAATTCACACCAAAATAGGATCCTTCAAAATGCACTAAAGATGTCAAGATTTGTGATTCTAAATTAGGTCCTAACTTGAGTATTTGACAATTTAAGTCCTAATTTGACTATTTGACAATAGTGAAATTGTAAGATTGATAACTTGAATTATAGAGTATTGAAACACCCCATCTATACTTAAAGCTAAAAGATGAAACCAAAGAAGAAACAACCATAAACAAAACCACATAGAACCATAGTAATAAATTTATTTTTTTAAATTACAAACTGGAACATATAATCATAGTAACTGCTTCTAAGAGCTTTATAGTTTTCAACTGAATTACATCAGAGTAATAAGAATACTCTTTATTCAAAGACTTAGTTTCAAAAACAAAATTTCCTTCTTAACCAATCCTTTACATTCTACGAATAGTTCTGATAACTAGTAACCAAGAAATGATCTGTTTCCCATAAATCTTAACAATTGCTATCCACTGTCCCATACTCATTGATTTATCCATCTAAAACCTAAAAATCAAAAGTAAACACAAGTGCAATTGCAAACAGGGCTCAGTCACATTGATAAAGATAACGAATCATCTCCAAAATTCTGCAACCATAAAAGTTAGTATAATATAACAATTATGCAGATTAAATTCAGATGTTATTGAAATCTAATAACATAATTCCATTCTTTTTACACCAAAATCATCAAGCACTGTATCTCTTTCTAACAGAAATAAACTCGCAAAGAAAATGAAAAAGTAATGATCCAATAGCTCATGGGTGTCCACACAAGGACCTACGCTATGTATCCGTATGGAAACCTCGTAGTAATCCATTATGTCTGATGAAACCATAATGTTTTATCTTATTAATTGAAACCCATATCCCTTGAATTTATAATTATCACTTAATTAAACAACTGACAGAAATTCTTTCCCATAAGGATATAGACTAGTGTCAGTCACAACTGACAGAAATTCTATCACCACAAGGTACTAGACTAGTGTTAGCCCCCAATCTAAGGATCATACTTGCATTATCTCAAAACACTTGATCTAGCAATTAATGATTGAAATGAAATGAACTACATTACACCATTTCACTAACACTCCATTATTATTGCATCAATTTATAAAATTGAAACAGCAATCAAAAATCCATTTAGATCCATGTTTTCATTTTCCTTAACATACATTCTTAAACATGATGTTTCCCAAAAGATGAAAAGATCACAATACTTTATCCATCACAAATTCAATCAAATAATAATCTCCACATTAACTAAGCATTATATCTGAAACTGTACAATAAAATGTCCATATTGAAATCAGGATTCCATTGAATAGAAAAGAACTAAAATAATCATATATGAACTGAATCAACACAACACCCATCGCTTTTAACGAACATACAAGCTTGCCATAAACCAATTTATTATAAACTAATTTGCTATACATCCTGCTCTGTTAATTACAAGTTCATACTTTTATATACATGTTGGCGTATGTACATGTATACACCATGGCTTGTGTATACATATACATATCCCAGTAGGTATATATATATATATATATATATATATATATATATATATATATATATATATATATATATATATATATATATATATATATATATATATATATATTATATATATATATATATATATATATATATATATAA